>JBAIZL010000050.1:2470000-2525000 GCA_036971475.1 Prosapia bicincta
ATTTCATATCGTGTGCGTGTATTAATGCGGAGGACGGTTTTTGATTATCTTGTGAATATTGTTGGAAATAAATCTTCAAATAGGGGAAAACGGCTGCAATTTTCTAGACAGAGTAAAATATGGAATGATTAATGAATCCGAGAAATCCTCGATAAGGCCTTGAAGGGTTTGCGGGGGCCTTTTATGGCTGAGGGGAATCGTGTGTGTTATGTGTCAAAAAAGGTAAGAAAAAAGGAAGATAGCGAAAATAATAAGTGTTTGGACTTTTTGGACCTAGCCTCGAAGAAACACCTATATATGAGCATTTGAGAATCTATCTCCAAGTATTTTGAAATCACGCCCCCCCACGAACCCAGTTTTATAATCGTCACTCCCGCCCGTGTGACTAGCAACGGGGGGCTTAGTATCAGTTTGCAAGAGTCTTTAAGAACTGGACTGGTAATCGGCCGCCCCAAAAAGAACTCCGACCAGGCACTACGGCTTCAAGCTCTTTTCCACAACTACTCAGGAACAGTAGAACCTTCCGTACCTTCAATACCTAGTGTAACTAGTTCGCTCCAGGTAGCGCCATCGGACTTTATGGCGCTCCCACTTGCCCTTACCTAAGGCCCGGGGTGAAAGACTAGATGCTTGGAGCGACAAGTGGGCATAAACCCACCCCGTTGTACCTTGAAAGGCATCTTCAGCTACAGAGTTTATTAGTAACAACATTGTGAGGGGATACTTCATGAGACTATGAACAATCCTTCTTTGTAAGTTAGGATAGAAACGTGGACAACGACTTTGGATGAATTTGTTCTCGTGTAGAAGTGTCAGAGTTTCTTCTAATAATCCAGTCGGCTGAGAGTTAGTCCTTCCACTCAGTGTTGGAGCAACATCTGGTAGAAAACCTCAGGTAGCCACATTCATAAGGCCTGAGTATTTGTAACTACTTTTATGGTGCAACTTGGAGTTTATGTGTGTCATGGACAGCCGTGTTAAATAAACGCAAAAGTTTTAGATGCTACAGGATATGGTGGGGCGGATAATAAAAGTGACCCAGCTGAGAGCATGCCATAGGCACCGCGCTTTTGAAGCTTATTCTATAAATAGTTCAATTGGCATATTCGTATATTTCCACATAAGAAAATACATCTGCTTGAGATGTAAAATATAAACGATACTATACTAGTAGGTTTACTTACTTTGGTGTGTCTTGAATCGATCAAGGTCCTTGGCTAACGCGACAGCCGTCAACATGAGGGATGAGTCTCTTATGTGTAGAAACGGTTCCCCTAAGCATCGTTACACACTCAACGTACCTTGTGATTAGCTAGTCGTGTCCTTGTTGGATAACAACTTTCATTATGTACGAACTAAAACACTGTATACATTATAGAGGGTGTTCCAAAGAGAATGGCAGGGTTTTGGACGAGAGATACTGAAAGACTTCTCAAGATAACTAAACGATTTAAACATCAATCTGAAAAGTGAGTTTTCTTTACCTTGTTTGCCAGTTTCATGCTCAATGAGATTCATTAAAATCCCTAATTTTGTTAAAACAGTGCTGTTCTCAGACGAAGCTACATTCCTCACAAATGGTGTTGTTAGTCGTCACAGTTGTCGGAGACGGAGTTCACAAAAACCCAGAGTTGTGGCATCGATTCGCCAAAAGTAAACGTATGGCGTGGTTTAATGTGTGATAAAATAATACGCCATTTTATCCAGCCGAAAAAAAACAATTAATGGCGTAATTTACCTTGATATGCTAGAACAATTTTTGATTTCTTAAATCGAAGACATTGAACAACATAATAATATATGAAAAAAAAACTTTGGCCTTTCATCTTCAATTTGGCATTTAAATCATTAGTTGTCTTGAGTCTTTCAGTACGCTCGTTCAAATCCCCAGAATTTTGTTTGAAACATTCTGTGTTATAAACAATACAATATTATAAATAAATCAATATTGAATAAATAAAATTAATATTTCTTTTGTTATTGCAATAGTTTTGTTCTTGAGGATTGACATAAAGAAACTCTCTAATTATTAGAATCGTCGGCGGCAATATTAAATCAAACCATTTAAATCGTTTAGTTGTTTCGAGGAGTCTTTCAGTAACGCTCATTCAAAATCCCAGCATTGTTTTGGTACAGGTATTAATACTACTTGTGGTATATAATTACATTGCACTTCCACGTTTAGTGGGAAACTACAAGAAACCTCTTCCCTGTGCGAAACAGAAAGTCGGAGCGGAGGCTACTCGTCACACATCGTTAATGTGATTTGCAATAAATCCCCGTTACTCGGTAGGCCGTCCTCTGAATAGACCACTTCACCAGGGCGTTCAAAAGTAGTGATTTTAACGTCAGAAATTAGATGTTTCGTTGCCTCAGTGATTTCAATCCTGTGGACGGCTTTTTGTTCTAGTGCTATCAGGAAAGGGTTGATATTTCAAAACGTTACACTGTTATGTATCAATACGTAAATTACTTAAGGGGTTTCGAATCATAAAACTCGTTGAAACATTGTGCTAGGTTATATTGTGGTCGTTAAAAATGTTTCCAATAACTTAGTTCATAAAAATACCTCAGTTTTCCAAGTGAAAATTGCACTACATTTGATTGTAAATGTAAAGAGAACATTATAATGAAAATAATAACTATTTGCTGTTGTGCAGATGTACTATCCCTTAGCATTAAGTTGTTTTCCGGAGAAGTAAATCTCTGTTTTCTCTTGTCTTTCTCTCTATCTGTATGTGTCTATGTACATGCGTACCCCTCCCCTAAAGTGAACGTGTGGTGTTGGTTAATGTATGACATAATGATGGGTAATGATAGGTAAGGACCTTTCTGTCGAAAAAGCAAAGGATATGCTTTTTTCAGAATATGCTAGAACAATTGTTTCCTCAAATCTAAGACATGGAACAACAAAACGAGGTATGAAATAACTTTGACATTTAAATCATTTAGTTATCTTGAGCATGCTTTCAGTGACGCTCGTTGAAATTCCCCGAACTATCCGTATTAAAAATATTGTAAATAAATCAATGTTATAAAATATCAAAATTGAATTAATAAAATCAATATTTATGTGTTTCATTCATGAGGATGGGCATAATAAAACTTTAATTGGCGAAACTTCGACGGAAATATTAAATCAAACTAAATAACTAGCTTCATACATTGTCTCGCGTTGTTCGTTAGAGTTGGAATTAATAATTTTATACCGTAATTCTGTCGTTTTTATTGTCTTTTTATTAACCATTCCGAAAGGGTCGCTCTAGAGTCTTGTCTAATGAAAGATATATCTACAAGTTATATAAAAACTTTATTGTTACGAAACAAAAGATTTCTCTCTTAAGGAGTCTATTTACGACATCTAGCGTCCTAACAAAGTACTTCATGTCGGACAGATTTATTATTTAAAGACTTGAATTCAGTTGTAATACCTCGCGAGGCTAGTTTGTATTCTCCTTAGTGCAATTACGCCAGTTACGCTGTTTGTCCATCACTTTAGTTTGTATGTTTTGTAAAAGGAAACAATAAAATATATGCATCAGAACATGCGTCACTACTGGGATGGCCCGGATACTTATCGAGGTTGTATTAATCAATTATAAAAATAGTTATTCAATTCCTCCTATTAGTTCACACTCTCTTTATATATATATATATATATATATATATATAGTTCAAATTTTCAATCGTAATAAAATACTTTCTATCCCATCCTCTCAAGAGCAAATACAATTTTTAAAACTTGTTTTTCAAATATTAATTCATTAATTATAATTAATTAATGCATTTTAGTTTTAGAAAAACTTTTCACAAAAGGGGCAAAGTATGCAATATAGTTATTTCGTCCTATTTGGGTTAAATAAGTGGTAATATATGTTTTCACAAAAAAGCTGATTTTATGTTATTGGTTATGCACGGTAGAACAGCTGTTTTGACGCATAGGTCTTGTTACTTTATTTAT
Source organism: Prosapia bicincta (assembly GCA_036971475.1). Lineage (NCBI taxonomy): Eukaryota > Metazoa > Arthropoda > Insecta > Hemiptera > Cercopidae > Prosapia > Prosapia bicincta. Next base: position 2,473,962 of record JBAIZL010000050.1, read on the forward strand.
ATTAATTATTTAATAAAATGTAACTAAAATAAATTTATTTGTTAACCTTTGACTTTAAAATTTATTTGTTTACAATACCGTATATCAAACAAAATAAAATTAACTTAGGAACATAATTTATAAAATATTATACAAATAACAATAACAATTCCATTGTAACAATTACTTTTGTAAAAAATTAAAACTGATTGTAAAATAATGGCATTAAAATGTGTAAGCTATTAAAATACCACAGTACTAAGGGCAAGTGACTCGTATTAATATTGGTGTCAACAAAACAATAGAATTAAGAAAAGCTTTCAATATTAAATTATTTAACTTATAACAGCACACTGCTGTGTTCTCCTGCCTTTATGTGACATAAAAAGGAAGACTTCTGGAGTTGAATATTTTAGAGTGACAGAAAACGTAAATATCTTTTTATTAATATATCCTCAATATTGAAATGGACTGATAGAATGACAAAAACATGGGTGTATAATGTCGTTTGGACAGCGAATCTTGACAGGGTCTGATTCTATTTGCTCTCTGTAAAGTAATGGCATTGCAACGGACAGGACACTTATTGTACAGCGCAAGGATCCATCTCTCCGGATTGAGAATGGATTTAGGCGTTAATCCGGATGGAAACCTGTTTACGTCGCGCGATACATATTTGGAGGAAAGTGTTTTGTTTTATCAGGTGTTTGTCAGTTGTGTGTACGTTTCGAAAGATTTCAATTTAGAGAATGTTTTCATAAAATTACAGTAGTTGGATGAAAATTACACTTTAAACCAAAAACTATAAAAATTGTTAGCTTTGAGAAAGTAATTAATTTTGTATCTTTTTAAATTCAAAATTAATGCAAAAGTTTACATTTGAGTGCCCTCTTTGCCTTTCCTAATCTTAAAACACTATTCTTTGTCGACGCGTTTCGGATTTTCTAAACTTTCTACTGCATTCTCAATATTGAGATCAAAGTATTACTTTTTGATATTGTAAGAGTGTAGTTAATAGCTTTGATAATGTGGCTATTCCAAAATGCGTCAACAAAGAGCAATGTTTGGAAAGTCAGGAGGAATCACTCAAATATATACCAATACTCCGAACGCTAAAAAGACGATTATATTAGGAATTTTAGTGTGAAAATACTTGAAAAAAGTGACAATAAATTATGTACATTAATATAGAAACAACGAAAGTAGCGCTTGAATAGAAATTAATAGTGACAACCTGTTGTATAGATAGATCAACTTGTTCGACACAAAGCGGTCTTTTTCAGGGGTTTTTATATATTGCTAGTGAAAATCGAACTGGCATAAAGAAATACAAATTTGTCTTTGTATGAGGTAGCGTTGTGTCTAAAGACGTTGGTGCTCCAAACCTTTAGTAGGTTAGAACGCAGATCGCTTAGCTAGCGGGTTGCTATGTTATAAGATAGGTGAACGATACTCATGCACTCTGTAGTACAATGGAGAAATTAAATTATCTCTCTGATAAAGTACAATAACAGGCGAAGGAGAACTAAATCTCTGCTTTTGCTAGGACTTTTTCAAGGTTAGATTATGCTAGGTTATGTCACGGGTATGTTATGTTAGGTCATGTTACGGGTATGTAATTATATTTTGCGATCGAGTGTGTGTGTGTGTGTGTGTGTGTGTGTGAGTGTGTGTGTGTGTGTGTGTGTGTGTGTGTGTGTGTGTGTGTGTGTGTGAGTGTGTCTGTGTGTGTGTGTGTGTGTTATGGGTATGTTATGTTGTTTTAGGTTAGGTCATGTAATGGGTATGTTATGTTAGGTCATGTTACGGGTATGTAATTATATTTTGCGATCGAGTGTGTGTGTGTGTGTGTGTGTGTGTGTGAGTGTGTCTGTGTGTGTGTGTGTGTGTGTGTGTGTGTGTGTGTGTGTGTGTGTGTGTGTGTGTGTGTGTGTGTGTGTGTGTGAGTGTGTCTGTGTGTGTGTGTGTGTGTTATGGGTATGTTATGTTGTTTTAGGTTAGGTCATGTAATGAGTTTGATATGTTATCTTAGGTCATGGTATGGGTATGTTAGGTTTGGTCAGGTCACGAGTTTGTTAGATTAGGTTAGTTGAAGACTAAAACAAAAAAAAAATATCGCGCAACCCAAATGAATGTTTAAAAGTTAACAACCAGCAGGACAGTTGGTACTGGGCGATCAGGGAATTGGAAAAGTAAAATCTCTGAATCTTAGTAAAGTAGAAATGAGACCCATTAAAGGGCTCCCCAACTCTGGAAAAATAGAAATTCTAAAGGGAGATGGTCTTTATAAATGTCAAATTTCTGGGTCATGGAAACATTCGGGCAAATATTTCTAATTTAGGTAGAAGTCTTCAATAATTAGATATTATATAACAACCGCTTTCAAGTAGTCTACGTCTGATGTTGGGTGGTTTTTGTTATCTGCAGACTGCAAACTTAGTGAATTGGGTTAGTTAAACATTGTGCGAGAATAAACAGAAGTTGTTTAATCCGACACCAGAGAGCATTCTGCTCAAGTTAATGGTTCCGTCTGTCGTCTTTGTCATATTAAGCTGCGTACATTCAAATTTCTTAATTTACAGCTACTGCAATACAACAGTTAATTAATTACTGAATGTCTCGTCACTAAGGCCGCGGGGTGTTACACAGTTTGAGAAATTTCATTAAAATATATTTATTTTATTATAAATAAATAAAACATCTTAATCCTTAAAAACATTTTTTATATGTTCTGTCGCTATAGCTGCTCACTCGTGAGCTGGCGCGCGATCGATAGAAAACAAAAAGCTAGCACTAGTCAAAAACACTGGTTTTTGTAGTGCGTGTTGCATCAAAGGCCATCGCTAAGAAATTGCAGGCGTTGCGATCGTTTAGAAAACCTATATAAGTAAATTTGTTCAAAACTTTATGTAAAGGTCTGGTTAATATGACAATTAAAATAAAATAATATTTATAGCGGCCTTTCGGCCTTGTCAAATCTACATTGTTGTAATATAAATACTATACCTCATACAATGTTTGTGGAACGGTCTTTTGCTCCCCCCCCCGCCTAGGTTGCCGCTAGCTTGCGTGTGACCAGCTATACATAAGGACTCTGAAGATGATCGCTTCGCAATCGAAATGTGGACGTAAATAAGGCGTTTCAGTGTATTGTGAGGTTTTATTTGTTTATAATAAATAATTACACCACAGATGCTCAAAGTTATTAAAATATATTTCCTGGCAAAATAATCATAAAAAGTTAAGAATAAAAGGTAATGAATGCATTTGGTATAGAATAGCCTGACACTACTTTCCTCTACTTCACCTGGTATTAAAGGACAGGGAAATTTTTTTTTCTCCCTCTACTTCACCTGAAAAGTGCCGGACACAAAGTAATGACGAGTAATACAGCAACTCCAGTCACGATGTATTTCTTTCATGCATCTGTTCTGGCAGCGTGGAAGTTGAGCATTTCGTCGTGTGAGCGGCGCGGAGTGTTCCGAAAGCAATTAAACAGTTTGTGTCACGTGTAATAGAGTGACAGCCTTATGACTGCTGGATAAACATCGTTATGAAGCGGAGGGCGTTCCACTTAGCGCCACTAAGCGGTGTTTTACATTCGCTCAATAATTCCGCCGCTAATTGCTTCACGCTATAAAGCACACTTTGTTAGCGTGTTTATTGAATCCTGTTTGGCTAAAAAGGGTTACGTTGTGAATGTTTGGGCTCTACGCGTCCTAAGGGAGATATATTTTCTAAATTATAATATTGTTTGTAGAAATAAACGCAATGGTATTGTAATAAATAAGTTGTATGTTTAAAATGTAGTATAAACAAGATAGTTTTAAGAGAAAAATAAAATTTTCATGTTAGCTAACCGTTTGATCTTTAAAGTTTAAGGCATCATTAGTATTCCTAAATGCTGAAATATTTATTTTTTATTGAAACTATTTTTAAAATTCTTTAGGAAATAATTTACTGATAATTTTATTTAACAAGATTTTATTTATATCTGTTTTTATCACGAAGTTACGCCCCCAACATCTATAATATGCGGGAGCTATACTGTTAGTATCACAAACACATTTTAACCTCATACACTTTAATAACCTTACGTACATTTCGGCTGCAATGCAACCATCCTCAGAGGTAACAAAACTATGAATTACAAGTTTTGTTGCCTCTGAAGATGATTGCTTTGCTTAAAGTTAATGAAACATCCTTGTAATTAGAGGCGGTGCTTATATGTTTTTAAACAAAATTATTACTAAAGGTATTTCAGTGCAAACTGAAACATCTTACATTGTATAGTGTTCCTAACGGAAATACAAATAAAAATTGATTTCTCTTAAATTTAACCGTCAGTATGTTATGTTGCTGAAGATAATGCAGGATATGTAAGTGATAAACTTTACAACTAAAGGATATATACGCATGTGTTGGCAGTAAGCCTACATCTACTCAAATGTCCGACTCGCCGTACAAACTTTATACTGTTGGAACCGTTAGAAAAATTCTTGGACAAACCTTATCATATTGGTTTTATATTATCAAGAGCAAATTACAAATGTCAAAACATCGGTAAAACTAAATTTTGTTTACTGTATTTCTAACTCTTATGAGGTAACTAAGAGATATTTTAGTCTCATTGTATTTGCATGTTGTTGGTAAAATAAATAAATAAGAATTGGGAAAGAAAACGCCTTTAAAATGATAAAAATATACGAATACTCAATTATTTTATAATTGGTAGGATTGTCTTGTATTGAATTTTTATTCTAAAAAGGTTTTATACTTTTACTTTTATTGTACGTAAACTAATTAAATCCAAATTGAAGCAGCCAAGACAAAGGAAGATCTCTCTGATGCGTTGGTTGGCCATATTGAAGGAGAGGATAAAATGGACGTTGAAATTAATGAAGTCCTGGGGTTGTTCCACCGCTGAACGGATAAGATCTGGATGGGTCTGGGCGGAGAGACTGGGAGCCACTTTGAAGTTTAACCTTGTTAGTGACAGTGGGTTTATCCGTTATCATGATCGACAAACACTAGCAAATAATAACAAGGGGCACACCATACTGAGGATGATTAAATAACTAATGATGCACAAGTGCACATTATTCCTTGACTAACATATTTATAATTATGTCTTTAAAATCTATAATTGTACCAAGATAAAGTTACTGTACTAAAGTACTTTACCCAGGGGTAAAGTAGCTAATATATTTGTAAATTGTTTTTCGATGGACCATGTCAAAATATTTACATATCGTAGTTACATCCTGTGGTGCGGTATACTCGTATACCTGTATTTGCGTACGTGGGTGCGAGTAGGTGTGTTGTGTGTATGCTTGCGCGTGTGTGCGATCGAGTGTATGTGTTGTGTGTGTGCGTGTGTGTGTGTGTGTGTGTGCACGCGCGCGTGTGCGTGCGTGCATGTGGTGTGTGTGTGTGTGTGTGTGTATGCGTGCGTGCGCATTGCGTCTGCGTGTGTTGTGGGTATGCTTGCGTGTGCATGCATACGTGGACGTGTGTGTGTGTGTGTAGGTGCGCGAGCGAGCGTGCGCCTGTGTGTATGTTTAGGTTAGGGGCATAAAACTCCCTGATAGAGGATAGGAATGGTTCATGACGTCACAAGTACGGAACCGAATGTATAACTACTCTCGACGTCATAAATGTACCTGTTCTTGTGTAAGAAGAATAATCAGGAAGCGTAGACAAGATTACTTAGTCTTATAATATTATGCTTTATCGTTATTATATATATATATATATATATATATATATATATATATATATATATATATATATAAAATACCTGTAAATAGCAATGTTGAGGTAAGAGCTAAAGTGTTTAGTTATGTGACAACTTTAGTTGAAAACATATTTGACTCAATACTTTGAAGACAACAGGCTTCGATAGAAAATACAAAACGGATATATAACAGCGTCATCAGAACTATCATGACATTAAGTGTGGTAAATTAAAATAAAAAAATGAGAAAATTTTATGAGCTAGAGAAATGGATTTCTGCGAAAGATCGATTAGAAAATCATAAGAAATTAACGGATAAAAGAAATAATGGAGATACCAAGTGACATCGTGGAAGACATAAAAATAAACAAATCGATAGTATATGGACATGAAGAAAGAATGAACAATAATCGATAAAAGCACATGGGAATAGAATTTTTAAGAGAAGAAAAAGCGAGCTAGACCTAGAAGAACCTGAAGAAAAAGAAATGACGGAGAGATGGAAGAGCTGGAGGAATTGGGACCCAACGTATGGATAAATAGAGATACTGGTTATAAACCAGTAGAAGGGTATAACAGAATAGAACGCTTTAGACAAAAGTTATATATATATATAACACATAATTATATTACATAATTACATATTTCAACGTAATAGGAAATAGAGAGCACTTTATATACCAGTAGAACACGATAAGTAGAACTTTTAAAAGACTAGAACGCTATTAGCAGAAATTATGTATAATATAATATATATATAAATAATTATATTATATACGAATATATATATTTGCGTGATAAATATAGAGATTATCATTATATCACACTAACTTATTATTCCTAATTGTACGATCGTCAGTTTAATCCCAACCGTGAGACAATGATGTGAGACTAGAAATATATGCCTAAATTAGTTACTGTAGCCATATTAAACAAGTTGCGGAACGAATTCTTATCTAGGTCAAGAACATTAAGGGTTAAATTATTTTCCTTCCGAAATCGAACTTTGAACTGTTGCCAGGAATCACTTTTGAAATACAATGCCAAGTTTTCTAGTAGTATTTGGGAATTAAATCCGTTACTTCTAGGACCGGTCGCGTTGATGTAGGCTTATGGAAGAATGTTGTAAACTCTAAAATAATGGTTGAGTGGAAATATCTGCGGACCATTCACAACCGCACATACTCGTTCTGTGGTCGGAGTTTAATTTGTAGACAACAGTCATTGAATTACAGTAGAAATAAATAAATATATTTATATGTACTACAGACGAATTTGTACACAAATATTATTCCAAAAGTAGACTATAGCACATTTAGCAAGAATTTTACTTTTTTCCTGGGAGATACTGAATTGTCAATCGTTGTATAACTTGTGAGGCGAGTGATGAAACTCTATCGGGATCGACAGGAGCAAAGGCAGAGTTGTTGGATGTGCGGAACAACTGTTCGGGCCAACAACACACTCCGGCTATACAAGCCTTCTCTCGAACTGTTAAATCCCCTCCTGTGCGCAGAGTTTCATCACTCGCCTCACAAGCTATACTGATCAAATGAATTCTTGGACAGACGTATTTTTGTTTTAAAGTTACTTACGAGTATAGTATTAAATTATTGATAGTTTAATATTTGTAAAATAGACTGATTAGGTGAATATAACTGAAGCTTTCTGCTAAACTATAATATTCAAACACGTGTTTTTACAGATTCATAGCACACACAAAAATGTCTAAAAGTGTACAGGCCACTCAACTTTTCGGAACCGCCACAGTAGTATTTTTGAACAAAGAAAGATTAAATCGGTAAAAAGGTTATATGAAACTAATTTCTCAGTAAAACCAGATTTATATTTAAAAAAGTACAGAAGCTCAACATTACCACACACGGTTCTTACATTACTGTAATGCTTAACCATTACAAATGTATATTTTTTTAATGCATGTTAAAATGTATTTCAATTTAAACCAGAGAGTTTATTGAATCAAGCTGGTGACATTTGTTTTTGGTCATTTTCAATTTTTTTAAACTAGTTCTTTAGATTAAGTCTATAGTGCTGAGAAGGAGGTATTATCTTGATATTTTAAAATTTCTAGTTGTGTACATTAAAATGTTCGGTTCATAGTTGTGTTCTCTGTAATCTTATAAGTATTTTGTACATGTACAATTATATATTGTATGTTTGTCTGTCCCTGTTATAAAATAGATAATATATATTGATGTACTTTATGTAATAGTTTAATTATATATTGTTGTACTTATATAATTACACCTCACAGTTCAAAACTGCTTTCATTGCAGTGTAATTGCCCTAACGCTTCGACAAGCTGTTCCTTCACATAAATGTCTAATTCTAATGTCACTTTGTGTCTATTCACTCGCACTTTTATGTTTTTTTTCACTTTTTGAGGAATAATAAAGTTTTAATTCTATAAAACTTTCTCAGTAAAAAAGATAAACAGTTTTCCATTTCAAGAGGACTTTGAGGTCTGTTGATATTAAATGTAAATAACGTTTCGGTTTCATAAAAGGTTTTAAAAGGGAAACGTAATTCGTTTAATCTTGTAGAAACGATACAAGTTTCCCTTCAGAACGTAATGAGGGATCTCAAACCCTACGCAATATCCTTCACTGTCGTATAAGTTTATTCACCTTAAGCAAAACAACTAATGAAACAGTTTTTACTGTTGTTTCATTAAATTTAAAGTTATAAACCTTAGAATATAAAGTTTGTTCGTTTTGCAAAAGTTGGCAATGCTTCTTCGCTACATTAATTTATCTTGTCGCGGCAACACTCCAGGGTACACTGTAGTAGAGCGGGCTTTGCGATGGGGCTGTAATGGTTTGTTCGGGGCAAAATTCAAATAAAACATTACCTAAATATATAACCTTTTTAGCTATTTCAGTTCTATCATTAAAAATGCTTATACACCATATTATCGTTGGTGACAGTTTATGTCATTGCTTTTCTTGTTGAATCTTGGAATTTTTATTTTATATCGTACAGTTTATTTGTAAACAAATATTTTTTAATATTCAGTTGTGTTGCACTGCCAAAGTGATCAGATTTCGTTCTTAGTTAGGCCTTTCCCGGTCGTCTTCCGCATGCCATCCTATCGTTCCAATGATCGTTTGTTTCCTTAATGAAACGAACGGTGAATTAGCTTATGACTCCCTGTCAAGAAACAAAGGCCAACCGCAGTGAGCTTGTTAGAGGGGGTTGCGAGTTAGGTTAGGTTAAAAATAATGGATTTGATTTGCTATCCTATCAGGATAATTAATGAGTCTTTTAATCGACAGTTATGATAAACATGGAACTTGTTTTCTGGCAGTTTTATAAATATTAATTAAATTATGCCTCAATTCTTCGACATGGAATAAAATTGTTTCACTGCTGTTTGAGCCACTGTATCAAAGGCCGACTTGGCGAACGGGTTGAGTTGGTTGTCCAAGAACCTCTTAAACTCTAGATTTACCCGCTGGAGTGGAAAGACTCCACAATCTCTATCACACTCCCCCTTCCTCCGAGAGTGAGGGGGAGAGAGGGAGCTGACTGAGACTCGGTTCACAAATCGGGAAACCCTCGTCAAACTAAGGGGTGACTATGAGCCCAGTGGTAACTCTTCTTCAGATGTAGGAGATCTTCCATTTTATCACTTTGGGGGATTGATCGTTCTTTGTAATAAACAGTACCATGTGTTTTGGATTGGCTTTATTTTCTCAGTCTTCGCGTTTTCTCTACCTATACTTTGTGAGAATGTAACGGAAATTTTGTAAATTTCATGACGGCTGGATCACACTTTGCAATGTTGGATGTCGCAGATCGTACCTTACTGGAACCAACAAAAATAATATCATTCATAACAAGACACAGAGGCTTTGTAAAATTTGAGAAGCCCATACCGCGCATTAGGTACACTCCATTATACTGCGTTATGAAATAAACAGATGTTTCTTGCTCTCGTACAAAAAACTCCGGGTCCTACGTGTTTTGATTCCACAAACAAGCGCGGCCTGAATCATTGTTTATGCTCTGCGATTTATTCTTCTTCAACTTTAAAATTTGAGAATTTTTTTAAAGATTAATTGTTTGCATTTTAATGGCTGTGTATTAAATTTTGAAGTATTGGAATGAACAAAAGATTTTAAGGTAAAGAATTGACTGAATTTATTCCCCTCATCTATTTAACCCACAAATTAGAAAAAAAACACCACTCAGTTTTTTCTTCTTATGAAAAAACGTAATATTCAATCACCAACCTGGTTAATTTCATTTATGTAAGAATAACACTTTTTTACTCTTTTTTTTTAACAATAGTAACAAAAATCTAACCCACTTCATTATTAATATTTTTTCAATTTAAATTTTTCTTGTTGTAATTTAAGAAACGATTGTAAGCCTACTGATATATTAGCAAACACTGATAGATATGGGGATTCTTCAAGGTTCTTAAAACTGATAAAAGAAATATTTACATTGAACAGGATTGTAAAAGACATTTACAAAATACCGACCTTATTGTTAGTTTTTAAATCAATTAATCAAGCAATGAATGCATCTTTCCAACGTTTTGGTAGGTTACCTTTGAGCCAAGCACTGATGAAGGCGACATCATCGTCTAAACTAGTCTGTTTCTTTTAATAAATTAGTGTGTTTTGCTTTAATAAAGTAATGTGTAGGGAGATTTATAGTACTGTTTTGATTTTTACCGTTGTTGATTTCTTGGGCGACAATCTACGCGTAGATTTCTATTACATGAAAACATGGTCTTGTTCTCTCCGTGTTTAGTATTTGTTCCATCCGTTATTTTCTTTCTTTTCTCTGCAATAACAAAGATATAGCGCAGTCATTTTAATTATAATCCGGTATGAACGACAAAATCTGTTAGGTGCAGACAATTCTAAACAGTGGCAAAATATTCACGAACATTTCAAACACACGTAGCGTCGTCAAAAGATCAGAAATGATAGAATTAGCGAAAGGCTTTTTTAACTGTTGGATTTCTTTTGCTAAGGGTTTTTTATTGTTTACACTACTTGTTTTCTCTCTTGAGAATTACAAAACCCACAAAAGTCATTCGGCGCCACGACGCTCCTTATAATGGGATCGAGAAAGCGTGTTTTACTGGAACCCGGCAGAACTGCATGTGTCTTGTTTCACTGGTTCCATTCACCCCTGAAGAATATTTTTTGTATGACGGGTTTGAGTATTGTGTGAAATCCGCTTAAGCTTGCGAAATGTCACGTGATAACAGTTTCTGTAGCTCGCCCTTCTTCGCCATTGCGTCACTATCGTCAGTAAGTCTTAAATATATTTCTATTATCAACAGTCTCAAGGTCAATCATATAGGACAGAATCAATCATATAGGATCTAGGCAGAATACAGAAAGAAAGTGGGGTGCCTTATTGTCAGATTGCTACGAAATATCCTCCCCATTCCATCTAAAAAGTGTAGATTGTGTAGTACATTGCATATTGTGTGTAGTTATGCTCAGGTTTGATGATGATACTTTAAAATTGAAACGCGCATAGGAAAATCAATTATTGATTGTGTGGTTCTTATTATAGATTATTTGTGTTCGTTATGATTTCTTTATTACCTTTTGTTCAAAAGCTATCTTAGTTGGTTATGCACATGTGGCTTGTCTGTAACTTATACTCTTGCATTTCTCGAAGCCTTGGAGAAATGTCAAGTGAATCTCATTATGGATTATCCGCTCTTTCTACCTTATTACAAAGGTATTCTTTGTCGTCTTCCATGCTATAGAAATATATATTTCACCGTTTCCGCTGTCACATAACTGTTAGTCATTAACAGTATCCTGGACTGCTCGATCCCTGGGCACTTAATTTCTGTGCATTTTGTTTCTGTAAAATCTCTTTTTCCATTTTCTTTGTATTCTTATTCTTCCGTCCTCTTCAGTAACATTTTCCTGATCACGTGACTAAGGTTCGATGCAGTAACTTGGGCATTGAATCTGTATGGCCCAAGTTCAATGGGTCCTGAAATCTTTTTGATCCGTTATCTTGTTGGTCAGATCTGAAAACCCGTGTCTATTCGTGAATAGCCTTATGGGAAACTAAAGTTAAGTCTTTAAGTGGGATATTTATCCACTTCATGGTTGTTACTAATCGTCGCAGGTCCATTTATTAGCTACTGAAGATTTGCATTGAATTCTTCCATGCAATCTGTATCGGGTGTGAATACAAAAGTGTAACGGTGTGACGAAACTCCGTGTAAGTCAGAGCCTGGACTTGCAGCTTTATTGTCTACCATCATTAAATATCCCATAGAACAATATCCAAAGGTACTGTACCTGAAAACATGACATTATGGGAACAGTTTTAGTTACATTTCAATTCCAGTAGAGAGAGCAAAACATCACAAAAAAAGGAGGACGACCAAAGAGATGAACACTTCAGAACAAAACCGTAAAGCAAAAACCAAAGGAGTATCCCAGAGGAGGGAGGAAAGGTAAGATAAGGGCCACTAGGGTTTATTCCTGAACGGACATTGTAAAGCAAAACCAAAGGAGTATCCCAGAGGAGGGAGGAAAGGGAAGATAAGGGCCACTAGGGTTTGTTCCTGGACGGACATTGTAAAGCAAAACCAAAGGAGTATCCCAGAGGAGGGAGGAAAGGAAAGATAAGGGCCACTAGGGTTTGTTCCTGAACGGACATTGTAAAGCAAAACCAAAGGAGTATCCCAGAGGAGGGAGGAAAGGAAAGATAAGGGCCACTAGGGTTTGTTCCTGAACGGACATTGTAAAGCAAAAACCAAAGGAGTATCCCAGAGGAGGGAGGAAAGGTAAGATAAGGGCCACTAGGGTTTATTCCTGAACGGACATTGTAAAGCAAAAACCAAAGGAGTATCCCAGAGGAGGGAGGAAAGGTAAGATAAGGGCCACTAGGGTTTATTCCTGAACGGACATTGTAAAGCAAAACCAAAGGAGTATCCCAGAGGAGGGAGGAAAGGTAAGATAAGGGCCACTAGGGTTTGTTCCTGGACGGACATTGTAAAGCAAAACCAAAGGAGTATCCCAGAGGAGGGAGGAAAGGTAAGATAAGGGCCACTAGGGTTTGTTCCTGAACGGACATTGTAAAGCAAAACCAAAGGAGTATCCCAGAGGAGGGAGGAAAGGAAAGATAAGGGCCACTAGGGTTTGTTCCTGAACGGACATTGTAAAGCAAAAACCAAAGGAGTATCCCAGAGGAGGGAGGAAAGGTAAGATAAGGGCCACTAGGGTTTATTCCTGAACGGACATTGTAAAGCAAAAACCAAAGGAGTATCCCAGAGGAGGGAGGAAAGGTAAGATAAGGGCCACTAGGGTTTATTCCTGAACGGACATTGTAAAGCAAAACCAAAGGAGTATCCCAGAGGAGGGAGGAAAGGTAAGATAAGGGCCACTAGGGTTTGTTCCTGGACGGACATTGTAAAGCAAAACCAAAGGAGTATCCCAGAGGAGGGAGGAAAGGTAAGATAAGGGCCACTAGGGTTTATTCCTGAACGGACATTGTAAAGCAAAAACCAAAGGAGTATCCCAGAGGAGGGAGGAAAGGTAAGATAAGGGCCACTAGGGTTTATTCCTGAACGGACATTGTAAAGCAAAACCAAAGGAGTATCCCAGAGGAGGGAGGAAAGGTAAGATAAGGGCCACTAGGGTTTATTCCTGGACGGACATTGTAAAGCAAAACCAAAGGAGTATCCCAGAGGAGGGAGGAAAGGTAAGATAAGGGCCACTAGGGTTTATTCCTGAACGGACATTGTAAAGCAAAACCAAAGGAGTATCCCAGAGGAGGGAGGAAAGGTAAGATAAGGGCCACTAGGGTTTATTCCTGAACGGACATTGTAAAGCAAAAACCAAAGGAGTATCCCAGAGGAGGGAGGAAAGGTAAGATAAGGGCCACTAGGGTTTATTCCTGAACGGACATTGTAAAGCAAAACCAAAGGAGTATCCCAGAGGAGGGAGGAAAGGTAAGATAAGGGCCACTAGGGTTTATCCCTGAACGGACATTGTAAAGCAAAACCAAAGGAGTATCGAAGAGGAGGGAGGAAAGGTAAGATAAGGGCCACTAGGGTTTATTCCTGAACGGACATTATGCTTAGCGGCTTATGCAAATAAAATATAAACCAATGTTTACTTTTTTAGGGCCTTCTCTGAAACTGAATTCGTAACTTTGTGTATTTTCCCCAGACAGCTTTCTTTTAGAAAAAGGCTTGTTTTAGTTTTACTTAGGCTGAGTTAATTAAAATTCCGAATTAACTTTAAACTCAGCCCTCTTGATAATGTTTTAATATTTTGGAAAAAAATTCATTCAAGTAAGACAAATACATCTTTACTCTATATTCAATTCCTTATATTAGTTCACACTCTCCCTATATATATATATATATATCTTATTCAAATTTGCAATCAATACAAAAATACGTTTTATTCATCCCCTCAAGGTCAAATACATTGTTTACAACTTGCAGTGTATGGCAATTGATGTCAACACTGTGTTTTTCAAATATTAATCCATTAATAAATTTAATGAATTAGTTTTAGTTTTACATCGGAGAACAACTTTTCACAAAAGGGGCAAGTTATGCAATATAATTAATTCGTCCCTTTGTCTTGAAATAAGTGATAACATATGATTTCATAAAACTCTGATTTCATATTATAGGTTATGTGGCAGAGCAGCTATTATAACGCATAGGTTATGCTACTTTATTTATATTAATTGTAATTGTTTAATAGTAACTAAAATAAAGTTGTTTTTGTTGTCCAAAGTAGGAATTACTTAAAAAATATTTTTTCATACTATTTGTTTTAATAATAAGAAAATTATAACCCATTTTATTATTTTTAATTTAATTAAAATTTTTCGTTTTTTAATCTAAGAATATACGTTGTAAACCTGCTTATATTTTAGCAAATACTGTTGGATACCAGGAATAATAATTAAAAGTTTTAAAACTTAAAAAAAAAACATATTTACATTGAACAGGATTTAAAAAAACATTTTAAAAAATACCTACCAGATTTTTAGTTTTTTAATCATGTAAATAATTAGGTCTATTAACTGGCTTACAAATGCTTTACTTTCATTGACTGCGGGAGTACGTGGAACCGTTATTGTAGTCGTGCCGCCGCGCCGCGCCGTATGTAGTAGTGAAATCTATTGACCCCCTTACAACCGGTTGTCATTGGGAACCGGTTGTACACACTAGCGATCAGCTGTTTCATTCAGTCAGAGGTCCGCATTCAGACATATTCAAGCTAAATGTTGTCACATGAAATGCCAACTGCTGAGGTCGGATTGGGTCGTGCGAGCGGTTTTCTTGTCTAAAGGATGGCCGATTACGTAGTATTACTAGAAACGTGCTAAACTGTATTAATAATACAAGTATATATAATATAACGTTGTATATTAAGCTACTACTAGGCTGATGAAGTGAAACGAAACGTATAATTTATCAAGAAATAACAGTTTTTATCGGTTATCGGAAAATAAAATTACTGTCAGTGAAACCAAAAAACATGAACGTGCGCTGATACAGTCAACATTTTGGGAAGAATGTTTAACCGAAAACTTGTTTCATTTACGTGGGTCAAAAATTATACCAATCCAGTAATAATGTACAATTTAATTAATTAGAGCTTAGCTAGGGAGAACAATTCAGAACGGTAAAAATTAAAACAATTTACTCTAAACCTCACTGCACACTAGTTTATCAAAACAAACAGACTAGCTTCGATGACGATGTCGCCTTCAGCAGTGCCTGGCTACTAAGTTGAGAATAACTTGACAGATATTTGATAGGTATAAATAAATACGTCCTGTGTGTAAGAGCTAAAATAATTTGGTTTGTTACAGTTAAACTGTCCCGCCTGAAATATAAATCATTAAGAAGTATTTATAAGCATGTCTTATGAAAGAACGCGCACGACTCGTCACTCACAAGAAATCTATAGACTTTATTTTTTCACTCATACACGTTTCGACAAAATAGTTGTCTTCTTCAGTGAATTAAACATATAAAAGAGAAAACAAGACTGCTGTGAGGTGAATCTGATGAATTGTATGACGTAGGCTTATGCATGATGTAGGAATAACCCTGATGATGTTGGTACTGTTTGACACGAAAAGCTTTGAAGTGTATGAAGAATAGAGTATATATATATTGGTGAACTGGGCGCGTGTTACGGAGGATACTCAAGGTTAGATAAGCGCGAGAGAACCAGGAGATATATCTAAAGGAAACCCTGTTAATATTACTCAGGTATGAATAGTAGATCGTAAAACGTTGAAGAAGATTGCAGCTTAAAGAGATAAACATCAGAAAATAGTTACGAGAAAAGCAACGGTTGTTTACGGGATTGCACATAATGAAATATACGAGCGCCTGGACTACGAATGGCGGCAAGAAGAGCCAACAAAAAGTGAAAATTAGTGAACAAGTATCTTGGCAGGCATAAATGCCAGAAAGCATTGCTCTGCTGGCTGGTATACTGGAGGGGGTTACGTATACACACGTAGGGACAATGACCCTGTGTGCTATCGGATGTACCACTAGTCCATTCACCGCAAGTAGCCACCTCGGTCTGTACCTCGTGACGGTTTACTGCTTAATGGAACTTCCTCGTTGAAGAACTTGTCATAACGGGGCTCCTGTGTAAAACACGGGGCAGTGGTGTCTATAATAATAAGTACAACAATAAGTTATAATTATGAACATTTTAGTTTATGTTCTGTTAGAAGTAAACTTTCTTCGTACAAGTTCGGTTTTATTCGGAATATAAGTTACATCTAAATAGTGTAGGTTTAAATATAAACTTATATACTAGTTTGTACGAGCTTTTACATATTCTTTTACTAAATTTTGTTCGTACAGTTTAACTTTTTAAATTCCTTCTATTAGTTCACACTCTCCTTATAAATATCTTGTTCAAATTTTTAATAGTTAAAATACTTTTTATTCATCCACTCAAGTTCAAATACATCCCTTAAAACTTCTAATGGATGATAATGGATTAATAATTATACAATTTAAAAAAATAGTAATTCATTAATTAATATAATTAATTAATTTTAGTTTTATACGGGAGAAACATTTTTCACAAGGGGTCAATGTATGCAATATGGTTATTTCGTCCCATTTGGCTTAAAATAAGTGATAACATGTGATTTCATAAAACAGCTGATTTTATGTAGGTTGTTGATTTTATGTATGTATAAGTTTTGTAGTAGAACAGCTGTTTGACGCATATATTATGTTACTTTATTTAAAATAAATGTAATTATTAAATAAAAAGTAAATAATATAAAATTGTTCAATTTGATTCAAGTAGGAATTGACTTTTAAAAAATGTTTGTTCATGTTGCTTGTTCCAACTGGATTTCACTACCTATATATTGTTCTTAGGTTTCATTAACTAATATTTCCTCACCTTATAGCAGCCTACCGCTTTGTGCACACAGGTTAACTTGTACACTGACGGACTCTACAATACATTGGGGACGTCACGTCAATGCATTACTATCAGATTTTTTTATTAAAGAGCCCTGAATTGTAATTGATCTGTATATATACACCGCTAAGCAATATAGGTTACACTAAATTATTTTAGAATAACTACATATTTTTCGGAATATAAAGAAATATAGATATTAGTTTAATGAGTGAAAAATGGTTAATACAAATCTGAAATATTTAGCGTTTTTAACCATATTTAAAAATTTTAACTTTTTTTTATTAAAAATAATATTTTCTAGTAGTTGAATAATTAGTGTTATTATAAATAAATAAAACCTCTCAAACCATAAACCCTTTTTATTTACGTCCTTGCAAAGCAATCGAAACTTACATAAATACAAAGTTATGTGCTTTAAGAAGTTTTATTTCTTTGTAATAATAACATACACCACAGTTGTTACAAGCTATAAATATTACTGTATTTGTGTCTAAATTCACCAATTTCAAGGTTGTACGTAGAGCTGATAATTTATTTTCAAAAAGTCTGCTAAAACGTCGTAATAAATTTTTTTAAGGGTTAAATGTATATTTTCGTACTCAGAACAATGTCGTGTAACACGTACCCATCGAGTCTAAACGTCTGGAGCCTAAGTGATAAACAAACTATTTTCTAATTAGACTGCAGGAGTCGTATATGCAAGCTGCACAACGTGGAGTACACTCAGGTCCTTGAAGCATGCTTCCAGGAGGAAAATATTATTCTTCCCTAAGTTTAAACATGTTTGCAACATAATTATCAATCCGTCTGCATTACATGAGGGATTGTTTCAGATCGAGTATCTACGCTGTAGGTAACCGAAGTAAGAAATATTTTGTTTCCGTTATGTGTTTTTTTTTTTAAATAGTAAAATCTATATATTGGCTAAAGTAGAAAAAATATGGAATTTTTCATACATTTCAGATCTTTTTACTAATCATTATTCACGCCTAAAACAATTATTTATATTTCGAAAAACCACATTAAACACAATGGTGTAGATTATATTGTTCTAAGATTTATTTGCTTGTTTCTTCAACAACGATTACAACTCGGGGCACTACAATAAAAAATGTTATAACTCATGAGGCATGGTACTCTTGGAGTCACCCAACATTGGTGGTGTTGTCAATCAGCTGATCTTTAAGGACAAGTTAACAGAAAGTTGAAATTGCATTTATTTTAAAAGCCGACTGGGTGTATGCTAAATAAAACTAGTACAAGCATAGCGTAATGAAGACGGAGACTATCCAAACACTTTTTGACGCTACAAAACAAGAAATGACAGAGGGTGGTCAGTCTAATATTACTTCCCCAATTTGTAAAAATATTTATAAACCATTTCAGTTGTCAATGTTTTAAAATTTAGAACTATACATGATAAGAAACATCACATGTTCCTAAATGTCCAATATACAATATCAAGAGCACAGTGGTACAATGTATTACAATAAAAATATTGGCAAAACTTCCGATGCCACATAAACAATGAAAAATTAATAATATTACAAGTTACCAAAGGTTGAACACTTATCAACATTTCGATGACTATATCACCATCATCAGAGGGTCCTAATACAAAATTACAATCTAGAATACAATAATTTACAAATTAGACTGACCCTAGTCTAGTCTGTGTCAGTCTAGTTTGTAAATTATTGTATTCTATGTTGTAAATTTGTATTAGGACCTTCTGATAATGATGGTGACACGGTCTGTACGCTATAAAAAGGTTAGTAATATCTGCGGGCGCACACGCCCGCGGGCGCACAAATACGCAAAATGTACGACAAACAGACGACAAATGAAGGAACCTATGAACTTTAATTTTCTCAGGAGCAGTACAATGTTTTCCTAATAAAAAGCTTTCTTTCCCCTCTGTAAGGGAAAGTATCCACAGTATGTTATTGTGAAAGGTAAAACTTATAAACCCCTGAGCGTGCGCCTATATTATCTAAGTAGCACAAGGTTCAAATGTAATCATTAAGCAAAGGGTAGGAAATGTCTGTACGTAGGTGGAGGTACGGTTAGCTTCGTGTTTATATTGAGGGAAATGTTATTCCTCGTAATTTCTGATGTAACTACTTCTCGCCTGATCCACAGTGCTATCTTTCTTTGCGCAAGTTTCTGGCTCTCACTCGTGTTGTTACGATGTTCCGGTGATTGTAAAGTGATTAATGAAAACAGGATTTGGTATGGGAAGGGATACGTGTCTTTTCTGTGGCGTTTGGAAAATGAACAACGAACTGGATATATCGGTTCTTTTGTGTAAGTGTTTGAAATCTAGAAATATCTACCAAGTGATAAAATAGACGAAAATAATGAAGGTTTAAAGAATACTGAAGATTCCTTTTATTGAGTCGTAGAGGAATGGTGCAAGAAAGATGTGACGCTATTCTGTTGGGGTCACAAGGTATTGGGGGAAAAGGACAAGAGTGTACAGAGGAATAATGTCCCCTACCCTTTCATTGGGGTCATAAAGAGGTGTTGGGAGAAGGGTGCGGTTTATAGAAGGATCAACCCTCTTCTATTGCAGTCACAAGTAGATGGTGGAGGAAGGGTAGGTTTAAAAAGAATGAAGGCTTGTACTTCATTCTAAAGGTATCATTGGGACGTGGTGAAAGGTAGATGATGTACATAGAAGAACCAAACAGTGTACCCACTTGTATTGCAGGCACAGGAAGATAGTGGAATTAGGTTAAGGGTTTAAGGAAGAATGAAAGCTTAAACTTCATTCTATAGGTATGACAGGGAGGAGGTGGAAGGAGGATAGGAGGTTTCTAGTCAAAGGGCATTACGATACACATTTTAATGGCGTTTGATTTACATTGCGCTATTAGTGATCCTTATTTACAAATGTCTAATTTTATATTTATGTTATTTAGTTGCTACTATTAGTGTACTCTCCTTATACAGATAATATCTCTTTCAATCGCTAATGCAATATCTTTTATTCATCCACTCAAGTTCAAATACATTCTTTTAAAACTTGCAGTGGATGATGGCATTTGATGTTAATATAGTGTTTGCAAATATTAATTTATCAATGAAATAATTTCAGTTTTATATGGGAAAAAGGGTTTCATAAAAAGAAAAAGTTATGCAATATAGTTATTTCTTCCAGTTTGGTTAAAAATAAGTGATAACATATGATTTCATGAAACAGCTGATTTTATATTATAGGTAATGGCGGGGAACAGCTGTTTTAACGCTTAGATTATGTTACTTTATTTATATCAATTGTAATTATTTAATAAAAAGTAACTAAAATAAAATTTTTCTTCCTTGAACCAAGTACGAATTAACTTTGAATTTTTTTTTTGTTGTTTTTATCACTTGTTTTATGGTTAAACTTTAAAACGTGTTTTTGTATTTAAATTTATTGTTCTTAAAATAATTCTACCCTGAAATACTGCAAATACCATTGCATTAAGTAGCCATGGGAAATTCAGTTTACGTATTTCCTCTGCACGTCGCGCGTCGTAAATAATTCCGGAGATTAGTTAAACAGATATGCAAGCTAGGCCTTAACCGAGCGTTAAACTCCCTTAGCCTTTAATTACAAATCCAAATGCGAGTCCCACATATGATAGAACAGTTCTGTATTTCTAGTATTTGTCGACGACCAACTCTGTTTGCATTTTATCTCTATACAAATGAATTAGGCAAATTTGTATCTTTAAAACTTGTGTGTGTGTGTGTGTGTGTGTGTGTGTGTGTGTGTTAGCGTGTATACGTGTGCGTGAGTGTGAGTATTTGGGTGCAGGAGCGTGAGAGTGAGTGTGAGTGTTGTGGTGAGGTACGTATGTGCATTAGTGTGTGTGCGCGTGCGTGAGTGTGAGTATTTGGGTGCAGGAGCGTGAGAGTGAGTGTGAGTGTTGTGGTGAGGTACGTATGTGCATTAGTGTGTGTGCGTGTGCGTGAGTGTGAGTATTTGGGTGCAGGAGCGTGAGAGTGAGTGTGAGTGTTGTGGTGAGGTACGTATGTGCATTAGTGTGTGTGCGCGTGCGTGAGTGTGAGTATTTGGGTGCAGGAGCGTGAGAGTGAGAGTGAGTGCTGTGGTGAGGTACGTATGTGCATTAGTGTGTATGCGTGTGCGTGAGTGTGAGTATTTGGGTGCAGGAGCGTGAGAGTGAGTGTGAGTGTTGTGGTGAGGTACGTATGTGCATTAGTGTGTATGCGTGTGCGTGAGTGTGAGTATTTGGGTGCAGGAGCGTGAGAGTGAGAGTGAGTGCTGTGGTGAGGTACGTATGTGCATTAGTGTGTATGCGTGTGCGTGAGTGTGAGTATTTGGGTGCAGGAGCGTGAGAGTGAGAGTGAGTGCTGTGGTGAGGTACGTATGTGCATTAGTGTGTATGCGTGTGCGTGAGTGTGAGTATTTGGGTGCAGGAGCGTGAGAGTGAGAGTGAGTGCTGTGGTGAGGTACGTATGTGCATTAGTGTGTATGCGTGTGCGTGAGTGTGAGTATTTGGGTGCAGGAGCGTGAGAGTGAGAGTGAGTGCTGTGGTGAGGTACGTATGTGCATTAGTGTGTATGCGTGTGCGTGAGTGTGAGTATTTGGGTGCAGGAGCGTGAGAGTGAGAGTGAGTGCTGTGGTGAGGTACGTATGTGCATTAGTGTGTATGCGTGTGCGTGAGTGTGAGTATTTGGGTGCAGGAGCGTGAGAGTGAGAGTGAGTGCTGTGGTGAGGTACGTATGTGCATTAGTGTGTATGCGTGTGCGTGAGTGTGAGTATTTGGGTGCAGGAGCGTGAGAGTGAGTGTGAGTGTTGTGGTGAGGTACGTATGTGCATTAGTGTGTATGCGTGTGCGTGAGTGTGAGTATTTGGGTGCAGGAGCGTGAGAGTGAGAGTGAGTGCTGTGGTGAGGTACGTATGTGCATTAGTGTGTATGCGTGTGCGTGAGTGTGAGTATTTGGGTGCAGGAGCGTGAGAGTGAGTGTGAGTGTTGTGGTGAGGTACGTATGTGCATTAGTGTGTGCGCGCGTGCGTGAGTGTGAGTATTTGGGTGCAGGAGCGTGAGAGTGAGAGTGAGTGCTGTGGTGAGGTACGTATGTGCATTAGTGTGTATGCGTGTGCGTGAGTGTGAGTATTTGGGTGCAGGAGCGTGAGAGTGAGTGTGAGTGTTGTGGTGAGGTACGTATGTGCATTAGTGTGTATGCGTGTGCGTGAGTGTGAGTATTTGGGTGCAGGAGCGTGAGAGTGAGAGTGAGTGCTGTGGTGAGGTACGTATGTGCATTAGTGTGTATGCGTGTGCGTGAGTGTGAGTATTTGGGTGCAGGAGCGTGAGAGTGAGAGTGAGTGCTGTGGTGAGGTACGTATGTGCATTAGTGTGTATGCGTGTGCGTGAGTGTGAGTATTTGGGTGCAGGAGCGTGAGAGTGAGAGTGAGTGCTGTGGTGAGGTACGTATGTGCATTAGTGTGTATGCGTGTGCGTGAGTGTGAGTATTTGGGTGCAGGAGCGTGAGAGTGAGAGTGAGTGCTGTGGTGAGGTACGTATGTGCATTAGTGTGTATGCGTGTGCGTGAGTGTGAGTATTTGGGTGCAGGAGCGTGAGAGTGAGAGTGAGTGCTGTGGTGAGGTACGTATGTGCATTAGTGTGTATGCGTGTGCGTGAGTGTGAGTATTTGGGTGCAGGAGCGTGAGAGTGAGAGTGAGTGCTGTGGTGAGGTACGTATGTGCATTAGTGTGTATGCGTGTGCGTGAGTGTGAGTATTTGGGTGCAGGAGCGTGAGAGTGAGTGTGAGTGTTGTGGTGAGGTACGTATGTGCATTAGTGTGTATGCGTGTGCGTGAGTGTGAGTATTTGGGTGCAGGAGCGTGAGAGTGAGAGTGAGTGCTGTGGTGAGGTACGTATGTGCATTAGTGTGTATGCGTGTGCGTGAGTGTGAGTATTTGGGTGCAGGAGCGTGAGAGTGAGTGTGAGTGTTGTGGTGAGGTACGTATGTGCATTAGTGTGTGCGCGCGTGCGTGAGTGTGAGTATTTGGGTGCAGGAGCGTGAGAGTGAGTGTGAGTGTTGTGGTGAGGTACGTATGTGCATTAGTGTGTGCGCGCGTGCGTGAGTGTGAGTATTTGGGTGCAGGAGCGTGAGAATGAGTGTGAGTGTTGTGGTGAGGTACGTATGTGCATTAGTGTGTGCGCGCGTGCGTGAGTGTGAGTATTTGGGTGCAGGAGCGTGAGAGTGAGTGTGAGTGTTGTGGTGAGGTACGTATGTGCATTAGTGTGTGTGCGTGTGCGTGAGTGTGAGTATTTGGGTGCAGGAGCGTGAGAGTGAGTGTGAGTGTTGTGGTGAGGTACGTATGTGCATTAGTGTGTGTGCGCGTGCGTGAGTGTGAGTATTTGGGTGCAGGAGCGTGAGAGTGAGAGTGAGTGCTGTGGTGAGGTACGTATGTGCATTAGTGTGTATGCGTGTGCGTGAGTGTGAGTATTTGGATGCAGGAGCGTGAGAGTGAGTGTGAGTGTTGTGGTGTGGTACGTATGTGCATTAGTGTGTGCGCGCGTGCGTGAGTGTGAGTATTTGGGTGCAGGAGCGTGAGAGTGAGTGTGAGTGTTGTGGTGTGGTACGTATGTGCATTAGTGTGTGCGCGCGTGCGTGAGTGTGAGTATTTGGGTGCAGGAGCGTGAGAGTGAGTGTGAGTGTTGTGGTGAGGTACGTATGTGCATTAGTGTGTGTGCGCGTGCGTGAGTGTGAGTATTTGGGTGCAGGAGCGTGAGAGTGAGTGTGAGTGTTGTGGTGAGGTACGTATGTGCATTAGTGTGTGCGCGCGTGCGTGAGTGTGAGTATTTGGGTGCAGGAGCGTGAGAATGAGTGTGAGTGTTGTGGTGAGGTACGTATGTGCATTAGTGTGTGCGCGCGTGCGTGAGTGTGAGTATTTGGGTGCAGGAGCGTGAGAGTGAGTGTGAGTGTTGTGGTGAGGTACGTATGTGCATTAGTGTGTGTGCGCGTGCGTGAGTGTGAGTATTTGGGTGCAGGAGCGTGAGAGTGAGTGTGAGTGTTGTGGTGAGGTACGTATGTGCATTAGTGTGTGCGCGCGTGCGTGAGTGTGAGTATTTGGGTGCAGGAGCGTGAGAGTGAGTGTGAGTGTTGTGGTGAGGTACGTATGTGCATTAGTGTGTGTGCGCGTGCGTGAGTGTGAGTATTTGGGTGCAGGAGCGTGAGAGTGAGTGTGAGTGTTGTGGTGAGGTACGTATGTGCATTAGTGTGTGCGCGCGTGCGTGAATGTGAGTATTTGGGTGCAGGAGCGTGAGAGTAAGTGTGAGTGTTGTGGTGAGGTACGTATGTGCATTAGTGTGTGCGCGCGTGCGTGAGTGTGAGTATTTGGGTGCAGGAGCGTGAGAGTGAGTGTGAGTGTTGTGGTGAGGTACGTATGTGCATTAGTGTGTGCGCGCGTGCGTGAGTGTGAGTATTTGGGTGCAGGAGCGTGAGAGTGAGTGTGAGTGTTGTGGTGAGGTACGTATGTGCATTAGTGTGTGTGCGCGTGCGTATATGCATATATTTATTACAAACAGAACCTTCTTAATATGCTTCCTGTACTAAAACCTGACGAAATTCATAAAGAAACAAATATATGAGAAATAAAGTTGTAGAGATATTATAAGAATTGAAAACCGCCCAAGGGTTATAAAACCGCCTTTTTCAGGGTAGAAATATTAACAAAAATATCCGCCTACGACGTCGACGCTTCGAACTACAAATGACGTCACAACAGAAAACCACTTTGCTTGAACTGAACCCGAGGGCATACAAAATGCTCTCTTTTATTTGCCCTGCACCCGAGCGATGCTTCTATATTGGTGTGCATTCAGCTGTATTGAATGGGTATTTTTACCTGTAGTTACCAAAGTGTTTAGAGAAACAATTAAATTTCCAATAGACATTCGAATCCATATCAGGGTAAAAACTCAGAAGGTATTTTTTAATTGTATATGGTTTCTGTACGTCGTTCCTAGTACTGTGTTACTATAATAAAGACAGCTTATGTTATAAAATAGAAACTGGCTTCGTGTACATAAATATCTACTGTACTTTTACAGACGGCGATTAGCGATTGACAAAAAACTAGATTAATGTATTTATAGACGCGAAAATGTCGTGAAAACAACTCACATATGGTGATCATCGGTACCTAAGTCGTACAGTCTTCCGGGACAGCTGCCTGGAAGGTTTCCGTCCGTCATATTAAACGGACAGAAATCTCTGCATGGCCCCGATAATGAGCGGGCCACTTTCAGAATGAGCATACAAGTGACATGGTCGCCACTAACGTTTCCCGTACCTCGTAGTAGTAGTGGGATCATAACAAGCAGCTTTAGACACATCTCTCCCTCAAGGAAACTACCCTGCCAAAGTGGTCACTACGTCTTTCCTTCGTCAACCTTTCTACAAGGAGGTGTGTCGGGTGGAGACTCCATTGTAACCCCGATGGAAAGTAGGTCTAAGTCTAGGCATGGCCCTTTATATCCTCTACCGGAACGTTCCCGGCTTAGGCAATACAATCTTATTGGTTAATCTCTTCACAACTACCAAACCTAACAAACTACTTACATTACCAAAATAAGAACAGAACTTATGTTGTTTGCTTTATAAACAAATTCTTATAAGAGGAGGATATTTTGTAAACATATTTTGTTACATAATTATTTTTCCTTGCTGATACTGTTTTATCGGCGAAATGCTTTGAATAATATATGTATTAAATGTATCCTTGCTTTTGAAATATTTTAAATTTATTATATATATATATATATATATATATATATATATATATATATATATATATTCCATCACAGAAGGAAAAATATGATGAATATTTGTTATCTGGAGTACATCCGTTCATTCTGCAGTGCATAAAATCGCATTTCCGACGTTTCGCTAGAATCTCATCTAGCATTCACGAGATGAACCCAGCAACAGTAGAATAGCGAGTCCAGATAATAACTGTCCTAGATAAGAACATCACATATATTTATTCATGTGTAACAATGAAAAAAAAATAATTTATTGAAATTGTATAATTCAATAAATTATTCTAGTATCAGTATCTCTCTTGTTTTCATATATATACTATAACTGTATGAAGCAACTGTGGCGTAATGTTTATTTTTAAATAAATAAAACCTCTAAACCACAAATAACATTTTATTTAAACCTTATTTACATTTCGATTGCCCAGCAATCATCTTCAGAGGTATTTAAAAAATACAACTAGCTAGTTGTATTTTTTAAATACCTCTGAAGATGATTGCTGGGCAATCGAAATGTAAATAAGGTTTAAATAAAATGTTATTTGTGGTTTAGAGGTTTTATTTATTTAAAAATATATATATACTATATTTATATATATAACTTTGCCACTCTGTTTTCTTGTATTCACTTATCAGTTTCACTATATGTACATAAACAAGAATCTTACTTGGTATTTATGCGAGTTAACTTTCAATGATTGGTAGTATCTCAATTATCATACTATCTCCATTATCATACTATCTCCATTATCATACTATCTCCATTGTATGGAGATACTATCAATCTTTGAAAGTTAACTCTCATAAATACCAAGTAAGATTCTTGTTTAAGTACATATAGTGAAAGTGATATCACTATATATATCACTGGACGTCTAAGCAACGCCCTCGATTTATGCAAGAAATACGAAGCGACTTCAATTTATAAATAGATGTCGCTGGAACAAAGCGACGAAACTTTGTCAGAGATAAATAAATATTTGAGTGCTCAGCTGCGTTGTACAACTCCCTGAAATGAAGATTTTTTGACTTGATGTGACAACTATTGGCAAATGTATTGAAGCAACCAAAGCTGATGTTGCAATAACATCCTCCATTCACCACATTGTTTGTCAAACGACTTCGCTCTTGCAGATTCAACAATGAAACGTTTATTAATATTTCAGTTTCTCTTGAAAGGATATTTAAAGATATTCTAAATTAAAAAAAAAAATCAAGTGGACATATACATGATTTCTTGACAAAGTTAGAAAAAGATATAACATTAGGAGTAGGAAATTTATACTTTCAGAAAATACAATGTGAATGAAATAAAATAATTAATGTTGAGTATGTTATAATTTAATAATCATATATTCAAAAGAACAATAAATATAGACTAAATTTCCACTAATTACCTATATACTAGCGATAATAGTTTCGGTGTTGCAGCCAACATCACCCAATGGCTTACACTGACCATCACTTGTCAACATCGGGGCTACTTCAAATGACCAAAATTCAACTAACCAAAATGCACGGACTTCAACTGAAAGAAATGTTGCGGGATATCGTTTTGCTGTCCTGCAGGCGATATTTACAGAAATATTACTTCACATTTATCAATTTCAACTTCAAGTGTGCGACGAACGCCTGCGGAATGGCATAAGATAACCGGCAACATTTATTTTTAGTTGAAGTCCGTGTACTTTTATTAAAAAGTGTCCGTGTACACAGACAGCGTCTGTGTAAAGCAGATTTGCGTTCCATCCAAACTCATCGCATATATTGGCATAGTTTCTTGTACCACAAGGAATGTCTGAGGCTTTGTGGGTAAGGAAGTAGTGACATTCCTTCGCGCTCGTCACAGTTCAGTTGATCCTTTTCTTGTCAACTCGATACATTACGGACTGAGATCCGACAGCTGACGTTGCTTCTGAACGAACTTAAACCTTACAGAATTGCCAGTAAATCCTTACTCTAAAACAGCCTACAACTCCTAATCCTTTGGTTGTTTCTGTTATGGAACTTAAGCCTTTTCAAGTGAGATGTTTTCTTATTTCCGGATATCGCCTTCGATTTTATTGTAAACTATTTCTACTGACTTCTACCTTTACTTTTTGAAGATAAAAACTTCTATAGCGACGCCTTCAAAAACGTATTGGATGGACATAAACATACATTTCGTGACAGTATAATTTCCACCAGGTTAAGCTACAAGTCACTCAAAGCAAGAAGGATAACATATGATTTCATGCAACAGCTGATTTTGTGCTTTAGGTTATGTTGTAGCACAGATGTTTTACACGTAGGTTATGTTATATTATTTGGTTAAACATTTTTAAGAAAAAAGGCTATCACTAAATAGTTTCGATCATTTATTAAATGTATTAATTTATTTAAATTTAGATAAATTTCCATTATTATCGATTGATCTACATTGTTGATTTGACGAATATTCTATTATTATTGATTTGATTGTTTGTATTATTATTGATTTAACAGCATTTCTATGTTATTGATTTATATGCTATTTTTTTATTAGTTGATTTAACATCTAATTATGGTATTCTGTTATTATTGATTTACCAGCATTCTTGTTTTAACTTCTATTCTACTATTATTAATTTATCTGATTTGTTGTTCTAGCTAACTTTTTATTATTATTGATAATTCTGCATCCTTGTTTAACAGCTATTCTATTATTTTTGAACTGTCTCCATTATTGTTTCAACTACCATTCTATTATTATATATTTAACTCCTATTTTTTATTATTGATTTGTCTTCATTATATTGTTTTAACTGGTATTCTATTATTATTGATTTGTCTTCATTATATTGTTTTAACTGGTATTCTATTATTACAGTATTGATTTGTCTCCATTATATTGTTTTAACTGGTATTCTATTATTATTGATTTGTCTCCATTATATTGTTTTAACTGGTATTGTATTATTATTGATTTATCTCCATTATATTGTTTTAACTGGTATTCTATTATTATTGATTTGTCTCCATTATATTGTTTTAACTGGTATTCAATTATTATTGATTTGTCTCCATTATATTGTTTTAACTGGTATTCTATTATTATTGATTTGTCTCCATTATATTGTTTTAACTGGTATTCTATTATTATTGATTTGTCTCCATTATATTGTTTTAACTGGTATTCTATTATTATTGATTTGTCTCCATTATATTGTTTTAACTGGTATTCTATTATTATTGATTTGTCTCCATTATATTGTTTTAACTGGTATTCTATTATTATTGATTTATCTCCATTATATTGTTTTAACTGGTATTCTATTATTATTGATTTATCTCCATTATATTGTTTTAACTGGTATTCTATTATTATTGATTTGTCTCCATTATATTGTTTTAACTGGTATTCTATTGTTATTGATTTATCTCCATTATATTGTTTTAACTGGTATTCTATTATTATTGATTTGTCTCCATTACATTGTTTTAACTGGTATTCTATTATTGATTTATCTCCATTATATTGTTTTAACTGGTATTCTATTATTATTGATTTGTCTCCATTACATTGTTTTAACTGGTATTCTATTATTGATTTATCTCCATTATATTGTTTTAACTGGTATTCTATTATTATTGATTTGTCTCCATTATATTGTTTTAACTGGTATTCTATTATTATTGATTTGTCTCCATTATATTGTTTTAAATGGTATTCTATTATTATTGATTTATCTCCATTATATTGTTTTAACTGGTATTCTTTTATTATTGATTTGTCTCCATTATATTGTTTTAACTGGTATTCTGTTATTATTGATTTGTCTCCATTATTCTTTTAACTGCAATTCTATTATTATTTATTTATCTCTATTACTGTTATAACTCCCCGCAGGGGGGTGCGGACTAGCCGCACCTACGAGGGATTTGGCGTCCCTCGCGGTACCCTAGCCTAACACTACACCACTCACAAAAACATACACACACACATACACACACGAACACAATCTATACACATTTCAACACTTACATCTTCGCTTAGGGAATTTTGACTGGTCAGAACCGTTGCGCGTTGGGAGTGCTGAAAAGTCCAGAGCGTGACAAACTCTGGTCTGGGACGCTGATGTGAGCTTGCTCTGCCGAAGACGTAAGCGCGGTTTCTGGTCTACCAGCCGCTTCGGTCCTTGGTCAGGGAGTGTCCGCGGTGCATGGGTGTCGGAGCCTGTGCACAGTATTACGAGTCCTCGACTGATGCCCATTCTGTCGAGCTAAGGAGAAAAGCTATAGGCCTCAGAGTTCTGAGGATTGGAAATGATCTTAATGTGATCCAAGGGTGTACCCGTTCCTATAGTCTCGCCCGTAACGCTTGACACGATGGCTGGCAAAAAATATTTATGGATTCCAAAACCACGTCAAATATGACTAGTCTGAAGAGGACACGCCAGGATTCTCCTGACGATCATATACAAAAGGATTTGAGTAAAAAGTTGATGGTGGCAACGTCGCAGACATTGCCATCAGCAAAGTATTTAGTTGTTTCTAGTGCCGAAGAAGGGAAAGATCTTTCCAAAGTTTCTCCCTTCCTTATTAACAAGGCTATTACTGCTTGTGCTGGAGGCCCAGTAGCCTCTATTAAGAAACTAAGAAACGGAACACTGTTAGTTGCGACTTCCACCGACAGACAAACTCGTTCTCTATCAAAAATGACCTCCTTCTTTGACCAGGTCATGGTATCTGTGGCTCCCCACAGATCCTTGAATTACTCAAAGGGGGTCATCACATGTAGGGATTTAATGC
Source organism: Prosapia bicincta (assembly GCA_036971475.1). Taxonomy (NCBI): domain Eukaryota; kingdom Metazoa; phylum Arthropoda; class Insecta; order Hemiptera; family Cercopidae; genus Prosapia; species Prosapia bicincta. The sequence continues at coordinate 2,504,689 of JBAIZL010000050.1, forward strand.
ACCTTCCAATCGATGAAATAAAGTCCGAACTGTCTTCTCAGTTAGTTACGGACGTTATCCCTATAACGAAAATGGACAAAGGAGAAAAAGTAGCAACAGCTTCTTTTATCGTCACTTTTGGAAAGCCGGAAATACCCGAATACTTACATGCAGGTTACCAAAGGCTCTCAGTGAGACCATACGTGGCTAACCCTAGGCGCTGCTTCAAGTGCCAGCGATTTGGGCATATCAGCTCTACCTGTTCGAAGCAGAACGTATGCGGTATATGTAGCGTTGAAGGCCATGATGATAAGGAATGTGTCAATTCTCCGAAATGCGCCAACTGTGGTGGTGACCACCCAGCGCGATCCTACAACTGTCCCACGTTCAAGGAAGAGAAAGCTATCCTAGGCATCATGGCGAAAGACAAGCTGTCGTTTCCAGAGGCCAAAAAACTCTATCGATCAACTCAGCCAAAGACAGACAATAAGACTTATGCCGCTACTCTGACCGCTTCCAAATCGTCCTGTAACAACTGTGCCGAGCTGTCGAAAAAAATTGAAGTTCTAACTGAACAAGTTTCTCGCCTTTTCTCCATAGTCACGAATGGTCCTCCTACTTTGAATTTAGTACAACCTGCAGAGACGGATAATGATTTACCTCTTGTACCAATCCCTTCCACTGGGGGGATTGGAGCACGGAACAAGTCATTAAGTGAGCCTTGTGTTTCTGTGCAGAAGATATTATCAACGGGTAATAAACCTTCTGTGCAGAAGACGTTGGAAAAATCCAAACCACGTAAACCAGTGTTACGTCAGACCACATCGCCTCCGTCGTTACCGGGTATTAAGAAAAATGCTAACAAAGGAGGGAATGTTAAAACTACCCCTCCTAAACCCAAAACTTCCTCAGATTCCATCCCTGAACGGGTGGATATGGAATCTGAGACATGTAAGCCTGAGACGTCTAAAAACGTCCCAGGCAAGAAAGGAGAGAGCACCAATGGATGTCAATTAAACCCTTTGCTAAGCTAATAAATGTCTTTGCTTAGGAAGTCAGTGATACAATGGAACGTCAACGGTGTTAGGAGTCACATAGAAGAACTTAAACTACTCGTGCGAGATGTGTACCCAATGTTTGTATGTCTACAGGAGACACATCTCCACGCATCGCATAATTTCCATTTAAGGGAGTATTCAGTTTTTAGATCGGACTTCGTTACAGAAGATCGAGCTAGAGGTGGCGTAGCCATCCTAGCCCGTGACTGTATCGATGCTGTTTCTCTAAACTTAATAACTCCTTTACAAGCAGCAGCCGTTCAAACAGCTGTCCCGTATAAAATCACTGTGTGTTGTGTCTACTTGCCACCACAAGAAAACCTGCATCACAGTGATTTAGTGAATTTAATAAGCCAGTTACCAACTCCGTTCTTATTGGTAGGGGATTTTAATGCCCACCATTCGTCTTGGGGATCTCCGACTAGGAACTCTCGAGGTGACCTTGTTGAGAGTGTGAGAACGGAACTGGACTTATGTCTGCTAAATGACGGTTCGCCTACCCATTTAGCAGCATCTACTGGTGGATGGACAGCTGTTGACCTATCGATTTGCAGCCCTCAATTAGCTACTAGATGCACATGGTCGGTACTCAACGATTTGTATGGAAGCGACCATGTGCCTATTAAGATCAGTTTATGTGACTCCCAACCCTGTTATACCCGAAATCCCAGTTGGATTTTGCGAAAAGCCAACTGGGACTCCTACTCGAATTACCTTGTATCACTTGACATGGATTATTTGACACCCATTGATGAAAATATAAAAAATTTTACGAAAGCAATTTTAAATGCCGCTGAAAAGACCTTTCCGAAAACCTCTACGTATCCTCGCCGACCGCCTGTGCCGTGGTGGAACGATGAATGCACAGAAATCCTCCGTTTACGACGAAGAGCTCTTAGGAAGTTTAAACGACACCCAACGAATGGAAACCTTCAGGAATATAAAATACTCCGTGCGAAAGCACGGAGGATTTTTAGGCTGAGTAGAAAGAACTCTTGGGAACAGTACATTAGCACAATTAGACGAACAACTCCGTCTTCCACAGTGTGGAGGAAACTAAGATCAGTTTGTGGTACTTTCACTCCGTTGCCAGCCATTGCGCTGAAGCAACCGGATGGAAGAATAATCTCAAACCGTGATGATATTGCTAATGTACTTGGTAAATCATTTTCTAACTTTTCTGCTACTACAGCCTACAATAGATTATTCCAGATTTATAAACTGAAGGAAGAAGCAATACCGTTTACTGTTGGGTCGTCTGGGGACTCTCCTTTAAACACTCCTTTCTCTATAGGGGAATTGGAGTCAGCTCTTGCGTCAACGAAGGATTCTGCACCAGGTCCTGATTCCATTGTGTACTCCATGCTAAAACATCTACCATCATCGGCGAAACTTGTCCTCCTTCGAGTATACAATCGTTTATTCGAGGAGCGCTCTTTCCCCGATGCATGGTTAGAATCGACTGTAATTCCTCTTTTGAAGCCAGGTAAAGACAAAACCAATCCCAGTAGTTATAGACCTATATCCCTTACAAGCGTCTTATGCAAACTACTGGAGAAGATGGTCAACCGCCGTCTTGTCTGGTACCTAGAAACCAATGACCTTATTTGCAACGAACAGTGTGGTTTCAGGCAAGGACGATCATCCGTTGACCAATTGGTTTTGTTAGAATCCGCTATTCAAGATGCCTTTCTCTTGCGTCAAACACTCGTTGCTGTTTTCTTCGACCTTGAGAAGGCATACGATATGGCATGGAAAAGAGGAATTCTGAACACTTTAAAATCATGGGGTATACAAGGGAATATCCTAGCATTCATCGCTAACTTTCTTTCTAATAGATCTTTCCGCGTTCGACTTGGAGGCACGTATTCAAACAGCTATACACAGGAGAATGGTGTACCGCAGGGCAGCGTGCTGAGCGTCACGCTATTTGCCGTTGCAATAAATAGTATCATCAGCAATATACGATCTCCGGTACACTGTTCCCTTTTTGTGGATGACTTTTGTATATATGTGCCTGCTCGTAGTATGGCAACTGCGGAAAGATCTTTGCAGTTAGCAATAAGTAGATTAGAGGAATGGTCAAGAACTACAGGTTTTAAATTCTCTGCTTCGAAGACCCAGTGTGTAGCATTTAGTCGTCGTAGGCAATACCAGGAGCCGATCCTTTATCTTGACGGGGTTCAGCTTCAAACCACGGATAGTGTTCGATTTTTGGGTCTTTTATTTGATAAAAGACTCTCATGGGGTCCACATGTTCGTGATTTGAAGTTGAGATGCAGCAAGAAATTGGATATGTTAAGAGTCCTTAGTGGAACGAATTGGGGAGCTGACAGAACTAGTATGCTTCGATTTTATCGCGCAGTCGTTAGATCCCGCATAGATTATGGTTGTCAAGTCTACTCATCTGCACGACCTACAGTCTGAAAACTCTTGATACCATCCACCACTCTGGACTTAGACTGGCTACTGGTGCATTTAGAACTAGCCCAATCCCTAGTCTTCTTGTCGAAGCTGGGGAACCTGCCCTTTCTAGACGACGTCAGATGCTACAAATATCTTACGTTTCTGTTCTTCGAAGCAAACCCAACCACCCGGCATTTGAAATAGTCTTTAATAATAAGCTAAATCAAGTGTACAATGCACGTCAACGTTCGACCGCTCCATTTGGCATACGGACTTTAAGAATATTGGATGACCTTGAGTTGCAACTTCCAACTATGTTTGAACGACAAATGTGCTATCTACCTCCATGGATAATAAAAACGCCGCACTTCAATTTCTCATTGTCCAGTTATATAAAACACGATACTCCTGTTGTGGTCTACCACCAGGAATTTTCATCCATTTATAAATCTCACCAACACAGTGAAATTATTTTCAGTGATGGATCTAAACTGGACAATGGCGTTGGGTGTGCGTTTTATACATCTGGTTGTACCTACACGTACGGATTGCCCTCAGCTTGCAGTGTTTTCACGGCAGAACTATTTGCTATTTTTAAAGCTTTGACCGTCATTCAATCTCGATCTTCGCATTATCTTTTGTGTTCGGATTCCAAAAGTGCTCTTCAGGCTCTTCAGGATGTTTTCTCTAGCAACCCTTTAGTTGGGGACATTTTGTGTGCTGTACACAGGCTTCAATTGAGGGGTGTGGGGGTAACTTTCTGTTGGGTTCCTGGACATTGCGGAATACTTGGAAACACAAAAGCGGATGAAGCGGCGAAGAAAGCTACAAGTTTGGTGGCTCTTACTCAACTGGTTATGGCATCTGATTATGTGTGTTTCGCGAAACAATTATTGCTCACTGCTTGGAATGACGAGTGGCATACCGTGATTCATAATAAGCTGAGGGAAATTAAAGATACCGTCCGTCCATGGAGGTCTTCAATTCGTTCAAAACGTAGGGAGGAAGTGGTGGTTACACGCCTTCGCGTTGGCCACTCTTTTGCAACTCATGGATATTTGATGAGGCGTGAAGATCCACCAATATGCCAATATTGCGGTGATATCTTCACAATAAAACTAATTTTGGTAGATTGTGTTAGTGTAGGCAATGTTCGTGCCCTTTTTAATTTAAAAGGGAGTTTAAAGGTGGTGCTAAGGGACGATGCCTCGGCCATTGACCGAGTCATCGCTTTCTTGCACCACTTGAAAATATTTTTTAAAATTTAATACATAAATATATATATTTTTTTAATTTTATTTATACATATAATTCTCTGTGTTTCTTTTATTTATTTTAATTAAATTTATTTTCTGTTCTTGTTATTGTTATTGAGATTTATTTATTGCTAAATTGTTACCTATTATTGTTTTACATATTATTTATTTACTGTTATATTGTTGTTTGTTGTTATTTTGTTATTTAGTTTTTAAGAATTTTTTCATTGTTATATTGTTGTTTTTTGTTTTTTATTGTTGGTGTTTTTTTTGTTTTGTAATTTTTGTTGTATTTATTTATTTGTTTATTTATTAATTTATTTGATTTAATTGAAAACATTGCGTTCCGTGTTAGATTTTGTTTGGCGATGATAACCACAATTGGTTTTTCGCCAGGAAAAAAAAATACTGTTATAACTGCTATTCTATTATCATTGATTTAACTCCTATTTTATTATTATTATTGATTTATTTCCATGATATTGTTTTAACTGCTATTCTATTAATATTGATTTATCTCCTTATGGGTTTTTTTATTATTATTGTTTTAACTGCGATTCTATTATTATTGATTTACGAAATTCTTTGAAATTGTGTCATTAAGACAGAGAGAAAGTTAACCATGAGACTACGGGAAAAACTTTCGTTACGCGTTGTGGGAAGCAGTTAGAAAGCCGCAAAGAGTTGAGAAATATAATGGACTGTGATTATTTCAAGTCACAAAACCCATCTAAGGTAATTAAAGCTGTGATGGAGCTGTGTAACGTATAGACCTACCTAGTGATCCTTTCTGACACATGCTCACGCGGACGCTCATAATCAAGGTTTAGTACTGTTTATTGGGAATTATTTCTGTGAAAATGCTAGTGGTATAGTTAGCCAAGACTGAGGCTCCTACGTACAAAAAGTAACTGAGCTTAAAGCGACTGTTTGTACGGGCTGAGTAAAAACTGAATATTATAGAAATAATTTGACGCTTCTGCAGAAAATTTGATTAACTTTTATTGAATTTTATCGATGAAGCTGGACGACACAGTGTGGGATGATATAAACGCAATTCATAACACGACACATGCACAAACTAACTCTGTCTCTCTCCCGCACACACAAACGTGTGTGTGTGTGTGAGGCGCGCGTGCGTGTCTTGAGTCAGCTATCAATTTAACCCTTCTTTAGCTGCAGAAGAGAAAAAACGTCTGAAATTAATACGGCAGACGATCAGGACTGGTTTTTCAAAGCAGATAAAATCTTACTAACTTCGTAGTCCCTTAGAAAGCGCTTCTGTGCATAGCTACACAAGGAACTGTCTTCCAGCCGATGTGTGTCCTGTAACCTGGCGAGTATTAAAACCAAGTCAGCTACCACAGAAGCAATCTCTCACCTCATCCAGTGGGGTTTTACTTCTACCATGGGGGGTTGATTCATTTCCTTGGCGTCGGCTGTTCCAACAGGTTGTGTTCAACTGAACAGCGATGTAAGGCTCTGTCAAGCTCTTTCATTTATCAATACGAGATCGTGTCTCCACTTTTACAACTCTAGCATTGTCTTGTGTTGAATATTTCGCTGAGGCGTGTACTTGGTATAACTTGATACATAAGACTGTATAATCTTAGCTTACAGTGTAAGTGGCCAGTAGTCTGTAGAATTCCGGGCATCGACTTCCTGTTTGTTTTCATCTATCGACCTCACACATTATTATTATTATTAAAATTATTCTTATATTTTGATATATATATATATATATATATATATATATATATATATATATATATATATCATTTAAATATAATATAATGCATTGTTTCCCTTCTGTTGCAGGTGAGTGCGCCTAAACTAAAGCTATAAAGTCCAAGCGCTGTTATTAAGGTAAGCTGAAACCTTTTGTGAATGTTGAGACATCACATTGGCTCCAGGTGCTTATTTTAGTAACTATATAAAACAATGGCCCTAAATGCCCTGAAGTTAGAGACTCTGCGAGTTAACCTGACATTTAGAAGCGTTGCTTTACTTGAATACGTAACAACCTTATGGTAATCTTTATGCGTGTTTTAAATTTCCTGATTTCTTGCGCAATATTATTAATTATGAAGAGAAATTTTATTCGCTTTTTCACTGATTAACAAAAATGGGTCATTTAATTACGAAAAATTAACATTTATTAATGCATTCAAATGCCTATCACGTAGCAGTGGTGTATATAGACAGAAAGTTCTGGGATTTCTGTTGGACTTACCCAGGGAAAGTTTTGGATATGAATGTCTTAAAAAGCCCTTGTTACGTAATGATATTCCACTGCATGAGAAGATATTAAAATAATGCCACAGAATTCTCTGGAATCTCACGTCAAGGAACCCGGTAAGATAGGATACCTTCTTGTATCAGTTTGCTCCTACGAGCACAGTAGTTATGTAAAGAACAACTCGTGAGCTATAGTATGCAATATATTTTACACGGGAGGGAATCATCTCAACCGTTACGCTTCATTCAGTCACGGAGTATGCTTCATATTTTACCTTAAAATAACTGATATCGCATGATTTTATACAACAGCTGATTTTATGGTATAGGTTATGTGGTAGAGCGCATAGGTTATGTTACATTATTTATTGCATGCTATTGAGTTTAAATATTATTATGCAATATTTTTCACTATTTAATAAATACGAGTATATTAATTTATACCTCAATAAATCTTACTATAATTAATTCCATGTAATGATAATAACTTGCACATTTGTATCCCAATTTTGAGAAATAAAAACTCCTTTGCACACTTCTGACACCTTTTAAAAACAGATTTAAATTAAATTCATTAAATAAAAATATTATTTAGTAAACAGTTAATAAGAGTTTTGTACTAAATAGATCTTTTCTAATCAACTATACTAACCAGATTCCATCAGAACCTTTATAACGCTTGTATATTTTTTAAATGTATTAACGTCTGTAGGCCAGATCAACTGAATAATTAATTATTTTTTAGGTTTTAAGGTTATAAGTAATGATTGCAGTGGTATATTGGTAGTGTTGTCACTGGTGATGACGTATGAGATGAAGCATATTCTTTTGTGAGTTCGTGTGCAGTTGTTTATTTGTTGTTGTTTTTTTGTTTGGTCTTAGTGATTAGTCTGTCTAGCGTTATATTGTTATACGTATCCAAGTGTAGAATATAAAACAGAGAAATGCACATAGTAGATCTGGCGAGAGATTAGTCTGTCTAGCGTTATATTGTTATACTTATCCAAGTGTAGAATATAAAACTGAGAGAAATGCACATAGTAGATCTGGCGAGAGATTAGTCTGTCTAGCGTTATATTGTTATACTTATCCAAGTGTAGAATATAAAACTGAGAGAAATGCATATAGTAGATCTGGCGAGAGATTAGTCTGTCTAGCGTTATATTGTTATACTTATCCAAGTGTAGAATATAAAACTGAGAGAAATGCACATAGTAGATCTGGCGAGAGATTAGTCTGTCTAGCGTTATATTGTTATACTTATCCAAGTGTAGAATATAAAACTGAGAGAAATGCACATAGTAGATCTGGCGAGAGATTAGTCTGTCTAGCGTTATATTGTTATACTTATCCAAGTGTAGAATATAAAACTGAGAGAAATGCATATAGTAGATCTGGCGAGAGATTAGTCTGTCTAGCGTTATATTGTTATACTTATCCAAGTGTAGAATATAAAACTGAGAGAAATGCACATAGTAGATCTGGCGAGAGATTAGTCTGTCTAGCGTTATATTGTTATACTTATCCAAGTGTAGAATATAAAACTGAGAGAAATGCACATAGTAGATCTGGCGAGAGATTAGTCTGTCTAGCGTTATATTGTTATACTTATCCAAGTGTAGAATATAAAACTGAGAGAAATGCATATAGTAGATCTGGCGAGTGATTAGTCTGTCTAGCGTTATATTGTTATACTTATCCAAGTGTAGAATATAAAACTGAGAGAAATGCACATAGTAGATCTGGCGAGAGGTTAGTCTGTCTAGCGTTATATTGTTATACTTATCCAAGTGTAGAATATAAAACTGAGAGAAATGCACATAGTAGATCTGGCGAGAGGTTAGTCTGTCTAGCGTTATATTGTTATACTTATCCAAGTGTAGAATATAAAACTGAGAGAAATGCATATAGTAGATCTGGCGAGAGATTAGTCTGTCTAGCGTTATATTGTTATACTTATCCAAGTGTAGAATATAAAACTGAGAGAAATGCACATAGTAGATCTGGCGAGAGATTAGTCTGTCTAGCGTTATATTGTTATACTTATCCAAGTGTAGAATATAAAACTGAGAGAAATGCATATAGTAGATCTGGCGAGTGATTAGTCTGTCTAGCGTTATATTGTTATACTTATCCAAGTGTAGAATATAAAACTGAGAGAAATGCACATAGTAGATCTGGCGAGAGGTTAGTCTGTCTAGCGTTATATTGTTATACTTATCCAAGTGTAGAATATAAAACTGAGAGAAATGCACATAGTAGATCTGGCGAGAGATTAGTCTGTCTAGCGTTATATTGTTATACTTATCCAAGTGTAGAATATAAAACTGAGAGAAATGCACATAGTAGATCTGGCGAGAGGTTAGTCTGTCTAGCGTTATATTGTTATACTTATCCAAGTGTAGAATATAAAACTGAGAGAAATGCACATAGTAGATCTGGCGAGAGGTTAGTCTGTCTAGCGTTATATTGTTATACTTATCCAAGTGTAGAATATAAAACTGAGAGAAATGCACATAGTAGATCTGGCGAGAGGTTAGTCTGTCTAGCGTTATATTGTTATACTTATCCAAGTGTAGAATATAAAACTGAGAGAAATGCACATAGTAGATCTGGCGAGAGGTTAGTCTGTCTAGCGTTATATTGTTATACTTATCCAAGTGTAGAATATAAAACTGAGAGAAATGCACATAGTAGATCTGGCGAGAGGTTAGTCTGTCTAGCGTTATATTGTTATACTTATCCAAGTGTAGAATATAAAACTGAGAGAAATGCACATAGTAGATCTGGCGAGAGGTTAGTCTGTCTAGCGTTATATTGTTATACTTATCCAAGTGTAGAATATAAAACTGAGAGAAATGCACATAGTAGATCTGGCGAGAGGTTAGTCTGTCTAGCGTTATATTGTTATACTTATCCAAGTGTAGAATATAAAACTGAGAGAAATGCACATAGTAGATCTGGCGAGAGATTAGTCTGTCTAGCGTTATATTGTTATACTTATCCAAGTGTAGAATATAAAACTGAGAGAAATGCACATAGTAGATCTGGCGAGAGGTTAGTCTGTCTAGCGTTATATTGTTATACTTATCCAAGTGTAGAATATAAAACTGAGAGAAATGCACATAGTAGATCTGGCGAGAGGTTAGTCTGTCTAGCGTTATATTGTTATACTTATCCAAGTGTAGAATATAAAACTGAGAGAAATGCACATAGTAGATCTGGCGAGAGGTTAGTCTGTCTAGCGTTATATTGTTATACTTATCCAAGTGTAGAATATAAAACTGAGAGAAATGCACATAGTAGATCTGGCGAGAGGTTAGTCTGTCTAGCGTTATATTGTTATACTTATCCAAGTGTAGAATATAAAACTGAGAGAAATGCACATAGTAGATCTGGCGAGAGGTTAGTCTGTCTAGCGTTATATTGTTATACTTATCCAAGTGTAGAATATAAAACTGAGAGAAATGCACATAGTAGATCTGGCGAGAGGTTAGTCTGTCTAGCGTTATATTGTTATACTTATCCAAGTGTAGAATATAAAACTGAGAGAAATGCACATAGTAGATCTGGCGAGAGGTTAGTCTGTCTAGCGTTATATTGTTATACTTATCCAAGTGTAGAATATAAAACTGAGAGAAATGCACATAGTAGATCTGGCGAGAGGTTAGTCTGTCTAGCGTTATATTGTTATACTTATCCAAGTGTAGAATATAAAACTGAGAGAAATGCACATAGTAGATCTGGCGAGAGGTTAGTCTGTCTAGCGTTATATTGTTATACTTATCCAAGTGTAGAATATAAAACTGAGAGAAATGCACATAGTAGATCTGGCGAGAGGTTAGTCTGTCTAGCGTTATATTGTTATACTTATCCAAGTGTAGAATATAAAACTGAGAGAAATGCACATAGTAGATCTGGCGAGAGGTTAGTCTGTCTAGCGTTATATTGTTATACTTATCCAAGTGTAGAATATAAAACTGAGAGAAATGCACATAGTAGATCTGGCGAGAGGTTAGTCTGTCTAGCGTTATATTGTTATACTTATCCAAGTGTAGAATATAAAACTGAGAGAAATGCACATAGTAGATCTGGCGAGAGGTTAGTCTGTCTAGCGTTATATTGTTATACTTATCCAAGTGTAGAATATAAAACTGAGAGAAATGCACATAGTAGATCTGGCGAGAGGTTAGTCTGTCTAGCGTTATATTGTTATACTTATCCAAGTGTAGAATATAAAACTGAGAGAAATGCACATAGTAGATCTGGCGAGAGGTTAGTCTGTCTAGCGTTATATTGTTATACTTATCCAAGTGTAGAATATAAAACTGAGAGAAATGCACATAGTAGATCTGGCGAGAGGTTAGTCTGTCTAGCGTTATATTGTTATACTTATCCAAGTGTAGAATATAAAACTGAGAGAAATGCACATAGTAGATCTGGCGAGAGGTTAGTCTGTCTAGCGTTATATTGTTATACTTATCCAAGTGTAGAATATAAAACTGAGAGAAATGCACATAGTAGATCTGGCGAGAGATTAGTCTGTCTAGCGTTATATTGTTATACTTATCCAAGTGTAGAATATAAAACTGAGAGAAATGCACATAGTAGATCTGGCGAGAGGTTAGTCTGTCTAGCGTTATATTGTTATACTTATCCAAGTGTAGAATATAAAACTGAGAGAAATGCACATAGTAGATCTGGCGAGAGGTTAGTCTGTCTAGCGTTATATTGTTATACTTATCCAAGTGTAGAATATAAAACTGAGAGAAATGCACATAGTAGATCTGGCGAGAGATTAGTCTGTCTAGCGTTATATTGTTATACTTATCCAAGTGTAGAATATAAAACTGAGAGAAATGCATATAGTAGATCTGGCGAGAGATTAGTCTGTCTAGCGTTATATTGTTATACTTATCCAAGTGTAGAATATAAAACTGAGAGAAATGCACTTAGTAGATCTGGCGAGAGATTAGTCTGTCTAGCGTTATATTGTTATACTTATCCAAGTGTAGAATATAAAACTGAGAGAAATGCATATAGTAGATCTGGCGAGAGATTAGTCTGTCTAGCGTTATATTGTTATACTTATCCAAGTGTAGAATATAAAACTGAGAGAAATGCACTTAGTAGATCTGGCGAGAGATTAGTCTGTCTAGCGTTATATTGTTATACTTATCCAAGTGTAGAATATAAAACTGAGAGAAATGCATATAGTAGATCTGGCGAGAGATTAGTCTGTCTAGCGTTATATTGTTATACTTATCCAAGTGTAGAATATAAAACTGAGAGAAATGCACATAGTAGATCTGGCGAGAGATTAGTCTGTCTAGCGTTATATTGTTATACTTATCCAAGTGTAGAATATAAAACTGAGAGAAATGCACATAGTAGATCTGGCGAGAGATTAGTCTGTCTAGCGTTATATTGTTATACTTATCCAAGTGTAGAATATAAAACTGAGAGAAATGCACATAGTAGATCTGGCGAGAGATTAGTCTGTCTAGCGTTATATTGTTATACTTATCCAAGTGTAGAATATAAAACTGAGAGAAATGCACATAGTAGATCTGGCGAGAGATTAGTCTGTCTAGCGTTATATTGTTATACTTATCCAAGTGTAGAATATAAAACTGAGAGAAATGCATATAGTAGATCTGGCGAGAGATTAGTCTGTCTAGCGTTATATTGTTATACTTATCCAAGTGTAGAATATAAAACTGAGAGAAATGCATATAGTAGATCTGGCGAGAGATTAGTCTGTCTAGCGTTATATTGTTATACTTATCCAAGTGTAGAATATAAAACTGAGAGAAATGCACATAGTAGATCTGGCGAGAGATTAGTCTGTCTAGCGTTATATTGTTATACTTATCCAAGTGTAGAATATAAAACTGAGAGAAATGCACATAGTAGATCTGGCGAGAGGTTAGTCTGTCTAGCGTTATATTGTTATACTTATCCAAGTGTAGAATATAAAACTGAGAGAAATGCATATAGTAGATCTGGCGAGAGATTAGTCTGTCTAGCGTTATATTGTTATACTTATCCAAGTGTAGAATATAAAACTGAGAGAAATGCATATAGTAGATCTGGCGAGAGATTAGTCTGTCTAGCGTTATATTGTTATACTTATCCAAGTGTAGAATATAAAACTGAGAGAAATGCATATAGTAGATCTGGCGAGAGATTAGTCTGTCTAGCGTTATATTGTTATACTTATCCAAGTGTAGAATATAAAACTGAGAGAAATGCATATAGTAGATCTGGCGAGAGATTAGTCTGTCTAGCGTTATATTGTTATACTTATCCAAGTGTAGAATATAAAACTGAGAGAAATGCATATAGTAGATCTGGCGAGAGATTAGTCTGTCTAGCGTTATATTGTTATACTTATCCAAGTGTAGAATATAAAACTGAGAGAAATGCACATAGTAGATCTGGCGAGAGATTAGTCTGTCTAGCGTTATATTGTTATACTTATCCAAGTGTAGAATATAAAACTGAGAGAAATGCACATAGTAGATCTGGCGAGAGGTTAGTCTGTCTAGCGTTATATTGTTATACTTATCCAAGTGTAGAATATAAAACTGAGAGAAATGCATATAGTAGATCTGGCGAGAGATTAGTCTGTCTAGCGTTATATTGTTATACTTATCCAAGTGTAGAATATAAAACTGAGAGAAATGCACATAGTAGATCTGGCGAGAGGTTAGTCTGTCTAGCGTTATATTGTTATACTTATCCAAGTGTAGAATATAAAACTGAGAGAAATGCACATAGTAGATCTGGCGAGAGATTAGTCTGTCTAGCGTTATATTGTTATACTTATCCAAGTGTAGAATATAAAACTGAGAGAAATGCACATAGTAGATCTGGCGAGAGGTTAGTCTGTCTAGCGTTATATTGTTATACTTATCCAAGTGTAGAATATAAAACTGAGAGAAATGCACATAGTAGATGTGGCGAGAGGTTAGTCTGTCTAGCGTTTTATTGTTATACTTATCCAAGTGTAGAATATAAAACTGAGAGAAATGCACATAGTAGATCGGGTGAGAGATGTGAAGTTGGCCTTTAGAAGGCAACGCACTGACGTGAGGTTTACGTTCAGAGGCGCTGAGTAGCATCACGTGACATGGCGGTCGTTCGGCCTAGATCTTAGCCTTGGGGTTTAGATATTCGTCTTGGAGAATGTTTGATCAGAAGTTGAAGAGATCTGACGAGAGATGTGAAGTTGGCCTTTAGAAGGCAACGCACTGACGTCAGGTTTACGTTCAGAGGCGCTGAGTAGCATCACGTGACATGGCGGTCGTTCGGCCTAGATCTTAGCCTTGGGGTTTAGATATTCGTCTTGGAGAATGTTTGATCAGAAGTTGATGAGAACTTGGCGAGAGGTGTGAAGCTGGCCTTTAGAAGGCAACGCACTGACGTCAGGTTTACGTTCAGAGGCGCTGAGTAGCATCACGTGACATGGCGGTCGTTCGGCCTAGATCTTAGCCTTGGGTTTTAGATATTCGTCTTGGAGAATGTTTGATCAGAAGTTGATGAGAACTTGGCGTTTTCCTCTGGGTTTCTTCCTTCATTGCTGGACATCTTGTAAGGACTGATAAACTGTATGGATATCATGACGATCAAAGACCACTCATCGTATCGTTGTGTCACATGTGCAGTGATTCTAATTGTAGCTCACTCTGTGCTTTGCCAGATTAAAGGTAAACAGTAAAACAAATCCTTACGAAAAAGGTATTTGTACAAAGTTAGCGAATGCATGTGTAACCTTTTTTTTGGAAAGTTCTGCTTTTTTTAAAAACTAAAGGAACATCATTGAGTAACATACAATGATATTGATTTCGCGGGTCTTTCAATATTGAAAACTGTGCCCATATTGGGTTCTATGGGTCATTAACTAGTGGACATTGTCCTCATATTGGGTTTTATGGATCCATATTAGTTTTATGGGTCATTTATTGTTGGAAAACGGCCTGTATTGTTTTTGTTGTTGATTTAGTAAACTGTGCCCATATTGGGTTCTATGGGTCATTAACTAGTGGAAATTGTCCTCATATTGGGTTTTATGGGTCCATATTAGTTTTATGCGTCATTTATTGTTGGAAAACGGCCTGTATTGTTTTTGTTGTTGATTGAGTAAACTGTGCCCATATTGGTTTTTGGGTCATAAATTGTTGGAAAATTGCCAATATTGGTTTTGTGAATGATTCTCTGTTAGAAAATGTGACAAAGCAAGTTAAGCTATAGAGAAGACGTAAAGTAATGTTCACAATTCTTTAAACAAATTTAGGCCACCATAAACATTGTACATTGAAATATCAAGCTCAAGGTTTTACATAGATAGCATATTTGTACTGGCAAAACAACTGATTGTTAATCCGCATTTTTGTATTTACAACCGCAATTTATATCTGAATTGTATTTAATGGTTTGTGGTTTAATTTGGTGCGCAATGACGTAAACGCAAGCGACGTGTGATTGCAAAGCTCGTCTAGCAGTGTTTGCGATTATGATTAATCGATCCTTTAAACATTTAGCAATTAGCTAAATCGATGTAGCCACGGACTGAAAGCACGGGCAGCACCGAATCTGTGAGAAATGTGCTAATGCTTCGGTAAACTTAGCGCAAACCTGATTAAGGCAATTAGGTCACGGATGCATATCTGCTGCACTTTTCCCCTAAAAAGGCATCGTTCTTATATTTAATCAGCATTAGCGTTGTAGAGAGGGAGGTTTTAATGAGGGTTAATGCTTTGCGTAGGGACGAGTGCGCGCCGGATACTTTTCTCTTAGGTTTAGAAATTAATATGATTTTATATTACAGTTTTGTTTCTCTTGGGAACATGTTACCTTAACCTATTCATGTAAGGTATATTTTCTAATAAGAGATAATTGTAACAGGTTTATAAATTATGCAGTGGATGTGGATTGTACTATTAACCACATGTTACAGCTTTTAGCGTTCCCAGACCATTCGGCATTGCTAGCGGTGTTTTAACTTAGGCTAGACGCATATTTTATCGGTTGCTACCTAAATTGTCTAAAGGTTCCTGCAAATAATATTACACAAAGTAAGAACAATGCTTTAAACAATATCTTACAAATATTCTTATTAAACATGGTTTTAAAAACGTGCATGTTTTTATCAAGAGGTCAGAATATTGATAAGGGTGAAACTGTAAAATATTAACCCTTCAGTTACTTCCATTTGTTGTGATACAGAATATATTTAAAGCTGTATATTACGTAATTTTATTTCCTGTTGTATTGATTATAAAATTTTTTATTTTCTCAGTAGGAAACGTCTGGTGGTAAGAGAGCCGACTCACGCATACATTGTCTATATAATAGAGTAGGTTGGTTGTTGTTATACATTTATCGTGCTAGGTCAACTAGCTCTTGCTATCGGCGACAATTATGGTGAGGAAGAGGTTAGAGTATTGATGGTTCACAAGTAATGCTTGTAACTAAACTATTTATACTAACAACACACACACTCACACACAAAGTCACACACACACACACACACACACAAAGTCACACACACACACCCACATACACACACACACACACTCACACACAAAGTCACACACACACACACACACACACACACAAAGTCACACACACACACACACACACACACACACACACACTCACTCACTCACACACACACACACACACACACACACACACACACACACACACACACACACACACACACACACACACACACACACAAAGTCACACACACACACAAAGTCACACACACACACACACACACACACACACACACACACACACACACACACACACACACACACACACACACACACACACACACACACACACATACACACACAAACACACACACACACAAAGTCACACACACACACACACACACACACACACAACGTCACACACACACACACACACACACACACACACACACACACACACACACACACACACACACACACACACACACACACACACACACACACACACACACACACACACACACACACACACACACACACACACACACACACACACACACACACACACACATACACACACAAACACACACACACACAAAGTCACACACACACACACACACACACACACACACACACACACACACACACACACACACACACACACACACACACAAAGTCACACACACACACAAAGTCACACACACACACACACACACACACACACACACACACACACACACACACACACATACACACACAAACACACACACACACACAAAGTCACACACACACACACACACACACACACACACACACACACACACACACACACACACACACACACACACACACACAACGTCACACACACACACACACACACACACACACACACACACACACACACACACACACACACACACACACACACACACACACACACACACACACACACACTCACACACACACACACACACACACACACACACACACACACACACACACACACACAAGTCACACACACACACACACACACACACACACACACACAACGTCACACACACACACACACACACACACACACACACACACACAACGTCACACACACACACACACACACACACACACACACACACACACACACACACACACACACACACACACACACACACACACACACACACACACACACACACACACACACACACACACACACACACACACACACACACACACACACACACACACACACACACACACACACACACACACACACACACACACACACACACACACACACACACACACACACACACACACACACACACACACACACACACACACACACACACACACACACACACACACACACACACACACACACACACACACACACACACACACACACACACACACACACACACACACACACACACACACACACACACACACACACACACACACACACACACACACACACACACACACACACACACACACACACACACACACACACACACACACACACACACACACACACACACACACACACACACACACACACACACACACACACACACACACACACACACACTCACACTCAGTGCAGGTCGCTGTGTAAGTATTTCAACGTCACTGGTGAGCCGGTAATAGGAAGGAATATAAAAGTATTCTCCCTCGGTTTCTCTTATTTCGGTTTCTGAAAACAACAACATTTAATTTCTAATTACAGTAAAATTACTTTTCCCGTCAAATCTTTTGTTCTGTTTTTCTCTTTCCGTTCCAGTTACTTTCGGTTTCACCTTATTGCTGAGTTGATGACGTAATTAGTAGACAATTGTGTAATAGCTTGTGGGAAACACAATTACAAAAGAAGCAGAAGTATTTGCTTTGAGCGAGCCAGTGACCCTTAACATTATAAGTTATTGGCTAACTGCAGAAACTTGCCTAGATACTTCCAGTGGATGGATTCGATTGCTGCCTATGCTTTCACGTTAGCTGGTTGTATTATATGTATCAAAGGAAGATGGTTGCTATATTCCATGGCAGCTGCGATTCGTCGTCTTTCGTTTCACATTATCCTTAGGCCATATAGTCAAAGAGTTGCAAAAGTTATACTCAAGTAAAAAAACAAAACCCAGGAAAACGTTCGCCAATATTTACGTGCCGTAGTGAGAATTATTATATTGTTATACTATAATTGAAAATACACTTTATACAATAATTTTGTATAAAAGTTTGGTTCTTTCAAAATGAATTAAAAAGTGTAAAGGTGTAATACGTTGGGTTAAATAATATAATTTTGAATTTAAAATAGTAAAATTAATCAGAACGCTAATTAACATCACGACAGTGCTTGAATAAAGCTAATTAATTTAATTTAGAATGTTTTCCACATTTCATCCATTCGCAACACCTTATTGCTATTCTTAAATATACTTTAATAAAAACGACATAAAACAAAGCCTAAAAAATTACTTAATTTGTTTTTTTTTGTTACAGTAATACATTTTCGTTGATAGTGGACATATTAGCAATTCTCTAAATATGAAATAGAAATTTCACTTACATATGCGACATTAAATTAAATTATTAAAAGTTGCAGTATTTGCTCCTGTAGCTTATACCACACGTGTGACTTGAGAACCCTATACAAACACAAACACTTGCGCGTAGCTAAGTGCGTATTTGGAAACATGTTCCTTCCATTTCCTTGCTTCTCCAGCTAACGGGATTTCCTCTTCTCGCCTCGTATAAACCCCCATCACACTGTAGGCTTGGTACTTACTGCGCGAAGTAATTGTTTCTACCTATTCATGTAGACTAACCGTTCCTATTTGCAATGGCAGCGTTCTGTCATTATTAGTTTTATTGTATAATGCATTTGTATTTTGTTATAATATACAGAAATTAGTCAGATAATGATAGAGTAAACTAAGGGGTGACACATTAGAATGCGATCCCTGAGTAGCTAGATAAGTTATATTACGTAACAATACACCGAAGTGAAATGTCGCCATACTTACGTAGAGTTCAGTGCTTTGAGGAAAGGTTCAGTGTTGCACAGCACACCAGAGTCCAGCCATCTTCAGTTCTTACAGTATATTAGTACTACGTATTGTAGCGTTGTATTTATATGCATGTATGTACTGTACTCTTGTCATGTATACTTCACGTAAGTTTTCTTGTTGTATTACTTCAGTTTAATCTGTTTTACGGTTGTTTAGTTTCACTTTGTACTATATTATGTAAGAGTGGTCGAGGCTGTGCTAGGTTTCCTTCATATAATGCAGTCCCAAATGAGGATAGAATGGATATGGTTCAGGACGTTTAAGGAAATTCCTAAACCAGGAAAGTTTGCTCGTTTATTAACACTTCATCGAAGTCGAAGGACCTTTAGAAAGAGATTGGTGGAAGAGAATTCCTTATCGGCAGCGGCTGCTAAACGTAATGAAATGAGGAAGTGATACCTTCACAGCTGGTGGTAACGTGTATGCTGGGGAGTTACATCGGTGCCGGGGAGCTTTAAATTACGACTAGTAGGAGTTCCCAGCTTACGTATGTCCCTAGATGCACTAGACTAACAGCCCTGCCAGACCTACAGTGCGGTCCACGTAACCGTGCACTTGGCCCTGAGAGGTCGTAGTAGGCGATAGGGTCAGTATAAATACTTTCCTACAAACATGAGAAGGACTGTAAATACACTGACCAAGAGAGGGTCGATATTACATAAATTAGCTTTTGTATGAAATTATATTCTTGATATATGTGTAGACATATGGGATGCAGAAGCTGTTGATGTATCGAACATTCTTAATATGTAACATATTTTCAGAATTGGTAGTACACGCAAGGTCAAGTGCACGGTTACG
>JBAIZL010000050.1:2530000-2532500 GCA_036971475.1 Prosapia bicincta
GCTCCATGTTTCTGCCACCTCTCTATCACTTACACTTGTTTCTTCCTAGTCTCTCTCTCTCTCTCTCACCTATATGAACGCCTCTTCTCGATCACTTGCTCCATGTTTCTGCCGCCTCTCTATCACTTACACTTGTTTCTTCCTAGTCTCTCTCTCACTCTCTCTCTCACTCGCCTATGTTAACGCCTCTTCTCGATCACTTGCTCCATGTTTCTGCCACCTCTTTATCACTTACACTAGTTTTTTCCTAGTCTCTCTCTCTCTCTCTCTCTCTCTCACTCACCTATATGAACGCCTCTTCTCGATCACTTGCTCCATGTTTCTGCCGCCTCTCTATCACTTACACTTGTTTCTTCCTAGTCTCTCTCTCTCTCTCTCTCTCTCTCACTCGCCTATGTTAACGCCTCTTCTCGATCACTTGCTCCATGTTTCTGCCACCTCTCTATCACTTACACTTGTTTCTTCCTAGTCTCTCTCTCTCTCTCACTCACCTATGTGAACGCCTCTTCTCGATCACTTGCTCCATGTTTCTGCCGCCTCTCTATCACTTACACTTGTTTCTTCCTAGTCTCTCTCTCTCTCTCACTCACCTATGTGAACGCCTCTTCTCGATCACTTGCTCCATGTTTCTGCCGCCTCTCTATCACTTACACTTGTTTCTTCCCAGTCTCTCTTTCTCACTCACCTATGTTAACGCCTCTTCTCGATCACTTGCTCCATGTTTCTGCCGCCTCTCTATCACTTACACTTGCTTCTTCCTAGTCTCTGTCTCTCTCTCACTCACCCATGTGAACGCCTCTTCTCGATCACTTGCTCCATGTTTCTGCCGCCTCTCTATCACTTACACTTGTTTCTTCCCAGTCTCTCTTTCTCACTCACCTATGTTAACGCCTCTTCTCGATCACTTGCTCCATGTTTCTGCCGCCTCTCTATCACTTACACTTGTTTCTTCCCAGTCTCTCTTTCTCACTCACCTATGTTAACGCCTCTTCTCGATCACTTGCTCCATGTTTCTGCCGCCTCTCTATCACTTACACTTGTTTCTTCCCAGCCTCTCTTTCTCACTCACCTATGTTAACGCTTCTTCTCGATCTCTTGCTCCATGTTTCTGCCGCCTCTCTATCACTTACACTTGTTTCTTCCCAGTCTCTCTTTCTCACTCACCAATGTTAACGCCTTTCTCGATCACTTGCTCCATGTTTCTGCCGCCTCTCTATCACTTACACTTGTTTCTTCCTAGTCTCTCTCTCTCTCTCTCTCTCTCTCTCTCTCTCTCTCACTCACCTATGTGAACGCCACTTCTCGATCACTTGCTCCATGTTTCTGCCGCCTCTCTATCACTTACACTTGTTTCTTCCCAGTCTCTCTTTCTCACTCACCTATGTTAACGCCTCTTCTCGATCACTTGCTCCATGTTTCTGCCGCCTCTCTATCACTTACACTTGTTTCTTCCCAGTCTCTCTTTTTCACTCACCTATGTTAACGCCTCTTCTCGATCACTTGCTCCATGTTTCTGCCGCCTCTCTATCACTTACACTTGTTTCTTCCTAGTCTCTCTATCTCTCTCTCTCTCTCTCTCTCTCTCTCTCTCACTCACCTATATTAACGCCTCTTCTCGATCACTTGCTCCATGTTTCTGCCGCCTCTCTATCACTTACACTTGCTTCTTCCTAGTCTCTCTCTCTCTCTCACTCACCTATGTGAACGCCTCTTCTCGATCACTTGCTCCATGTTTCTGCCGCCTCTCTATCACTTACACTTGTTTCTTCCCAGTCTCTCTTTCTCACTCACCTATGTTAACGCCTCTTCTCGATCACTTGCTCCATGTTTCTGCCGCCTCTCTATCACTTACACTTGTTTCTTCCCAGTCTCTCTTTCTCACTCACCTATGTTAACGCCTCTTCTCGATCACTTGCTCCATGTTTCTGCCGCCTCTCTATCACTTACACTTGTTTCTTCCCAGCCTCTCTTTCTCACTCACCTATGTTAACGCCTCTTCTCGATCTCTTGCTCCATGTTTCTGCCGCCTCTCTATCACTTACACTTGTTTCTTCCCAGTCTCTCTTTCTCACTCACCAATGTTAACGCCTCTTCTCGATCACTTGCTCCATGTTTCTGCCGCCTCTCTATCACTTACACTTGTTTCTTCCTAGTCTCTCTCTCTCTCTCTCTCTCTCACTCACCTATGTGAACGCCTCTTCTCGATCACTTGCTCCATGTTTCTGCCGCCTCTCTATCACTTACACTTGTTTCTTCCCAGTCTCTCTTTCTCACTCACCTATGTTAACGCCTCTTCTCGATCACTTGCTCCATGTTTCTGCCGCCTCTCTATCACTTACACTTGTTTCTTCCCAGTCTCTCTTTCTCACTCACCTATGTTAACGCCTCTTCTCGATCACTTGCTCCATGTTTCTGCCGCCTCTCTATCACTTACACTTGTTTCTTCCTAGTCTCTCTATCTCTCTCTCTCTCTCTCTCTCTCTCTCTCTCTCTCTCTCTC
>JBAIZL010000050.1:2537500-2810000 GCA_036971475.1 Prosapia bicincta
GGAATTACAATTAGGCCTCGGGAGGTTTTCGAATTATAAATAAGTCTCTGGAGGTGTTCAGATTACAAGACAGTGTCTGCAGGTGTTTGTATTACAAGACATCTTCTGGAGGTGTTTGGATTATAAGACAGCGTCTGAATGTGTTCGAATTACAATTAGGCCTCGGGAGGTTTCGAATTATAACTAAGTCTCTGGAAGTGTTCCGATCACAGGACATCCTCTGTAGGTGTTTGGATTACAACACAGCCTCTGGAGGTGTTCATATTACAAGACATCCTCTGTAGGTGTTCAGATCACAAGACATCCTCTGTAGGTGTTCAGATCACAAGACAGCCTCTAGAGGTGTTCGGATCACAAGACATCCTCTGTAGGTGTTCAGATTACAACACACTCTAGACGTGTTCAGATCACAACACATCCTCTGGAGGTTTACAGATCACAAGACAGCCTCTGGAGGTGTTCAGATTACAACACATCCTCTGGCAGTGTTCAGATTACAACACATCCTCTGGCAGTGTTCAGATTACAAGACAGTGTCTGTAGATGTTTGGATTACAAGATATCCTCTGGAGGTGTTTGGATCACAAGACATCCTCTGTAGGTGTTCAGATCACAAGACAGCTTCTAGAGGTGTTCGGATTACAAGATATCCTCTGTAGGTGTTCAGATCACAAAACAGCCTCTAGAGGAGTTCGGATTACAACATAGCCTCTGGAGGTGTTCAGATCACAGGACATCCTGTGGTGGTGTACAGATCACAAGACAGCCTCTGGAGGTGTTCAGATTACAACACATCCTCTGGAAGTGTTCAGATCACAAGACATCTTTTGGAGGTGTTCATATTACAGGACAGCTTCTGGAGGTGTTCAGATTGCAAGACACATTCATGTGATCATGATTAATGTAAGTGTACTTTAGCAGTGCCACTTTGTGCAGCTGGTGCCATTGGGGCTTTCCTGTATTGCAGACCAAGAAGAGTTATATTGCGATCTTAATGCTAATTATTAGTCCTTCTCCTTTATAATCTTCCTGAGGCGTATTGACGGAACCCCTGAAAAACTAAAGAAACAAAAACTTAATCGCTTCAGCTACGACCTATTTTATTGCTAAACGCTGTGTTACACCTGGATGCAAGTAGTGAGTACAGACTCGCACATAGCGACAGGTGGATTCGTTTATTTAAGTTAGTAATTATTCCTTCCCGTCACCCACACACAACGCAAAGGTAAGCAGAGGGAGAGCTGACGGGAGGTTTCTTGTGGCGCGTGTATTCTCCGTATAAAGGCACTTCTCGTGTTAAATACGAGGGGATGGATGTGAGCCATTAATCACGTGGTACAGGTTCACGTGATCTGCTTAATAAAGAACTATTTATTTATCGCGTGCGTTGCAACGAACAGTGCCTCACGCAGATAGAATTATAATGCGTATTTATTTCCGCATTATATGCTTTGATGCCAACAATAACAATGTAAGTGTTTTATAATGGAATTACTTGTTCTTGGCTGGAATCAACAAAGGCTAACCTACGTGAAAACTAAACTCACTTGTTTCTAGTTACGTACAGAAATAATACATGAGTTTGTTTATATAAAAACCAAATTTAAAGTTCCTAAAATATCTTATACCTGATTGTAGGCCTACAAATTCAGTATAATGTACAGTATTTATGCCTTGCCCAGGAACGTCAAATTAGTATTTACTGGAGGGTTTCGGATATCGTCCATCTATCAAGGCTATACACATAACTTACTCATAAATTAAATTAATAAATACATTATAAATTCTAACTAAATTAATTACTTCTAGGAATAATGGATTTTTTCGCAGAATTACCAGTCATTTTTTTAAAATTATATGCTTGCTTCGTAATTAAATTCTATTCTTATACTATTCATTTCTTGTTTTTGATCGCCTGTTTTCGTAGCTAGACAGACAAACACCACAGTAATATTTCAGCATGTGCACATACATTCTGTAATATTGTACTGGGTTTTAAAATTTTAAGTTGACATTCAGTTTTCTTTTCTTTTGCATTCCGTTTTTTACACTTTGTTTTTTCCATTCCTTCTATTGCTCAACACTCCCCCCCCCCTCTCTCTCTCTCTCTCTCTCTCTATATATATATATATATATATATATATATATATATATATAAAATACGTTTTCTTGTTTAATAATTTAAAACATACACACACACACACACACACACACATATATATATATATATATATATATATATATATATATATATATATATATTCAAATTTTCAATTGTAAATAAAAATCTTCTTATCCACTCAAGTTCAACTAGGCTAGATCTTTTAAAACTTATAGCGACTGACAATTGAAGATAGTACAGTTCTTTTAATATTAATTAAGTTTAATGGAATAATTTTAGCTTTATACGGGGGATAAACCTTTCACGTAAGGGGCAAGATATGCAATTTAGTTATTTCGTCTTCTTTGGCTTAAAACAAGGGATAACATATGATTTCTTGAAACAGCTGATGTTATAGTTCTACGATATTTGCTATTTGGTGGAACAGCTGTTTTAATGCATAGCTTGTATGTTACTTTATTTATCTTAATTGCAATTATTTAATAAAAAATAACTACAATTATGTTTTTGTTTTTTCAACTAAGTAGGATCTGACCCTTTTAAAGATTTTGTTTATGTTACTTGTTTTACATCCATACTTGATATTTACATCCATACTTTTATTTTGTGATAAAATAGACCGAATCTACGTGTATAATAAAACGAATAAAATAATAATTGTTACACTTAAATTTGTTTAAGAAAATCAAATGATTTAGTTTGAACAACATAAATTTATATAAAACAAAAACCCTTCTAATCGGTTTCCCAGTAATTGTAGCGTGGTGAAATCGTCCCGCTTCTTATGGCTTCAGCACAATTTATAACGGATGTTGAACTCACGTATTTCGCCAGAGAAGGCAACCGTTACATTTTCCTTAAACTCCAGCCTTGCGTTTTCCCGTTTCCCTTAGCCATGTTGTTCACGACATCCTACAAGGTTTGACAGTGATGGATAGTTCAGCAGTTTCTGCTTTCAATAGCGGCACAAGGGCTGTATTTCGCATGACCGGATACAGATGGAGTTTTCATGACAGTTAACTATTTTTTTAGAATAGGGAAGTGAGAAAGTGTATTTTAAGACTAGATAAATGTTTTAGGGGTTTATCGAAATTATACTCGTACTTTTTTCGAAAATTTAACCTCGTTTTACAAGTAACATGATTTTTATTAATAATTAAAAAATAATAATAAAGTATCTGCAATGTCCCCCTAGTAAATAATAAAATACGCCAAGTTCCAGTTTGGGAGTCGTATACTTTATTGTTTATTTTCTACTACAGTAAGTTTGTATGAGCCTAATGTATTTACGTTGCTTACTTTACTTCGACGTTTAACCGATTTTGTAGCTGAATCCCGACGATGTCTTCAATTCCTTCTATTAGTTCACACTCTCCATATATATATATTTTGAATCTCTCTCTCTCTCTCTCTCTCTCTCTCTCCCCTTTATATATATATATATATATATATATATATATATATATATATATATACATATATTTAATAAATTAAAAATATTTCAAAAACAAGAATACTATTAATGAATATATATTTATTAATGAATATATTTACATTCACTGGTAACGAAATAAATAAAATTACAAGATTATTTAAAGAAACAAATTTACAAATTACATATAAAACCGATAATAAAATATAAACAATAACAAAAATCAAAACAATATGCACGAAAGAAATGGAGTATATAATATAAAATGTCAAACTTGTAATAAATTATATGTAGGACAAACAAAAAAGAAATTAAAAGAAAGATACAAAGAACATTTAAACGCTTATATCAAACCAAACATATACAAATCAAATTTAGCTACGCATTGTATTAATAATGGCCATGAGTTTCCGGAAATAGAAAATATGAAATTAATAAAAGAATTAAATAAAGGATTAAAAATGAATATATTTGAAACACTGGAAATTTATAAGCATAAAGTTAAAGACAAATTAATTGATGAACAAATTCAAGTGAGATCAAGGCACCAAGCTATTTATAAAGTCATTGATGTTATAGAAAAATTTACATAAAGTGCAATACTTATAAACATATTTATCGGCGAAAAGCTTTGAATAAATATATTCATTAATAGTATTCTTGTTTTTGAAATATTTTTAATTTATTAACTATATTACAAGAAAACATATCACCATATTTAATATATATGTAAATATCGTAATATGTATTCTTGTGTATTAATAAAGAACTAAGTCAAAATACAAATACAAAAATTATAATTGAATTTAAAATATTATATTTGAATTAATTGTAAATTCAATTATAATTCTTGTACTGTATTTGTATATACTACAATATGTATTCTTGTGTTTTGATAATGAAATATGACAATTTACATATACAAGAATACTCAATAAATTATTCTTGTATTTTAAATTGTCTTATTTCGTTATATATATATATATATATCGAATTGTAAATTCAATTATAATTCTTGTATTTGTATTTTGACTTAGTTCTTTATTAATACACAAGAATACATATTGCGATATATATATATATATATATATATATATATATATATATACTGGATATATAGATTACTTGATGATACTTGATGTTAATATAGTTTTAATACAGTTTTTTGAAATAATTATTCATTATTTTTAATATAAAAAGTTGATATCTGTAGGTTGGATTCGAACTGTTTGAAATCCAGCACCCTGGCACTGAGCGAACTTTCCCATATCTGAAAATGTTTTACTTAGAGAGGTATATGAAATGTTTTTGCCTCCGGTTGGTAATCTCCATTATACAACCCTTCCGTTCTCCCTCTTGGCCTATCGGTTTTGTTAAAAATTGTTGCCATGGTTACCTCACAATATCGTAAATAATGATTTACAATAACATTCACCCTATAGGCTAAGTTAATTTTAGTAATTAATTTAACTTTTTATTTGGCCACTTGTTATTGAGATTCTGTTATATGTATATAAATATTTATATTAATTCTAATTATTTAATAAAACATTACTAAAATTAAACATTTCTTTGTTGAACCAAGTAGAATTCAACTTCTTATAAATTATAAAAATAAAATACATGCTTTTTTATGCTAAAGCAATCGTTTTTCTTATCTAAATCAGTTTTTCAATTTAATTTATCAAACGAAACTTTGAGAATACATTTCATTACCTTCTTCATCTTTTCCTGGCATCAAAACTTTGTTCTTCGTTGACACGTTTCGGATTAACTCCATTATCAAAACTTTAAACTACACTATTCCATTATCGTAGTTTATAGTCTTACTTTATAATAAAGTTTAAAGTTTTGATATTGAGTTTAATCCGAAAAGCGTCAACTAAGAACAATGTTTTATTTTTTGGAAAGGCAGAAGAAGGTACGAAAATGTATTAAAAATCTTGCGTCCCAAGCTGAATTAATTAAACTGAAAAACCTATTCTAAATAAGAACTCATTATTTCGTCAAATGTTTATCAGCATTCCTAACAAAGATGGTTATATTACGAATTTAGACTTGAATACTTTTAGTCGATCAATTAATTGTGTTTTCTCTTAGTGACGGCTATTTGACGAGGTAGTTTTAAGTTTCAAATAAAGAGGCTGTCTTTTATTATTATTTTTTTGGGGGGTTTACAATAGATCTTTATTTGCATGTCAAATCATTTACGCGACGTCTTAAAGGCAAGTGCTGAGGTAAGACTGCGAGACTGCATGACGTAACAGTTTTGTGTCCCGCCCGGTTATTGAGTTCCCAGTCACACGGTGGAAAGTATTCAGGCTTACACCTTTGTAAAAACAAGCGTCAAATTTATTTTAGTAAATTTATTATCTTTTTTAAATTATAAAAAGCTCTTACACAACCGATTACTGAACATCAATTAATCTTTTTCTTGAACTGCTTTAATTTCCATTGCTTAGGTAAGCCTTAGTGAGCTCGCCATTTTATACCTTCTTTCTTGACTCCGTATCTATATCGTGTTGCATTCTTATATTACTCTAGCAATGCTCATCTTATTTTACTCTTGTCTCTTATCGACTTGTACCTTGTGGATTTACGATATCATCTGTTCTTCCAGTTTGGTTCTATAAATCTTTAGGTATTACGTCCTATACTGACGATGCTGCTTTTATTATCAAGGTTATTATTTGTTGACGCCTACATAAACTTATTGGATGGACATAAATATACAATTTCCGTCAGATTAATGGCGTCAGTATAAATTCCATCAGGTTACGCTATGAATCACCTAAAAGTGAAGCAAATGATAGCATATGATTCCTCAGCTATGTTGTTAAACATCTGTTTTCACACGTTGGTTATGTTACATTATTTATTGAAAACTGTTATTATTATGTGGTTTTGATCAGTTAATAAATATAAAAATTTATATAAATTTTGATAAATCTCAACACAAATAATTCAACATAACGATAATTAGTTAGGCACTTTTAATACAATTTTTTTTTGTAATTTCTGATTACGCAAAACTTATTTTTTAAATTCAAAATTTCTGGAGGCGTGGATATAAATGTTTTCACTTTTGTCAGCACTCCCCCACTATTTTTCTATCACTTTTCGATACCGAATTGAGCTGCAATTTTGCATAGCCATCTTCGATGACAGTGACATGGATTAATAATAAAAAAATTATTAGTAGATATACTAACAGTTTTTCTAATTTTATTTTGGTCGGTCAAGTGTAATAATAATTTAAATTTTTAAAAAACATTATGTATTCGTCAGATTTAGCATAAATAGATAATGGTTTAGTTAACAGCAGTTTCCTCTTATTTACAGCTTATAATTTTCATTCACTGTTTGAATTGAATTCGATTTATCTTCTCATTATAAACTAATACCATTAGGTTCCTATTCAGGTACTGCATTCAGCGTTAGAAGTCTTTACTTGGATGAGTATTTTGTTCTATTAAGTTGGTACTTGTGCTGCCAATTAGCGCGTATATCATGATACATAAGTGGTTGAATCCAGAGCACTTGATTATTATTGAAGACAGGGCGTTTAGTCAGTGGATGGTAATCCCATCACCAGCGTTAAAGTCACTTTGTACTGTAATGTACGTAGGTAAAATCCGTGGGTTACGTGATTTATGCGTACAAAGCACTAAATTGCAGATAAGTTTAGTTTAGATAAATCGAATGGGGTTTTTTCTTAGTTTAAACAGGCAATATCAAATTTAACATCTTCAAGTCACAGACAGAGAAAATCGCTTAGTTATAGGTTTGATGTTTTTTAAATATTAGAAAACTGTTCCACTTTACGTGCAGCATTAAAATAAAAAAAAATATTTTTAATAATTTAAATGAAGGTGAGTATTTTGAATGAGTGAATTTTTGACAACGTTTTACATTTAAATTATAGTTGAACCTCTGTATAACGAAGTGGACTGTCCAGAGACAAATTTCGTTGTAGAGAGGTATTCGTTATTGGGCAGAATACTCTCAAGAATACTCCCACCTCATCTGACTGATCTTATCTGATTCGTCTACCTGCTGAAAATAAACAATTCCACAATTTAAACAATGTGTACTGCCCATACAATGCTACATTTCTTCAGTTGATGTGAAAAAACGTCGTTATTTTAGAGGTACGAAATTCGTTACATAGAGGCAAGTAAGCAGTGTAATTTCTAAAATGTCATGGGACAAGGTAAGTATTCATTACATAGAGGCAAGTAAGCAGTGTAATTTCTAAAATGTCATGGGACAAGGTAAGTATTCATTACATAGAGGCAAGTAAGCAGTGTAATTTCTAAAATGTCATGTAGGAAGGTAAGTATTCGTTACATAGAGGCAAGTAAGCAGTGTAATTTCTAAAATGTCATGGGACAAGGTAAGTATTCATTACATAGAGGCAAGTAAGCAGTGTAATTTCTAAAATGTCATGGGACAAGGTAAGTATTCATTACATAGAGGCAAGTAAGCAGTGTAATTTCTAAAATGACATGGGACAAGGTAAGTATTCATTACATAGAGGCAAGTAAGCAGTGTAATTTCTAAAATGACATGTAGGAAGGTAAGTATTCGTTACATAGAGGCAAGTAAGCAGTGT
The DNA here is from genome assembly GCA_036971475.1 of Prosapia bicincta. Taxonomy (NCBI): domain Eukaryota; kingdom Metazoa; phylum Arthropoda; class Insecta; order Hemiptera; family Cercopidae; genus Prosapia; species Prosapia bicincta. The sequence goes on from JBAIZL010000050.1 coordinate 2,545,670, forward strand.
AATTTCTAAAATGTCATGGGACAAGGTAAGTATTCATTACATAGAGGCAAGTAAGCAGTGTAATTTCTAAAATGACATGTAGGAAGGTAAGTATTCGTTACATAGAGGCAAGTAAGCAGTGTAATTTCTAAAATGTCATGGGACAAGGTAAGTTTTCATTACATAGAGGCAAGTAAGCAGTGTAATTTCTAAAATGACATGGGACAAGGTAAGTATTCATTACATAGAGGCAAGTAAGCAGTGTAATTTCTAAAATGTCATGTAGGAAGGTAAGTATTCGTTACATAGAGGCAAGTAAGCAGTGTAATTTCTAAAATGTCATGTAGGAAGGTAAGTATTCGTTACATAGAGGCAAGTAAGCAGTGTAATTTCTAAAATGTCATGGGACAAGGTAAGTATTCGTTACATAGAGAGTAAGCAGTGTAATTTCTAAAATGTCATGGGACAAGGTAAAGTATTCGTTACATAGAGGCAAGTAAGCAGTGTAATTTCTAAAATGTCATGTAGGAAGGTAAGTATTCGTTACATAGAGGCAAGTGAGCAGTGTAATTTCTAAAATGTCATGGGACAAGGTAAGTATTCGTTACATAGAGGCAAGTAAGCAGTGTAATTTCTAAAATGTCATGGGACAAGGTAAGTATTCGTTACATAGAGGCAAGTGAGCAGTGTAATTTCTAAAATGTCATGGGACAAGGTAAGTATTCATTACTTAGAGGCAAGTAAGCAGTGTAATTTCTAAAATTATAGTTGGGACAGTACCCTCTGGGAGCTTTAAGGGGTACGAAATGAAATAAAGCTGTGGTTCCGTGGAGTTAGCCTTGGATTCTTTTTAGAGAATAAACTAATAAGCTTGAAAGCCTTTTCTAGTCGTTAATAAAATAAACAGTGACTGAGGACACAGGCTTTAAATAATTTTAATGAAGTCTAGAATATTTGAAAAATATTAATTTTTTAATATTAATTGTGGTAATAAATTAATAACACCAACATATTTGTACAGTAAACAGTAGATGTACTTTTATTAAGTTGGCATTGTGGATTTTTTTTAGTAAAGAAAATTTAATAATTTTTAAATACATAGTTAAAAATAATAAAAGAAAAACTTATAAAACAGGAAAATTAAAGAATTAGCATGTCAGTTACTATTCTGCCAAAACGGGACAAATAAGCGTCCCCAGGAGGATAGTCAGGATAACGGGTCACATGTCAGGAAAACAGGAGTTTGGCTATCTGTCAATGACTAAATCGTTGTAACAAGGACGAAGTTGATAAAAAGCTTTTCAAGAAGTCTATAATTTCAGAAAACGAAAATTCTTAATTGCTTTCATGACCTTGTTATTTATGTAAACCTTAAATCTGGTTTCCTAAATAAATATCACCCAGTGATACCTAAATACATAAATTTAATGTTGATTGAGTACGGCTTGAATTTGTAATAAATTTAAATAAACTTAAAACAAATTTAATTAACTTTATTTGCTTCCTTGCGCCTTTTTTAGCTTTAAAATTGCATTTAATTTTCCAAATCTTGCTTTAGGGGTAAAAATTAGCTTCCAGTTTCGTGAAATAAATACCAATACGAAAACCTACTCCAGAAGGAACATCTGTCTGTCTGTCTATCTAGGTAATTTGTGAACATTATATCATGTTGTTCAAGTGATGTTCTTTTGCACCCTTGTAAGTAAAAAGTCGGAAATTGTTTTATTCCAATTTTGTAATGTCACATCCTGTGAAAAAGATCGTTATGAAAAACGTCTTCCTAATGTAAGAAGTTGCTCTGAAGTTTCCATTTTAAGCGAAACTAATGACAGTCGAGTTTACCGCCATTAATAACACCTGGAAAGTAGAAGAAATATTACGCTGAAACGTTCGATCGGAAATTACTTAATTTATTAAATAACGTTATTTCAAGGAAATTAATTTAGTATATATAGTACATATACATAATACATACATACATACACACACACACACACACATATATATATATATATATATATATATATATATATATATATATATATATAGGGATATATATATATATATATATATATATATATAGGGATATATATATATATATATATATATATATATATATATATATATATATATATATATATATATATATATGTGTGTGTGTGTCTCAACAGTACCCAGCTTCAGTAACTTGAAATACCCTAATTTCTAAACATCATAAAATGGCTGTGATTACAGTTTGCTTATCACACTTACTGTTAAGAAAGAGCGATAATTTCGATTGGCTTCAATTTAATATGTTGCTGAAAAATACATTGTAAACAATAATAGAGACACTTGAAATATCACAAACTAAAATTAATGGTCAAATTAAAAAAAAAAAACAATAACTAACACATTCGGGGGAATAACTATTTTTTTTTGAGTATAATAAACTGGAAAAATCTTACGTTTGTCGTTGTTGTTGTTTTTAAAAAAAATGTAATATAAACGACATTTTTAAGTAAATTTCTACTTAGGTCAACAAAGAAATTTTTTATGTTGGTTACTTTTTGTTAAATAGCTAAATCTATGCGGTGACGTAATAATCGATCCTGAAAAGGGCTTAACACAATGTAAAGCTGACCATCTTATGAAGAAATAATATAAATAAATTAATTTAAAGTAAATTTCTACTTGGATCAAAAAAATTTACTTTAGTTTATTTTTATAAATAATTACAATTAATATAATCCTAATAAAACCAATGCGTTAAAAGAGCTGTTCTGCCATATAACCTTTATCATAAAATCAGCTGAAATCATATGTTATCACTTATTTTAAGCTAAATATCACGAAATAACTATATTGCATCTTTTGTGAAAAACCCGCAGGGGGGTGCGGACTAGCCGCACCTACGAGGGATTTGGCGTCCCTCGCGGTACCCTAGCCTAACACTACACCACTCACAAAAACATACACACACACATACACACACCAACACAATCTATACACATTTCAACACTTACATCTTCGCTTAGGGAATTTTGACTGGTCAGAACCGTTGCGCGTTGGGAGTGCTGAAAAGTCCAGAGCGTGACAAACTCTGGTCTGGGACGCTGATGTGAGCTTGCTCTGCCGAAGACGTAAGCGCGGTTTCTGGTCTACCAGCCGCTTCGGTCCTTGGTCAGGGAGTGTCCGCGGTGCATGGGTGTCGGAGCCTGTGCACAGTATTACGAGTCCTCGACTGATGCCCATCCAGTCGAGCTAAGGAGAAAAGCTATAGGCCTCAGAGTTCTGAGGGTTGGAAATGATCTTAATGTGATCCAAGGGTGTACCCGTTCCTATAGTCTCGCCCGTAACGCTTGACACGATGGCTGGCAAAAAATATTTATGGATTCAAAAACTCCGTCAAATACGACTAGTTTAAAGAGAACACGCCAGGATTCTCCTGACGATCATATTCAAAAGGATTTGAGTAAAAAGTTGATGGTGGCAACGTCGCAGACATTGCCATCAGCAAAATATTTAGTTGTTTCTAGTGCCGAAGAAGGGAAAGATCTTTCAAAAGTTTCTCCTTTCCTAATTAACAAGGCTATTACTGCGTGTGCTGGAGGCCCAGTAGCCTCTATTAAGAAACTTCGAAACGGAACATTGTTAGTTGCGACTTCCACCGACAGACAAACCCGCTCTCTATCAAAAATGACCTCCTTCTTTGACCAGGTCATGGTATCTGTGGCTCCCCACAGATCCTTGAATTACTCAAAGGGGGTCATCACATGTAGGGATTTAATGCACCTTCCAATCGATGAAATAAAGTCCGAACTGTCTTCTCAGTTAGTTACGGACGTTATTCCTATAATGAAAATGGACAAAGGAGAAAAGGTAGCAACAGCGTCTTTTATCGTGACATTTGGAAAGCCGGAAATACCCGAATACTTGCATGCAGGTTACCAAAGGCTCTCAGTGAGACCATACGTGGCTAACCCTAGGCGCTGCTTCAAGTGCCAGCGATTTGGGCATATCAGCTCTACGTGTTCGAAGCAGAACGTATGCGGTATATGTAGCGTCGAAGGCCATGATGATAAGGATTGTGTTAATTCTCCGAAATGCGCCAACTGTGGTGGTGACCACCCAGCGCGATCCTACAACTGTCCCACGTTCAAGGAAGAGAAAGCTATCCTAGGCATCATGGCGAAAGACAAGCTGTCGTTTCCAGAGGCCAAAAAACTCTATCGTTCCACTCAGCCAAAGACAGACAGTAAGACTTATGCCGCTACTCTGACCGCTTCCAAATCGTCCTGTAACAACTGTGCCGTGCTGTCGAAAAAAATTGAAGTTCTAACTGAACAAGTTTCTCGCCTTTTGTCCATAGTCACGAATGGTCCTCCTACTTTGAACTTAGTACAACCTGCAGCGACGGATAGTGATTTACCTCTTGTACCAATCCCTTCCACTGGGGGGATTGGAGCACGAAATAAGTCGCTAAGTGAGCCTTGTGTTTCGGTGCAGAAGAAATTATCAACGGGTAGTAAACCATCTGTGCAGAAGACGTTGGAAAAATCCAAACCACGTAGACCGGAGTTACGACAGACCACATCGTCACAGTCGTTACCGGGTATTAAGAAAAATGCAAACAAAGGAGGGAATGTGAAAACTACCCCTCCTAAACCCAAAACTTCCTCAGATTCCATCCCTGAACGGGTGGATATGGAATCTGAGAAATGTAAGCCTGAGACGTCCCAAAACGTCCCAGGCAAGAAAGGAGAGAGCACCAATGGGTGTCAAATAAACCCTTTGCTAAGCTAATAAATGTCTTTGCTTAGGAAGTCAGTGATACAATGGAACGTCAACGGTGTTAGGAGTCACATAGAAGAACTTAAAGTACTCGTGCGAGATGTGTACCCAATGTTTGTATGTCTACAGGAGACACATCTGCACGAATCGCATAATTTCCATTTAAGGGAGTATTCAGTTTTTAGATCGGACTTCGTTACAGAAGATCGAGCTAGAGGTGGCGTAGCCATCCTAGCCCGTGACTGTATCGATGCTGTTTCTCTAAACTTAATAACTCCTTTACAAGCAGTAGCCGTTCAAACAGCTGTCCCGTATAAAATCACTGTGTGTTGTGTCTACTTGCCACCACAAGAAAACCTGCATCACAGTGATTTAGTAAATTTGATAAGCCAGTTACCAACTCCGTTCTTATTGGTAGGGGATTTTAATGCCCACCATTCGTCTTGGGGATCTCCGACTAGGAACTCTCGAGGTGATATTGTTGAAAGTGTAAGAACGGAACTAGACTTATGTCTGCTAAATGACGGTTCTCCTACTCATTTAGCAGCATCTACTGGTGGATGGACAGCTGTTGATCTATCGATTTGCAGCCCTCAATTAGCTACTAGATGCACATGGTCGGTACTCAATGATTTGTATGGAAGCGACCATGTGCCTATTAAGATCAGTTTATGTGACTCCCAAACCTGTTATGTTCGAAATTCCAGTTGGATTTTGCGAAAAGCCAACTGGGACTCCTACTCGAATTACCTTGTATCACTTGACATGGATTATCTGACACCCATTGATGAAAATATAGAAAATTTTACAAAAACAATTTTAAATGCCGCTGAAAAGACCATTCCGAAAACCTCTGCGCATCCACGCCGACCGCCTGTGCCGTGGTGGAACGATGAATGCGCAGAAATCCTCCGTTTACGACGAAGGGCTCTTAGGAGATTTAAACGACACCCAACGAATGGAAACCTTCAGGAATATAAAATACTCCGTGCGAAAGCACGGAGGATGTTTGGGCTGAGTAGAAAGAACTCTTGGGAACAGTACATTAGCACAATTAGACGAACAACTCCGTCCTCCACAGTGTGGAGGAAACTAAGATCAGTTTGTGGTACTTCCATTCCGTTGCCAGCCATTGCGCTGAAGCAACCAGATGGGAGATTAATCACAAACAGTGATGACATTGCTAATGTACTTGGAACATCTTTTTCTAACTTTTCTGCTACTACAGCCTATAATAGATTATTCCAGATTTATAAACTGAAGGAAGAAGCAATACCGTTTACTGTTGGGTCGTCTGAGGACTCTCCTTTAAACACTCCTTTCTCTATATGGGAATTGGAGTCAGCTCTTGCGTCAACGAAGGATTCTGCACCAGGTCCTGATTCCATTGTGTACTCCATGCTAAAACATCTACCATCATCGGCGAAACTTGTCCTCCTTCGAGTATACAATCGTTTATTCGAGGAGCGCTCTTTCCCCGATGCATGGTTAGAATCGACTGTAATTCCTCTTTTGAAGCCAGGTAAGGACAAAACCAACCCCAGTAGTTACAGGCCTATATCACTTACAAGCGTCTTGTGCAAACTACTGGAGAAGATGGTCAACCGCCGTCTTGTCTGGTACCTAGAAACCAACAACCTTCTTAGCAACGAACAATGTGGTTTCAGACTAGGACGCTCATCAGTTGACCAATTGGTTTTGTTAGAATCCGCTATTCAAGATGCCTTTCTCTTGCGTCAAACGCTCGTTGCGGTTTTCTTTGACCTTGAAAAGGCATATGATATGGCATGGAAAAGAGGAATTCTGAACACTCTGAAATCATGGAGTATACAAGGGAATATCCTAGCATTCATCGCTAACTTTCTTTCTAACAGATCTTTCCGCGTTCGACTTGGAGGCACGTATTCAAACAGCTATACACAAGAGAATGGTGTACCGCAGGGCAGCGTGCTGAGCGTCACGCTGTTTGCCGTTGCAATAAATAGTATCACCAGTAATATACGATCTCCGGTACACTGTTCCCTTTTTGTGGATGACTTTTGTATATATGTGCCTGCTCGTAGTATGGCAACTGCGGAAAGATCTTTGCAGTTAGCAATATACAGATTGGAGGAATGGTCAAAATCTACAGGTTTCAAATTCTCTGCTTCGAAGACCCAATGTGTAGCATTTAGTCGTCGTAGGCAACACCAGGAGCCGATCCTTTTTCTTGACGGGGTTCAGCTTCAAACCACGGATAGTGTTCGATTTCTAGGTCTTTTATTTGATAAAAGACTCTCATGGATCCCACATGTTCGTGATTTGAAGGTGAGATGCAATAAGAAATTGGATATGTTAAGAGTCCTTAGTGGTACGAATTGGGGAGCAGACAGAACTAGTATGCTTCGATTTTATCGCGCGGTCGTTAGATCGCGCATTGATTATGGCTGTCAAGCCTATTCATCCTCACGACTTACAGTTCTGAAAACTCTCGATGCTGTCCACCACTCTGGACTTAGACTGGCTACTGGTGCATTTAGAACTAGCCCAATCCCTAGTCTTCTTGTCGAGGCTGGGGAACCCGCTCTTTCAAGACGACGTCAGATGCTACAAATATCTTACGTTTCTGTTCTTCGAAGCAAACCCAACCACCCGGCATTTGAAAGAGTCTTTTATAATAAGCTAAATCAAGTGTATAATACACGTCAACGTTCGACCGCTCCATTTGGCATACGAACGTTAAGAATATTGGATGAACTTGAGTTGCAACTTCCAACTATGTTTGAACGACAAATGTGCTATCTACCTCCATGGATAATAGAAACGCCGCACTTCGATTTCTCATTGTCCAGTTATATAAAACACGATACTCCTGTTGTGGTCTACCACCAGGAATTTTTATCCATTTATAAATCTCACCAACATAGTGAAATTATTTTCACTGATGGATCTAAACTGGACAATGGCGTTGGGTGTGCGTTTTATGTATCTGGATGTACCTACACGTACGGATTGCCCTCAGCTTGCAGTGTTTTTACGGCAGAACTATTTGCTATTTTTAAAGCTTTGGACGTCATTCAATCTCGATCCTCGCATTATCTTTTGTGTTCGGATTCCAAAAGTGCTCTTCAGGCTCTTCAGGATGTTTTCTCTAGCAACCCTTTAGTTGGGGACATTTTGTGTGCTGTACACAGGCTTCAATTGAGGGGTGTGGGGGTAACTTTCTGTTGGGTTCCTGGACATTGCGGAATACTTGGAAACACAAAAGCGGATGAAGCGGCGAAGAAAGCTACAAGTTTGGTGCCTATTACTCAACTGGTTATGGCATCTGATTATGTGTGTTTCGCGAAACATTTATTGCTCGCTGCTTGGAATGACGAGTGGCATACCGTGATTCAGAATAAGCTGAGGGAAATTAAAGATACCGTCCGTCCATGGAGGTCTTCAATTCGTTCAAAACGTAGGGAGGAAGTGGTGGTTACACGCCTTCGCGTTGGCCACTCTTTTGCAACTCATGGATATTTGATGCGTCGTGAAGATCCACCAATATGCCAATACTGCGGGGGTATCTTCACAATAAAACATATTTTGGTAGATTGTGTTAGTGTAGGTAATGTTCGTGCCCTTTTTAATTTAAAAGGGAGTTTAAAGGTGGTGCTAAGGGACGATGCCTCGACCATTGACCGAGTCATCGCTTTCTTGCACCACTTGAAAATATTTTTTAAAATTTAATACATAAATATATATATATTTTTTTTTAAATTTATTTATACATATAATTCTCTGTGTTTCTTTTATTTATTTTAATTAAATTTATTTTCTGTTCTTGTTATTGTTATTGAGATTTATTTATTGGCAAATTGTTACCTATTATTGTTTTACATATTATTTATTTACTGTTATTTTGTTCTTTGTTGTTATTTTGTTATTTAGTTTTTAAGGATTTTTTAATTGTTATATTGTTGTTTTTTGTTTTTTATTGTTGGTGTTTTATTTTGTTTTGTAATTTTTGTTGTATTTATTTATTTGTTTATTTATTAATTTATTTGATTTTATTTAAAATATTGAGTGCTGTGTTAGATTTTGTTTGGCGATGATAACCACAATTGGTTTTTCGCCAGGGAAAAAAAAAAAAAAAAAAAAAAAAAAAAAAAAAAAAAAAAAAAAAAATCTTTTGTGAAAAGCTTTTTTCCTATATAAAACTATAAGTAATTCATTGTTAAATTTAATTAATTATTCATATTTGGAAAAAAACTCTATTAACATCAGGTGCCAATCACTGATTGAAAAAAGAATTAATTGATCTTGAGTGGATGAAATAAAAGTATTTTATTAACTATTGAAATTTGAACAAGTTTAATATAAGAAGAGAGTGAATCAAGTAGGAATTGAAATAAAATATATCTCAAAGGGAGGAAGGAGATATTGTAATTGTTTAAAAATACAAATATAAGACACTAAGTTCTTTAGATTAAATATTTGTTAAATTATGTGGCAGCAGAAGTTTTTTCCGTGCAAAACATTCCCATTCGGGCTTCATTAAAAAAAAAATATTCTGTAAATCTAGCCTGCGAAAATTAATACCTCTTTTGCAGAATGTACTTTACAAAGATTTTAATAGAATAAATTTAATGTAGTTTATAATAAAACAATATAGATAATAGTAATTGTTTTTAAGATGTTGAAAATTTCACTGGATACAAATTTTATTCAACGAAATTAATAGAATTCTACTTATAAAGTGTCAGACGCGTCTAAACAAGTTTTAATTAAAAAAAATATGTAACACTATCATTACATGGAATTAGTTACAATAAGATTTATCGTAATATAAATATATTGATATATTTATCAAGAGATAACAAATATTTAATAATGATACAATCTTACCTTAATAATGTACAATAAATAGAATTATGTCACCTACTTATAAATCAGCTGTTCTAGGACGTATTATAGGTTATGTATAGCATACAATCAGCTGTTGTAAGAAATCATATGTTTTCACTAATTTAAGCTATAAAGAGCGTAACGTAGCGTGACGGTAAGCTGAGGGTTGTTCTCTGTGCAAACCATACACTAGATCTGCCTTAAGAAACAGTCATTTAAAAAATAGGACTAATTCCTAATATATTTATTGTAACTTCTGTTAGGAATACTTGTATATATTTGGGTACATTTTCTGCCCTCCCTGATAATAAAATATATTTACGAGTACTATTAAAGTTTTGAAAATGGAGTTATTCCGAAACGCGTCAACGAGGAAAATATTTTAATGTTAGGAGAGGCATTAATATACTAAATTCTGTATAAACTAAAAGTTTTTTTATAAAAAAGACCACTGTTTTACAACCTGTTAATTAATTTTTAGTTTAGCCCTTTATTACAGTCTAGCAACAGTGTATAACAGTTTAGAGTAGGTTTCGTCAAAGAAATAATAAAATCGTTACTGGCTTTCTTAAAGTTAACATCAAATCCAGTAACTGGTTACGTTACATTAAATCTTTTATTTGTTGTTCTTTTTTATAATCAGCCTTGTTAATCATATTTAATAATTCTATTTCAAATATAGTTATGTAAATAAACAAATAAATAACTGTACAGGAACTCAGACAACAACTTACTTCATTATCGTACGCAATGACTTGTGTCATCATTATCAGGGACACTACTACACATTAACTACTACAAGTTCGTTCTTCGTTGACGCGTTTCGGATTAACTCTATTTTCAAAACGTTAAACTTTACTCTTATACTCAATAACAAGCGAAATAATTCTGTATATATATTGGAGTAATTCTCTTTTAGTTGTGTGTACCTTGTCGTATATCAAAATTCAATAAGTTCGAACGTACAGGAAAAGACAAAGTAACTTTAATCTTTCACAAGTACCTAACTTCGCGATTGGATTTGAAGTTTTCATGTTGAAACAGTTCCGTATTATGTTTAAAGTTTATAACTTATTTCCATTACACCTACAGCTTACACGATCCAGTTCAGGGAGGAAGATCTTTTCCACAACTCTGAAACTTTGTCTCGCGAGGATTTTTACATATTCTTGGCAAACCTTGAGAGTTCGGTTTGTGCTAGCAGTGTGTATCCACAGCTAAGCCCATTTGTAGGGTGTGTTTAATACTTGAAGCGCCCTTGTTGTTTATTCAGTCCCGCACGCCTGTAGTCTTTTTTCTATTTTACTTCATAACGTCGATTGTTGAATCGAAATAGTTTTTGCCTAATCTATGAAATATTAAGTATTTGAAACAACTTTAGTGGATGGGATATAGAGGAATTAAAAAACTTGTTCCACTCCTCCACGAATACTCATTTCCTGACCTATTTCGTAACATTTCTATGAATAAACGTTCCTGTTTGAACCAATAAAGGTGGCATTAGGGTTAATGCCTAGGCCATTGGCGTGTCATCTAAATATACACCGCATATATTTTATACTTCTATTTTACTTTTTAACTCTTCCTATTTACCTGTCAATTTCTTATCCTTATTGTGTTGTTTCTTACTATTATACTTTTAAAATACTTTTTTAACTCTTCTGGATTTACCTGTCAATTTCTTTTCCTTATTGTGTTGTTTCTTACTTTTATACTTTTATTTTACTTTTCTAACTCTTCTGTATTTACCTGCTAATTTCTTTTCCTTATTGTGTTGTTTCTTACTTTTATACTTTTATTTTACTTTTTTAACTCTTCTGGATTTACCTGTCAATTTCTTTTCCTTATTGTGTTGTTTCTTACTTTTATACTTTTATTTTACTTTTTTAACTCTTCTGGATTTACCTGCTAATTTCTTTTCCTTACTGTGTTGTATCTTACTTTTATACTTTTATTTTACTTTTTTAACTCTTCTGTATTTACCTGCTAATTTCTTTTCCTTATTGTGTTGTTTCTTACTATTATACTTTTAAAATACTTTTTTAACTCTTCTGGATTTACCTGTCAATTTCTTTTCCTTATTGTGTTGTTTCTTACTTTTATTCTTTTATTTTTTTAACTCTGTATATACCTGTCAATTTCTTTTCCTTATCGTTTAGCTTCTTACGTTTATACTTTTATTTTACTTTTTTTTAACTCTTCTGTGTTTACCTGTCAATTTATTTTCCTTTTTGTGTTATTTCTTACTTTTAAACTTTTATTTTTTAACACGATTTTCTTGTGAAACGGTAAAATATGTAACGGGATATGTAGCATCTGGCAAGTCCCTTTTTAGTGTCCAGAAGTAATCCGCTAACATGTTGATGCTGAACATTCCTTGGGACTGATTCTCCACGCGTGGAAACTCTCACCGTGTTCATCACTAACCCCAAAAATGTTTGACGGGAAAAAGGTCCGGTTGTGAGTAGAGGAAGAGAATTTTTAAAACATATTGAAGTCCATTTTTTTGGTTCGATTTAATTAGATTAGTTATAATGATCGCTATATATTTCAGCTATGATATGTCCTAGAAGATGTCCAACTATATTTTTGAATGCAGTCACCCGGGCGGAAGTCTGTATCATTACGTATGCAATTACCTAAATAATTTGTAGCTATATTGTAATGTACTGTGTAAATAATGCATTTTTATAGAAAACTGAGTTTATAAGTTTGTGTGTGTGGACTAAAGAGAGAATATTTTTGTCTCTGGTTTAAAATTTTTGAAACATCACCGCTAAAGTTCATTATTTTTTCCATATCTCTGGAAACGTTCTTATCTGCAGGTATATTTTTCCTGCAATATTGGTAACATGTTTGATAGTTATAAGTATTAATGTAACGACTAATTTGTTTCCGTATCATATCCTTTCCTTTTATTTTTGCAATAAAACCTTTCCCTCTTTTTACACAAGAACATAACATGTAAAAGCCGCCCTATTGACATCACAAATGCAAGATTTACTCCTGGTAGGCGACCATTCGCTCGTGACGTCATGATAGTTTCCTATAGTATCCCTACGTTACGTAGGGATAATACCAAATGCACTAAAATAAACAGTAGACTACTGAAACAGTGGTAAGGTTTTATTTACATAGTCTTACAAACACATAAAAGTAAAAAGAAGCTAAATCGGTTAGTCTCGGGTATAAACATGACCTCAGATCAATTTGAGCCAATATTCAACCCGTTTTTGAAAGTATGGCATCATTGAATCTACAGATGATTCAGTTTCATTACTCTTTATTTTAACGCATACTGTATTATCTATTCAGTCTTTTATTTATTCTCATATTCGATAAAAACCACAATGCCTGATCGGCTTTCATCCTCCGAAAATCTACACACAAAATAATATTATACTTGCATTATACATTTAATGAATTAAGTAAAAACGTTTTATAGATTGTAAGATGTTACAAAAAAAAACTCTTTAAATAAAGAAGCTATTTATTTCTTTTACTTCAAACTATAACAATATTGCAACTTGTGTTCGTATAGTTTCAAAGTTGTTCAAAGAAAATAAGTTTTCATCGACAGTTCTCTTTCTACCGGTTGAAACTGTATCTTATCTTGTTATTCTGTCTTTTTTCAGTGCTTGTTGTTCGTTTATATCGTCATACAGTTTAGTTTTATCTTCAGTAATAGTATCTTCATAACTGATACCAAACGTGGCATTTTCCTTATCACAATCTTATTTTGCAACGAAGCTCATTAGATACGAGGTTATGATCGTTACCTTTCATAACACTGCAAATGTAATAATAATAATAATAGCAAAACATTAGTGTACTGATAAGGGCGAACCTTTCCCCTCATGGACCAATCAATGCAACGCTTATGTTTGTCTTCATGTTTCACCCTATAGTTTTCTGGAAATAAATTGTTAGTTGCTTTCACGATTTAGTTAGCAAATTGTTTTTTTAAATTACAATAGAATGTTGACAGTCATTTTATCAGATTTATGCAGTAATATTTCTCCTAAACAGATGACAATTTTATTTACGTCTTTGCGGCTAATAAATTAATAGAACAGCTGTATCCAGATGCATTTATCTGGCAGCGCAACTAGTGGTCGAACGAATAACTACACACAACCCGGGAAACATTTCTCGCTGTTTTTCTAGGGCCACATTTGAGCAGTGTGATGAAAAATTTAAATAACCATCCAGTAATGAATATATTTAGTTATTAATGCGTTGAGAACATTATTGAAACAGATGATAAACTATTTAAGAATTTCCCGGATTATAAACATTCACAATAGAAGGAAAGCACTTGGTTGCATAGCTACAACTAAGGCAACATGAAGAGAAGATGTCTGGCTCTAAGTTAGGATTGCTCTTAAGGTTATGTAAAGGCTTTGCGAAAGCTATTACAGGAACTTGCATATAAAAAATATGCGAGCTGGCTTGTGAGTGAAGGTTTTAAACAAAAGAATAAATAGGCTACGACTAACAATTATAAAAACTTTAATATCAGACACGTTTCAATGCATTAAGCCATCATCTTCAGTGGTGCTACACAATCGAAATCTAACTTTAAAAAATTGAACATAACCTATATTTTTTTAGGGTTAAAAATTTAATGTTAGATTAATTTAATGTTAAAATATTATAGTTTATGTTCAATTTTTTAATTTAAGTTTCAATTGTGCAGCATCACTGATGATGATGTCATAATGTCATTGAAACGTGTCTGATAAAGTTTTTATAATAGTGAGTCGTAGCCTATTTATTCTTTTGTTTAGTAACGTACATGATGCAAAACTATTAATCAATCCCCCTTCACGGAATAAAACTGTATTAGCAGAATAGCAATGGATTAACAATTCGTTGCAAGATCTAAGTATAAACGTTTTGCAGCTGGATATTTTAAACGGTATATCACACGATCTGGCTAATTAGAACTTGATTGGATAAAAATTACTGGTCTTTACTTTTAGCAAGCGCTGATTCGCCAGCAGGCAGTTTAGCGCTTTCGTTAAAAACAAATACAGGCAACGCTAATGGTTTTAGAATAAATTTTTAATTACCGTTCATTACCAAATGCGAGCGTCTTTATGTTTCTAATATATTTATTTCATATTTCTCTCTTTCTCTCTGTGTGTATCTTAAGTGTGTTGTGTGTGTGTCCGCGTGCGCGCATGCGTTTGTATCAGCGTAAAAACAAAGCTATATAACCATTACAGATAGAAATTGTAAACATGTAAATAGAAAGATACTACAAACTATTTTCCAGAATTTTACTCTCAAGTTTAAGAGTCTTATCAATGGACGGCTATAGTATATGGTTTATGTAGTCGATCAGCTGTTAGTAATTCGTTGCAATAACGAGTTGAACACGGTGCAACACAAACATAACGCCAAGGTTTTGGTAATAAAGTGGGCGAAAACATCAGTGGTATAAGCACTGTTGTTGTATTGACGAAGCTCCAGAGAAATATAAAATATAGGTTACTATACGTTTTTTTTGTCAGGTGTAATAATAAGACAAGAAAATTGCTTTTGTAAATATTTTAAACTAAAGATAAAATGTTCACTTGGACCCTACGTATTTTGTTCCTACCAAATAGTTTTTCTGAAAATGGTTAAATATCAAGGGCGAATCTGTGATGGGTGTATTACTTTTGTCCTTTTAAACCTCTGTGATATTGCTCCCCCTCCAACATAGGATTCCCTTAGTCTTTATATTTGTATAACTGTCATCTATATAGGTTATACGCTACAATACTTATTGGAAATGACTTCAACATTTTTATTTAATTTTGGTGTTCACGCGTTTAAAATGTTTGTACTCTAAATTTTCATTTTTGTGTTCTAAATATTCATTTTCCAGTAGTTTAACTTTGTGTAATGCATATTTTATTTGTCTGTTTTTTGTTGTATTTTATTATTATTGTTTGATTTGTGTGTTTCTTATCTTATTGTTTACAGTTTTTCACTTATATCCTGTTATATTGTACAAATATTTCATTACTATTTATTTTTATTTCCGTGTTTCTTGTCGTTTTCTTTATATAGTTGTTCACTAATATTCTATTGTACTTTACAAATATTTCATTACTATTTATTTTTATTTCCGTGTTTCTTGTCGTTTTTTTATATAGTTGTTCACTAATATTCTATTGTACTTTACAAATATTTCATTACTATTTATTTTTATTTCCGTGTTTCTTGTCGTTTTTTTATATAGTTGTTCACTAATATTCTATTGTACTTTACAAATATTTCATAACTATTTATTTTTATTTCCGTGTTTCTTGTCGTTTTTTTATATAGTTGTTCACTAATATTCTATTGTACTTTACAAATATTTCATTACTATTTATTTTTATTTCCGTGTTTCTTGTCGTTTTTTTATATAGTTGTTCACTAATATTCTATTGTACTTTACAAATATTTCATAACTATTTATTTTTATTTCCGTGTTTCTTGTCGTTTTTTTATATAGTTGTTCACTAATATTCTATTGTACTTTACAAATATTTCATAACTATTTATTTTTATTTCCGTGTTTCTTGTCGTTTTTTTATATAGTTGTTCACTAATATTCTATTGTACTTTACAAATATTTCATTACTATTTATCCATATACTTCGAATAGGTAAAGGTTTACCGTTAGTCATCCAAATGGAACATTTTTAAATGTCTACATATGTGACGCACAAATATTATAAACCACAGAAGCATTATACTAAATACAACGAACCATAAGTAGTGAATACAGCGTGATACACAATAAACTTATTTGTGAAACCAGCGTGTTTTCATTTACTCACGCTTTACCGCATTATGTTGCCCACATCACTACAGAGCTGTGTTGGATTATATCTACAAAGCATCCCTTTGTGATGGATTTGGTTCTATAAAAAGGATAAAGTTACACTTGCTAATGTGCAATAGGCTATGTGCTTGTTGAAGCACGCTTTAATAGCTATCCCGAGCGATATTAGGGTATGCAACCCACATTAGCACTAGCTGACCTCTATGATATTATAAATGTATTCTATCCCTTACAAACAATCTTATTCTAGCCGGATATTTGGATGCAACAGGTAATAAAAAGCTTTTATAGTATACAATAGTATTTTATTGAGGCAAATTCAGTTTATATTTATGTGCGAATATGCACATTTATGTGTGTTTTATGTGCGAATATGCACATTTATGTGTGTTTTATGTGCGAATATGCACATTTATGTGTGTTTTATGTGCGAATATGCACATTTATGTGTGTTTTATGTGCGAATATGCACATTTATGTGTGTTTTATGTGCGAATATGCACATTTATGTGTGTTTTATGTGCGAATAAGCACATTTATGTGTGTTTTATGTGCGAATATGCACATTTATGTGTGTTTTATGTGCGAATATGCACATTTATGTGTGTTTTATGTGCGAATATGCACATTTATGTGTGTTTTATGTGCGAATATGCACATTTATGTGTGTTTTATGTGCGAATATGCACATTTATGTGTGTTTTATGTGCGAATATGCACATTTATGTGTGTTTTATGTGCGAATAAGCACATTTATGTGTGTTTTATGTGCGAATATGCACATTTATGTGTGTTTTATGTGCGAATATGCACATTTATGTGTGTTTTATGTGCGAATATGCACATTTATGTGTGTTTTATGTGCGAATATGCACATTTATGTGTGTTTTATGTGCGAATATGCACATTTATGTGTGTTTTATGTGCGAATATGCACATTTATGTGTGTTTTTTGTGCGAATATGCACATTTATGTGTGTTTTATGTGCGAATATGCACATTTATGTGTTTTATGTGTGAATATGCACATTAATGTGTGTTTTATGTGCGAATATGCACATCTATGTGCGTTTTATGTACGAATAAGCACATTTATGTGTGTTTTATGTACGAATATGCACATTTATGTGTGTTTTATGTGCGAATATGCACATTTATGTGTGTTTTATGTGCGAATATGCACATTTATGTGTGTTTTTGTGCGAATATGCACATTTATGTGTGTTTTATGTGTGAATATGCACATTTATGTGTGTTTTATGTGCGAATATGCACATTTATGTGTGTTTCATGTGCGAATATGCATGCAAGATATGTTCGCAGCTTTTCAACTTTTAGTGAATACTTCTGGTTTGCAACATTTAAAATCAAGCCATTCTTGTTTAGAATATATTTCTGAGTATATTGTAGAAGAAGTAAACATATTAGTTACGGTAAACGTTTACCCATTGAGTGGATAACACAGTTATCCAAAGAATTGAAAGATTGAGCGAAGAAGTAAATGTTTGGTGTGCCATTCTCTTAGAAGCAGAAGTACGGCTACGGAATCGATTTACGTTTTCAAGTTTTGAAAAGTGGGAAGAGGTAAGACATGTAAGAGTCAGTGAAAGAGCTGTCGGCGAGCCACACTAACTCGTGTAGCAATAGCTTCCTGCGCGTCCCTACCGCATCTAGGTGGGAATGCCGGAACCGTTGTGAGGCTCTGTATTTGGAAATACGTTTAATCTACAGCTTGCCGCAGAACTGTCTGTTTTGTAATCGAAAACTTAATGAAAGACATCCGATTATCTTCTAATTGTGAGCGGGCTTTCTGAAGTGTTGCAAGATAAAGCAAACCCCCTGTGATAAAATAAAACCCTTTTAGTGTCAAATATCTGGAGGATGGACAGTAGTAGTGGAGTAAGGAAATGAGAGTAAGACTATCTGGAGGATAGAGAGTAGTAGCGGAGTAAGGCAATATTAGTAGGACCATCTGGAGGATGGACAGTAGTAGAGTAGTAAGGCAATAGGAGTAAGACCATCTGGAGGATGGACAGTAGTAGTGGAGTAAGGAAATGAGAGTAAGACTATCTGGAGGATAGAGAGTAGTAGAGGAGTAAGGCAATATTAGTAAGACCATCTGGAGGATGGACAGTAGTAGAGTAGTAAGGCAATAGGAGTAAGACTATCTGGAGAGTGGACAGTAGTAGAGTAGTAAGGCAATATTAGTATGACTATCAGGAGGATGGACAGTAGTAGTGGAGTAAGGAAATGAGAGTAAGACTATCTGAAGGATAGAGAGTAGTAGAGGAGTAAGGCAATATTAGTAAGACCATCTGGAGAATGGACAGTAGTAGAGTAGTAAGGCAATAGGAGTAAGACTATCTGGAGAGTGGACAGTAGTGGAGTAGTAAGGCAATATTAGTAAGCCTATCTGGAGCATGGTCAGTAGTAGAGTAGTAAGGCAATATTAGTAAGACTATCTGGAGGATGGACAGTAGTAGAGAATTAAGGCAATAGGAGTAAGACTATCTGGAGAGTGGACAGTAGTAGAGTAGTAAGGCAATATTAGTATGACTATCTGGAGGATGGACAGTAGTAGAGTAGTAAGGCAATAGGAGTAAGACTATCTGGAGAGTGGACAGTAGTAGAGTAGGAAGGCAATATTAGTAAGATTATCTGGAGGATGGGCAGTAGAAGAGTAGTAAGGCAATATTAGTAAGACTATCTGGAGGATGGACAGTAGTAGAGTAGTAAGGCAATATTAGTAAGACTATCTGGAGGATAGAGAGTAGTAGACGAGTAAGGCAATATTAGTAAGACTATCTGGAGGATGGACAGTAGTAGACGAGTAAGGCAATATTAGTAAGACTATCTGGAGGATGGACAGTAGTAGACGAGTAAGGCAATATTAGTAAGACTATCTGGAGGATGGACAGTAGTAGACGAGTAAGGCAATATTAGTAAGACTGTCTGGAGGATGGACAGTAGTAGACGAGTAAGGCAATATTAGTAAGACTGTCTGGAGGATGGACAGTAGAAGAGTAGTAAGGCAATATTAGTAAGATTATCAGGAGGATGGACAGTAAAAGAGTAGTAAGGCAATATTAGTAAGAATATCTGGAGAGTGGACAGTAGTAGAGTAGTAAGGCAATATTAGTATGACTATCTGGAGGATGGACAGTAGTAGTGGAGTAAGGAAATGAGAGTAAGACTATCTGGAGGATAGAGAGTAGTAGAGGAGTAAGGCAATATTAGTAAGACCATCTGGAGGATGGACAGTAGTAGAGTAGTAAGGCAATAGGAGTAAGACTATCTGGAGAGTGGACAGTAGTAGAGTAGTAAGGCAATAGGAGTAAGACTATCTGGAGAGTGGACAGTAGTAGAGTAGTAGTAAGGCAATATTAGTATGACTATCTGGAGGATGGAAAGTAGTATTGTAGTAAGGCAATATTAGTAAGCCTATCTGGAGGATGGTCAGTAGTAGAGTAGTAAGGCAATATTAGTAAGACTATCTGGAGGATGGACAGTAGTAGAGAATTAAGGCAATAGGAGTAAGGCTATCTGGAGAGTGGACAGTAGTAGAGTAAGAAGGCAATATTAGTAAGATTATCTGGAGGATGGGCAGTAGAAGAGTAGTAAGGCAATATTAGTAAGACTATCTGGAGGATAGAGAGTAGTAGAGTAGTAAGGCAATATTAGTAAGACTATCTGGAGGATAGAGAGTAGTAGACGAGTAAGGCAATATTAGTAAGACTATCTGGAGGATGGACAGTAGTAGACGAGTAAGGCAATGTTAGTAAGACTATCTGGAGGATGGACAGTAGTAGACGAGTAAGGCAATAATAGTAAGATTATCTGGAGGATGGACAGTAGTAGACGAGTAAGGCAATGTTAGTAAGACTATCTGGAGGATGGACAGTAGAAGAGTAGTAAGGCAATATTAGTAAGATTATCTGGAGGATGGACAGTGGAAGAGTAGTAAGGCAATATTAGTAAGATTATCTGGAGGATGGACAGTGGAAGAGTAGTAAGGCAATATTAGTAAGACTATCTGGAGGATGGATAGTAGTAGAGTAGTAAGGCAATAGGAGTAAGGCTATCTGGAGAGTGGACAGTAGTAGAGTAAGAAGGCAATATTAGTAAGATTATCTGGAGGATGGGCAGTAGAAGAGTAGTAAGGCAATATTAGTAAGACTATCTGGAGGATGGACAGTAGTAGAGTAGTAAGGCAATATTAGTAAGCCTATCTGGAGGATGGTCAGTAGTAGAGTAGTAAGGCAATATTAGTAAGACTATCTGGAGGATGGACAGTAGTAGAGAATTAAGGCAATAGGAGTAAGGCTATCTGGAGAGTGGACAGTAGTAGAGTAAGAAGGCAATATTAGTAAGATTATCTGGAGGATGGGCAGTAGAAGAGTAGTAAGGCAATATTAGTAAGACTATCTGGAGGATGGACAGTAGTAGAGTAGTAAGGCAATATTAGTAAGACTATCTGGAGGATAGAGAGTAGTAGACGAGTAAGGCAATATTAGTAAGACTATCTGGAGGATGGACAGTAGTAGACGAGTAAGGCAATGTTAGTAAGACTATCTGGAGGATAGAGAGTAGTAGACGAGTAAGGCAATGTTAGTAAGACTATCTGGAGGATGGACAGTAGTAGACGAGTAAGGCAATGTTAGTAAGACTATCTGGAGGATGGACAGTAGAAGAGTAGTAAGGCAATATTAGTAAGATTATCTGGAGGATGGACAGTGGAAGAGTAGTAAGGCAATATTAGTAAGATTATCTGGAGGATGGACAGTGGAAGAGTAGTAAGGCAATATTAGTAAGACTATCTGGAGGATGGATAGTAGTAGAGTAGTAAGGCAATATTAGTAAGACTATCTGGAGGATGGACAGTAGTAGACGAGTAAGGCAATAATAGTAAGATTATCTGGAGGATAGAGAGTAGTAGAGTAGTAAGGCAATATTAGTAAGACTATCTGGAGGATAGAGAGTAGTAGACGAGTAAGGCAATAGAAGTAAGAGTGTCTGGAGGATGGACAATAGTAGAGTAGTAAGGCAATATTAGTAAGACTATCTGGAGAATGGACAGTAGTATAGGAGTAAGGCAATAGGAGTAAGCCTATCTGGAGGATAGAGAGTAGTAGAGGAGTAAGGCAATAGAAGTAAGAGTGTCTGGAGGATGGACAATAGTAGAGAAGTAAAGTAATAGAAGTAAGCCTATCTGAAGGATAGACAGTAGTAGAGTAGTAAGGCAATAGAAGTAAGAGTGTCTGGAGGATGGGCAATAGTAGGGTAGTAAGGCAATATTAGTAAAAATATCTGGAGGATGGACAGTATTAAAGCAGTAAAGAAATATTAGTAAGACTATCTGGAGGATGGTCGGTAGTAGAATAGTAAAGCAATGAGAGTAAGACTATAGTAAGGAAATAGGAGTAAGAGTTTATGGATGATGGGCAATAGTAGAGTAGTAAGGTAATATTAGTAAGAATACCTGAAGGATGAACAGTAGTAGAGGAGTAAGCCAATGAGAGTAAGACTATCTGGAGGATTGACAGCAGATGAGGAGTAAGATAATGAGAATAAGAGTATCTGGAACATGGACAGTAGTAGAGGAGTAAGGCAATAAGAGTACGACTATCTGGAGGAGTAGTAGGGGAGTAAGACAATAGAAGTAAGCCTAAGTAAGGGAATTAAACTATGCGAAATTGGAAAAAAAAACTTTGGTAATATACATTCCTAGAAACACGGGTGAAGGCAAGGTTGTGGTGAGACCATCATGGCATCAACTGCTGAAACAATGTGCAAGGTAATTGGTGTAAGTTATTACTTCAAGAGAGGAAGAAAGAATGGAACGAGCACAACACTAGAATGCCAGAAGACAAACATACAGAATAAGAGAGATAGAGAATGGACAGAGATACAGACAGAGGGAAAGAGAGATAATGAGACAGAGCATGAGCGAGCGAGAGAGACAGAGGAAAAGAGAGATAATGAGAGAGAGAGAGCATGAGAAAGCGAGAGAGAGACAGAGAGAGTGAAAATGAAAGAGAGAGTTTGAGAGAGCGAGAGAGAGACAGAGGGAGTCAGGTAGAGAGAGAGACAAACAAAATGAGTGAGGGAGAAAGGAGAGAGAGTGACAGATAGACAGACAGAGAGAGAGAGAGAGAGAGATAATGAGAGAGAGCATGAGATTGCGAGAATGAGAGAGAAAGGCAGAGGGAGTGAGGGAGACAGACAGAGAGTGAGGAGTTACAGAGAGAGAATGAAAGAGGAGAGAGATTGAAAGAAAGAGAGAGATGGAGAGAGACAGAATGAGAGAGTAGGAGAGAGAGGAGTTTAATTACTTCCTGTTATATAAAAAAAACAGATGCTGTTCCCAATTAGTTCCACAAATTTATAACCCAATTATTTACTCTAATTTTCAAACAGGATTCTGTAACAACAATCTCATTTCCCAAACAAACCTATTTCTCTTGTAATTATATAACATGTGTACGGCAATTTTACAAATCCCGGTTATTTCTAAATAAACATTTTAAGCGAAATAAGTTCAGTTTTTGTTTAGGAATTGGGTTCTGTAACATTCTTATAGAAGTATATAAGGGTAGTGGGTGATGGATAGGGCTGGATACTTCTGGGCCAGAGAGCTGATTCCGCCCAGCTCATACTAGGTACCACGTGACACATATATAAGGGTAGTGGGTGATGGATAGGGCTGGATACTTCTGGGCCAGAGAGCTGATTCCGCCCAGCTCATACTAGGTACCACGTGACACATATATAAGGGTAGTGGGTGATGGATAGGGCTGGATACTTCTGGGCCAGAGTGCTGATTCCGCCCAGCTCATACTAGGTACCACGTGACACATATATAAGGGTAGTGAGTGATGGATAGGGCTGGATACTTCTGGGCCAGAGAGCTGATTCCGCCCAGCTCATACTAGGTACCACGTGACACATATATAAGGGTAGTGGGTGATGGATAGGGCTGGATACTTCTGGGCCAGAGAGCTGATTCCGCCCAGCTCATACTAGGTACCACGTGACACATATATAAGGGTAGTGGGTGATGGATAGGGCTGGATACTTCTGGGCCAGAGTGCTGATTCCGCCCAGCTCATACTAGGTACCACGTGACACATATATAAGGGTAGTGGGTGATGGATAGGGCTGGATACTTCTGGGCCAGAGAGCTGATTCCGCCCAGCTCATACTAGGTACCACGTGACACATATATAAGGGTAGTGAGTGATGGATAGGGCTGGATACTTCTGGGCCAGAGAGCTGATTCCGCCCAGCTCATACTAGGTACCACGTGACACATATATAAGGGTAGTGGGTGATGGATAGGGCTGGATACTTCTGGGCCAGAGAGCTGATTCCGCCCAGCTCATACTAGGTACCACGTGTTACATATATAAGGGTAGTGGGTGATGGATAGGGCTGGATACTTCTGGGCCAGAGAGCTGATTCCGCCCAGCTCATACTAGGTACCACGTGACACATAAGGCAGAAATATATAAGGGTAGTGGGTGATGGATAGGGCTGGATACTTCTGGGCCAGAGAGCTGATTCCGCCCAGCTCATACTAGGTACCACGTGACACATAAGGCAGTAATATATAAGGGTAGTGGGTGATGGATAGGGCTGGATACTTCTGGGCCAGAGAGCTGATTCCGCCCAGCTCATACTAGGTACCACGTGACACATAAGGCAGAAATATATAAGGGTAGTGGGTGATGGATAGGGCTGGATACTTCTGGGCCAGAGAGCTGATTCCGCCAGGCTCATACTAGGTACCACGTGACACATAAGGCAGAAATATATAAGGGTAGTGGGTGATGGATAGGGCTGGATACTTCTGGGCCAGAGAGCTGATTCCGCCCAGCTCATACTATTTACCACGTGACACATAAGGCAGTAATATATAAGGGTAGTGGGTGATGGATAGGGCTGGATACTTCTGGGCCAGAGAGCTGATTCCGCCCAGCTCATACTAGGTACCACGTGACACATAAGGCAGTAATATATAAGGGTAGTGGGTGATGGATAGGGCTGGATACTTCTGGGCCAGAGAGCTGATTCCGCCCAGCTCATACTAGGTACCACGTGACACATAAGGCAGTAATATATAAGGGTAGTGGGTGATGGATAGGGCTAGATACTTCTGGGCCAGAGAGCTGATTCCGCCCAGCTCATACTAGGTACCACGTGACACATAAGGCAGAAATATATAAGGGTAGTGGGTGATGGATAGGGCTGGATACTTCTGGGCCAGAGAGCTGATTCCGCCCAGCTCATACTAGGTACCACGTGACACATAAGGCAGAAATATATAAGGGTAGTGGGTGATGGATAGGGCTGGATACTTCTGGGCCAGAGAGCTGATTCCGCCCAGCTCATACTAGGTACCACGTGACACATAAGGCAGTAATATATAAGGGTAGTGGGTGATGGATAGGGCTGGATACTTCTGGGCCAGAGAGCTGATTCCGCCCAGCTCATACTAGGTACCACGTGACACATAAGGCAGAAATATATAAGGGTAGTGGGTGATGGATAGGGCTGGATACTTCTGGGCCAGAGAGCTGATTCCGCCCAGCTCATACTAGGTACCACGTGACACATAAGGCAGTAATATATAAGGGTAGTGGGTGATGGATAGGGCTGGATACTTCTGGGCCAGAGAGCTGATTCCGCCCAGCTCATACTAGGTACCACGTGACACATAAGGCAGAAATATATAAGGGTAGTGGGTGATGGATA
Organism: Prosapia bicincta; assembly: GCA_036971475.1. Lineage (NCBI taxonomy): Eukaryota > Metazoa > Arthropoda > Insecta > Hemiptera > Cercopidae > Prosapia > Prosapia bicincta. The sequence continues at coordinate 2,570,871 of JBAIZL010000050.1, forward strand.
GGGCTGGATACTTCTGGGCCAGAGAGCTGATTCCGCCCAGCTCATACTAGGTACCACGTGACACATAAGGCAGTAATATATAAGGGTAGTGGGTGATGGATAGGGCTGGATACTTCTGGGCCAGAGAGCTGATTCCGCCCAGCTCATACTAGGTACCACGTGACACATAAGGCAGAAATATATAAGGGTAGTGGGTGATGGATAGGGCTGGATACTTCTGGGCCAGAGAGCTGATTCCGCCCAGCTCATACTAGGTACCACGTGACACATAAGGCAGTAATATATAAGGGTAGTGGGTGATGGATAGGGCTGGATACTTCTGGGCCAGAGAGCTGATTCCGCCCAGCTCATACTAGGTACCACGTGACACATAAGGCAGAAATATATAAGGGTAGTGGGTGATGGATAGGGCTGGATACTTCTGGGCCAGAGAGCAGATTCCGCCCAGCTCATACTAGGTACCACGTGACACATAAGGCAGTAATATATAAGGGTAGTGGGTGATGGATAGGGCTGGATACTTCTGGGCCAGAGAGTGTGATTCCGCCCAGCTCATACTAGGTACCACGTGACACATAAGGCAGTAATATATAAGGGTAGTGGGTGATGGATAGGGCTGGATACTTCTGGGCCAGAGAGCTGATTCCGCCCAGCTCATACTAGGTACCACGTGACACATAAGGCAGAAATATATAAGGGTAGTGGGTGATGGATAGGGCTGGATACTTCTGGGCCAGAGAGCTGATTCCGCCCAGCTCATACTAGGTACCACGTGACACATAAGGCAGAAATATATAAGGGTAGTGGGTGATGGATAGGGCTGGATACTTCTGGGCCAGAGAGCTGATTCCGCCCAGCTCATACTAGGTACCACGTGACACATAAGGCAGTAATATATAAGGGTAGTGGGTGATGGATAGGGCTGGATACTTCTGGGCCAGAGAGCTGATTCCGCCCAGCTCATACTAGGTACCACGTGACACATAAGGCAGAAATATATAAGGGTAGTGGGTGATGGATAGGGCTGGATACTTCTGGGCCAGAGAGCTGATTCCGCCCAGCTCATACTAGGTACCACGTGACACATAAGGCAGAAATATATAAGGGTAGTGGGTGATGGATAGGGCTGTATACTTCTGGGCCAGAGAGCTGATTCCGCCCAGCTCATACTAGGTACCACGTGACACATAAGGCAGTAATATATAAGGGTAGTGGGTGATGGATAGGGCTGGATACTTCTGGGCCAGAGAGCTGATTCCGCCCAGCTCATACTAGGTACCACGTGACACATAAGGCAGAAATATATAAGGGTAGTGGGTGATGGATAGGGCTGGATACTTCTGGGCCAGAGAGCTGATTCCGCCCAGCTCATACTAGGTACCACGTGATACATAAGGCAGTAATATATAAGGGTAGTGGGTGATGGATAGGGCTGGATACTTCTGGGCCAGAGAGCTGATTCCGCCCAGCTCATACTAGGTACCACGTGACACATAAGGCAGTAATATATAAGGGTAGTGGGTGATGGATAGGGCTGGATACTTCTGGGCCAGAGTGCTGATTCCGCCCAGCTCATACTAGGTACCACGTGACACATAAGGCAGTAATATATAAGGGTAGTGGGTGATGGATAGGGCTGGATACTTCTGGGCCAGAGTGCTGATTCCGCCCAGCTCATACTAGGTACCACGTGACACATAAGGCAGTAATATATAAGGGTAGTGGGTGATGGATAGGGCTGGATACTTCTGGGCCAGAGAGCTGATTCCGCCCAGCTCATACTAGGTACCACGTGACACATAAGGCAGAAATATATAAGGGTAGTGGGTGATGGATAGGGCTGGATACTTCTGGGCCAGAGAGCTGATTCCGCCCAGCTCATACTAGGTACCACGTGACACATAAGGCAGTAATATATAAGGGTAGTGGGTGATGGATAGGGCTGGATACTTCTGGGCCAGAGAGCTGATTCCGCCCAGCTCATACTAGGTACCACGTGACACATAAGGCAGAAATATATAAGGGTAGTGGGTGATGGATAGGGCTGGATACTTCTGGGCCAGAGAGCTGATTCCGCCCAGCTCATACTAGGTACCACGTGACACATAAGGCAGTAATATATAAGGGTAGTGAGTGATGGATAGGGCTGGATACTTCTGGGCCAGAGAGCTGATTCCGCCCAGCTCATACTAGGTACCACGTGACACATAAGGCAGAAATATATAAGGGTAGTGGGTGATGGATAGGGCTGGATACTTCTGGGCCAGAGAGCTGATTCCGCCCAGCTCATACTAGGTACCACGTGACACATAAGGCAGTAATATATAAGGGTAGTGGGTGATGGATAGGGCTGGATACTTCTGGGCCAGAGAGCTGATTCCGCCCAGCTCATACTAGGTACCACGTGACACATAAGGCAGAAATATATAAGGGTAGTGGGTGATGGATAGGGCTGGATACTTCTGGGCCAGAGAGCTGATTCCGCCCAGCTCATACTAGGTACCACGTGACACATAAGGCAGAAATATATAAGGGTAGTGGGTGATGGATAGGGCTGGATACTTCTGGGCCAGAGAGCTGATTCCGCCCAGCTCATACTAGGTACCACGTGACACATAAGGCAGAAATATATAAGGGTAGTGGGTGATGGATAGGGCTGGATACTTCTGGGCCAGAGAGCTGATTCCGCCCAGCTCATACTAGGTACCACGTGACACATAAGGCAGAAATATATAAGGGTAGTGGGTGATGGATAGGGCTGGATACTTCTGGGCCAGAGAGCTGATTCCGCCCAGCTCATACTAGGTACCACGTGACACATAAGGCAGAAATATATAAGGGTAGTGGGTGATGGATAGGGCTGGATACTTCTGGGCCAGAGAGCTGATTCCGCCCAGCTCATACTAGGTACCACGTGACACATAAGGCAGTAATATATAAGGGTAGTGGGTGATGGATAGGGCTGGATACTTCTGGGCCAGAGAGCTGATTCCGCCCAGCTCATACTAGGTACCACGTGACACATAAGGCAGAAATATATAAGGGTAGTGGGTGATGGATAGGGCTGGATACTTCTGGGCCAGAGAGCTGATTCCGCCCAGCTCATACTAGGTACCACGTGACACATAAGGCAGAAATATATAAGGGTAGTGGGTGATGGATAGGGCTGGATACTTCTGGGCCAGAGAGCTGATTCCGCCCAGCTCATACTAGGTACCACGTGACACATAAGGCAGAAATATATAAGGGTAGTGGGTGATGGATAGGGCTGGATACTTCTGGGCCAGAGAGCTGATTCCGCCCAGCTCATACTAGGTACCACGTGACACATAAGGCAGAAATATATAAGGGTAGTGGGTGATGGATAGGGCTGGATACTTCTGGGCCAGAGAGCTGATTCCGCCCAGCTCATACTAGGTACCACGTGACACATAAGGCAGAAATATATAAGGGTAGTGGGTGATGGATAGGGCTGGATACTTCTGGGCCAGAGAGCTGATTCCGCCCAGCTCATACTAGGTACCACGTGACACATAAGGCAGAAATATATAAGGGTAGTGGGTGATGGATAGGGCTGGATACTTCTGGGCCAGAGAGCTGATTCCGCCCAGCTCATACTAGGTACCACGTGACACATAAGGCAGTAATATATAAGGGTAGCGAGTGATGGATAGGGCTGGATACTTCTGGGCCAGAGAGCTGATTCCGCCCAGCTCATACTAGGTACCACGTGACACATAAGGCAGAAATATATAAGGGTAGTGGGTGCTGGATAGGGCTGGATACTTCTGGGCCAGAGAGCTGATTCCGCCCAGCTCATACTAGGTACCACGTGACACATAAGGCAGTAATATATAAGGGTAGTGGGTGATGGATAGGGCTGGATACTTATGGGCCAGAGAGCTGATTCCGCCCAGCTCATACTAGGTACCACGTGACACATAAGGCAGAAATATATAAGGGTAGTGGGTGATGGATAGGGCTGGATACTTCTGGGCCAGAGAGCTGATTCCGCCCAGCTCATACTAGGTACCACGTGACACATAAGGCAGAAATATATAAGGGTAGTGGGTGATGGATAGGGCTGGATACTTCTGGGCCAGAGAGCTGATTCCGCCCAGCTCATACTAGGTACCACGTGACACATAAGGCAGTAATATATAAGGGTAGTGGGTGATGGATAGGGCTGGATACTTATGGGCCAGAGAGCTGATTCCGCCCAGCTCATACTAGGTACCACGTGACACATAAGGCAGAAATATATAAGGGTAGTGGGTGATGGATAGGGCTGGATACTTCTGGGCCAGAGAGCTGATTCCGCCCAGCTCATACTAGGTACCACGTGACACATAAGGCAGAAATATATAAGGGTAGTGGGTGATGGATAGGGCTGGATACTTCTGGGCCAGAGAGCTGATTCCGCCCAGCTCATACTAGGTACCACGTGACACATAAGGCAGAAATATATAAGGGTAGTGGGTGATGGATAGGGCTGGATACTTCTGGGCCAGAGAGCTGATTCCGCCCAGCTCATACTAGGTACCACGTGACACATAAGGCAGTAATATATAAGGGTAGTGGGTGATGGATAGGGCTGGATACTTCTGGGCCAGAGAGCTGATTCCGCCCAGCTCATACTAGGTACCACGTGACACATAAGGCAGAAATATATAAGGGTAGTGGGTGATGGATAGGGCTGGATACTTCTGGGCCAGAGAGCTGATTCCGCCCAGCTCATACTAGGTACCACGTGACACATAAGGCAGAAATATATAAGGGTAGTGGGTGATGGATAGGGCTGGATACTTCTGGGCCAGAGAGCTGATTCCGCCCAGCTCATACTAGGTACCACGTGACACATAAGGCAGTAATATATAAGGGTAGTGGGTGATGGATAGGGCTGGATACTTCTGGGCCAGAGAGCTGAATCCGCCCAGCTCATACTAGGTACCACGTGACACATAAGGCAGAATTATATAAGGTTAGTGGGTGATGGATAGGGCTGGATACTTCTGGGCCAGAGAGCTGATTCCGCCCAGCTCATACTAGGTACCACGTGACACATAAGGCAGAAATATATAAGGGTAGTGGGTGATGGATAGGGCTGGATACTTCTGGGCCAGAGAGCTGATTCCGCCCAGCTCATACTAGGTACCACGTGACACATAAGGCAGTAATATATAAGGGTAGTGGGTGATGGATAGGGCTGGATACTTCTGGGCCAGAGAGCTGATTCCGCCCAGCTCATACTAGGTACCACGTGACACATAAGGCAGTAATATATAAGGGTAGTGGGTGATGGATAGGGCTGGATACTTCTGGGCCAGAGAGCTGATTCCGCCCAGCTCATACTAGGTACCACGTGACACATAAGGCAGAAATATATAAGGGTAGTGAGTGATGGATAGGGCTGGATACTTCTGGGCCAGAGTGCTGATTCCGCCCAGCTCATACTAGGTACCACGTGACACATAAGGCAGTAATATATAAGGGTAGTGGGTGATGGATAGGGCTGGATACTTCTGGGCCAGAGAGCTGATTCCGCCCAGCTCATACTAGGTACCACGTGACACATAAGGCAGTAATATATAAGGGTAGTTGGTGATGGATAGGGCTGGATACTTCTGGGCCAGAGAGCTGATTCCGCCCAGCTCATACTAGGTACCACGTGACACATAAGGCAGAAATATATAAGGGTAGTGAGTGATGGATAGGGCTGGATACTTCTGGGCCAGAGTGCTGATTCCGCCCAGCTCATACTAGGTACCACGTGACACATAAGGCAGAAATATATAAGGGTAGTGGGTGATGGATAGGGCTGGATACTTCTGGGCCAGAGAGCTGATTCCGCCCAGCTCATACTAGGTACCACGTGACACATAAGGCAGAAATATATAAGGGTAGTGGGTGATGGATAGGGCTGGATACTTCTGGGCCAGAGAGCTGATTCCGCCCAGCTCATACTAGGTACCACGTGACACATAAGGCAGTAATATATAAGGGTAGTGGGTGATGGATAGGGCTGGATACTTCTGGGCCAGAGAGCTGAATCCGCCCAGCTCATACTAGGTACCACGTGACACATAAGGCAGAAATATATAAGGGTAGTGAGTGATGGATAGGGCTGGATACTTCTGGGCCAGAGTCCTGATTCCGCCCAGCTCATACTAGGTACCACGTGACACATAAGGCAGTAATATATAAGGGTAGTGGGTGATGGATAGGGCTGGATACTTCTGGGCCAGAGAGCTGATTCCGCCCAGCTCATACTAGGTACCACGTGACACATAAGGCAGAAATATATAAGGGTAGTGGGTGATGGATAGGGCTGGATACTTCTGGGCCAGAGAGCTGATTCCGCCCAGCTCATACTAGGTACCACGTGACACATAAGGCAGAAATATATAAGGGTAGTGGGTGATGGATAGGGCTGGATACTTCTGGGCCAGAGAGCTGATTCCGCCCAGCTCATACTAGGTACCACGTGACACATAAGGCAGAAATATATAAGGGTAGTGGGTGATGGATAGGGCTGGATACTTCTGGGCCAGAGAGCTGATTCCGCCCAGCTCATACTAGGTACCACGTGACACATAAGGCAGAAATATATAAGGGTAGTGGGTGATGGATAGGGCTGGATACTTCTGGGCCAGCTCATACTAGGTACCACGTGACACATAAGGCAGAAATATATAAGGGTAGTGGGTGATGGATAGGGCTGGATACTTCTGGGCCAGAGAGCTGATTCCGCCCAGCTCATACTAGGTACCACGTGACACATAAGGCAGAAATATATAAGGGTAGTGGGTGATGGATAGGGCTGGATACTTCTGGGCCAGAGAGCTGATTCCGCCCAGCTCATACTAGGTACCACGTGACACATAAGGCAGAAATATATAAGGGTAGTGGGTGATGGATAGGGCTGGATACTTCTGGGCCAGAGAGCTGATTCCGCCCAGCTCATACTAGGTACCACGTGACACATAAGGCAGAAATATATAAGGGTAGTGGGTGATGGATAGGGCTGGATACTTCTGGGCCAGAGAGCTGATTCCGCCCAGCTCATACTAGGTACCACGTGACACATAAGGCAGTAATATATAAGGGTAGTGGGTGATGGATAGGGCTGGATACTTCTGGGCCAGAGAGCTGATTCCGCCCAGCTCATACTAGGTACCACGTGACACATAAGGCAGTAATATATAAGGGTAGTGGGTGATGGATAGGGCTGGATACTTCTGGGCCAGAGAGCTGATTCCGCCCAGCTCATACTAGGTACCACGTGACACATAAGGCAGAAATATATAAGGGTAGTGGGTGATGGATAGGGCTGGATACTTCTGGGCCAGAGAGCTGATTCCGCCCAGCTCATACTAGGTACCACGTGACACATAAGGCAGAAATATATAAGGGTAGTGGGTGATGGATAGGGCTGGATACTTCTGGGCCAGAGAGCTGATTCCGCCCAGCTCATACTAGGTACCACGTGACACATAAGGCAGAAATATATAAGGGTAGTGGGTGATGGATGGGGCTGGATACTTCTGGGCCAGAGAGCTGATTCCGCCCAGCTCATACTAGGTACCACGTGACACATAAGGCAGTAATAATTCAACGCTACAATATATCAAATATTAAACTCCAAATCTACAATGACATATAAATACTTACTGAATACATTTCGTTAACAATTTGACATCTTCAAAGGTAATATCATCCTCAGATTCTGGTAGATTTTACCTCTGTAGCCTTAATATTTCTAAAGAAATGTACACAAGGTGAAATTGTATTCAGTAGATATTTTAGTTTTGTGGTTTTATTTTTGGGGTATTAGTTAATAAGCTATTTTTTACCCTTTCTATCGAAATATATAAATTCTGAGTCTCTCCGGCAATGTATAAAATGTTTGTTGTTTTCTTGAAGATTTTCTACATCAACAGATGTAATTTGTATGTATTGTATACTAGTGACGTGCATTTGTTATTAGACGGGCGTAAGAATGTTTTCATTTCAAAAACTGATTTAAAAATACATAACTTATTATTATTATTGTTATATTTAATTGTTTGTATTGAAATTTATCAAAATTTAAATACATTAATATATTTATTAAGTGGTCAAAACCATTTAATAATAACTTTTTCCCTTTAAAATGTTGAATAAATAATGTAATATAACTTAAATGATAAAACAGTTGTTTACAACACAACGTATAACATAAAATCAGCTGATGTATGAAATCACACGTTACCATTTATTTTACTTTGAAGTGACTCAGCCTAACCTGATGGAATTTATACTGACGCTATTATTCTGACGCAAACTATACTGACGCGAAATTGCATGTTTATGTACATCGACTAAGTATTTGTGGGCGTAATTATTAAAGTTTCCACTTCAAAAATTTGACTGTTTTGTTTCTATTTGTTTGTTTGCTATTTTAAAGTGATCTACCTAAATTATGACGTCATTATTTGGAGAGTCACGTTAAAGACACTAAAAGCCCATGGTAGTCTGTTAATGTTGCGACACTGGTACCACCTGGTCTAAGATGCAGTGAAGGGTTTCCACTTGTATATATTTGGAAGGAGATTGGATTAAAGTTAGGGCCATGTAAAGAGATTACTTTGGTCTAGATTTGGAGAAATTATGACGTCGTTGTTTGGAGAGTCACGTAAAAGACACTAAAAGCCCATGGTAGTCTGTTAATGTTGCCACATTGGTACCACCTGGTCTAAGATGCGGTGAATGGTTTCCAGTTGTATATATTTGGAAGGAGATTGGATTAAAGTTAGGGCCATGTAAAGAGATTACTTTGGTCTAGATTTGGAGAAATTATGACGTCGTTGTTTGGAGAGTCACGTAAAAGACACTAAAAGCCCATGGTAGTCTGTTAATGTTGCCACATTGGTACCACCTGGTCTAAGATGCGGTGAATGGTTTCCAGTTGTATATATTTGGAAGGAGATTGGATTAAAGTTAGGGCCATGTAAAGGGATTACTTTGGTCTAGATTTGGAGAAATTATGACGTCATTGTTTGGAGAGTCACGTTAAAGACACTAAAAGCCCATGGTAGTCTGTTAATGTTGCGACACTGGTACCACCTGGTCTAAGATGCAGTGAAGGGTTTCCACTTGTATATATTTGGAAGGAGATTGGATTAAAGTTAGGGCCATGTAAAGGGATTACTTTGGTCTAGATTTGGAGAAATTATGACGTCGTTGTTTGGAGAGTCACGTAAAAGACACTAAAAGCCCATGGTAGTCTGTTAATGTTGCGACACTGGTACCACCTGGTCTAAGATGCAGTGAAGGGTTTCCACTTGTATATATTTGGAAGGAGATTGGATTAAAGTTAGGGCCATGTAAAGAGATTACTTTGGTCTAGATTTGGAGAAATTATGACGTCGTTGTTTGGAGAGTCACGTAAAAGACACTAAAAGCCCATGGTAGTCTGTTAATGTTGCCACATTGGTACCACCTGGTCTAAGATGCGGTGAATGGTTTCCAGTTGTATATATTTGGAAGGAGATTGGATTAAAGTTAGGGCCATGTAAAGGGATTACTTTGGTCTAGATTTGGAGAAATTATGACGTCATTGTTTGGAGAGTCACGTTAAAGACACTAAAAGCCCATGGTAGTCTGTTAATGTTGCGACACTGGTACCACCTGGTCTAAGATGCAGTGAAGGGTTTCCACTTGTATATATTTGGAAGGAGATTGGATTAAAGTTAGGGCCATGTAAAGGGATTACTTTGGTCTAGATTTGGAGAAATTATGACGTCGTTGTTTGGAGAGTCACGTAAAAGACACTAAAAGCCCATGGTAGTCTGTTAATGTTGCGACACTGGTACCACCTGGTCTAAGATGCGGTGAAGGGTTTCCACTTGTATATATCTGGAAGGAGATTGGATTAAAGCTAGGGTCATGTAAAGGGATTACTTTGGTCTAGATTTGGAGAAATTATGACGTCGTTGTTTGGAGAGTCACGTAAAAGACACTAAAAGCCCATGGTAGTCTGTTAATGTTGCGACATTGGTACCACCTGGTCTAAGTGCGGTGAATGGTTTCCACTTGTATATATTTGGAAGGAGATTGGATTAAAGTTAGGGCCATGTAAAGGGATTACTTTGGTCTAGATTTGGAGGAAATATGACGTCATTGTTTGGAGAGTCACGTAAAAGCCACTAAAAGCCCATGGTAGTCTGTTAATGTTGCGACATTGGTGCCACCTGGTCTAAGATGCGGTGAATGGTTTCCACTTGTATATATTTGGAAGGAGATTGGATTAAAGTTAGGGCCATGTAAAGGGATTACTTTGGTCTAGATTTAGAGAAAATATGACGTCATTGTTTGGAGAGTCACGTAAAAGACACTAAAAGCCCATGGTAGTCTGTTAATGTTGCGACATTGGTGCCACCTGGTCTAAGATGCGGTGAATGGTTTCCACTTGTATATATTTGGAAGGAGATTGGATTAAAGTTAGGGCCTTGTAAAGGGATTACTTTGGTCTAGATTTGGAGAAATTATGACGTCGTTGTTTGGAGAGTCACGTAAAAGACACTAAAAGCCCATGGTAGTCTGTTAATGTTGCGACATTGGTACCACCTGGTCTAAGATGCGGTGAATGGTTTCCACTTGTATATATTTGGAAGGAGATTGGATTAAAGTTAGGGCCATGTAAAGGGATTACTTTGTTCTAGATTTGGAGAAGTTATGACGTCATTGTTTGGAGAGTCACGTAAAAGACACTAAAAGCCCATGGTAGTCTGTTAATGTTGCGACATTTGTACCACCTGGTCTAAGATGCGGTGAATGGTTTCCACTTGTATATATTAGGAAGGAGATTGGATTAAAGTTAGGGCCATGTAAAGGGATTACTTTGGTCTAGATTTTGAGAAATTATGACGTCATTGTTTGGAGAGTCACGTAAAAGACACTAAAAGCCCATGGTAGTCTGTTAATGTTGCGACACTGGTACCACCTGGTCTAAGATGCGGTGAATGGTTTCCACTTGTATATATTAGGAAGGAGATTGGATTAAAGTTAGGGCCATGTAAAGGGATTATTTTGGTCTAGATTTGGAGAAATTATGACGTCGTTGTTTGGAGAGTCACGTAAAAGACACTAAAAGCCCATGGTAGTCTGTTAATGTTGCGACACTGGTACCACCTGGTCTAAGATGCGGTGAATGGTTTCCACTTGTATATATTAGGAAGGAGATTGGATTAAAGTTAGGGCCATGTAAAGGGATTACTTTGGTCTAGATTTGGAGAAATTATGACGTCGTTGTTTGGAGAGTCACGTAAAAGACACTAAAAGCCCATGGTAGTCTGTTAATGTTGCGACACTGGTACCACCTGGTCTAAGATGCGGTGAATGGTTTCCACTTGTATATATTAGGAAGGAGATTGGATTAAAGTTAGGGCCATGTAACGGGATTACTTTGGTCTAGATTTGGAGAAATTATGACGTCGTTGTTTGGAGAGTCACGTAAAAGACACTAAAAGCCCATGGTAGTCTGTTAATGTTGCGACACTGGTACCACCTGGTCTAAGATGCGGTGAATGGTTTCCACTTGTATATATTAGGAAGGAGATTGGATTAAAGTTAGGGCCATGTAAAGGGATTACTTTGGTCTAGATTTGGAGAAATTATGACGTCGTTGTTTGGAGAGTCACGTAAAAGACACTAAAAGCCCATGGTAGTCTGTTAATGTTGCGACACTGGTACCACCTGGTCTAAGATGCGGTGAATGGTTTCCACTTGTATATATTAGGAAGGAGATTGGATTAAAGTTAAGGCCATGTAAAGGGATTACTTTGGTCTAGATTTGGAGAAATTATTACGTCATTGTTTGGAGAGTCACGTAAAAGACACTAAAAGCCCATGGTAGTCTGTTAATGTTGCGACATTGGTACCACCTGGTCTAAGATGCGGTGAATGGTTTCCACTTGTATATATTTGGAAGGAGATTGGATTAAAGTTAGGGCCATGTAAAGGGATTACTTTGGTCTAGATTTGGAGAAATTATGACGTCGTTGTTTGGAGAGTCACGTAAAAGACACTAAAAGCCCATGGTAGTCTGTTAATATTGCGACACTGGTACCACCTGGTCTAAGATGCGGTGAATGGTTTCCACTTGTATATATTAGGAAGGAGATTGGATTAAAGTTAGGGCCATGTAAAGGGATTACTTTGGTCTAGATTTGGAGAAATTATGACGTCGTTGTTTGGAGAGTCACGTAAAAGACACTAAAAGCCCATGGTAGTCTGTTAATGTTGCGACACTGGTACCACCTGGTCTAAGATGCGGTGAATGGTTTCCACTTGTATATATTAGGAAGGAGATTGGATTAAAGTTAGGGCCATGTAAAGGGATTACTTTGGTCTAGATTTGGAGAAATTATGACGTCGTTGTTTGGAGAGTCACGTAAAAGACACTAAAAGCCCATGGTAGTCTGTTAATGATGCGACACTGGTACCACCTGGTCTAAGATGCGGTGAATGGTTTCCACTTGTATATATTAGGAAGGAGATTGGATTAAAGTTAGGGCCATGTAAAGGGATTACTTTGGTCTAGATTTGGAGAAATTATGACGTCGTTGTTTGGAGAGTCACGTAAAAGACACTAAAAGCCCATGGTAGTCTGTTAATGTTGCGACACTGGTACCACCTGGTCTAAGATGCGGTGAATGGTTTCCACTTGTATATATTAGGAAGGAGATTGGATTAAAGTTAGGGCCATGTAAAGGGATTACTTTGGTCTAGATTTGGAGAAATTATGACGTCGTTGTTTGGAGAGTCACGTAAAAGACACTAAAAGCCCATGGTAGTCTGTTAATGTTGCGACATTGGTATCACCTGGTCTAAGATGCGGCGAATGGTTTCCACTTGTATATATTTGGAAGGAGATTGGATTAAAGTTAGGGCCATGTAAAGGGATTACTTTGGTCTAGATTTGGAGAAATTATGACGTCATTGTTTGGAGAGTCACGTAAAAGACACAAAAAGCCCATGGTAGTCTGTTAATGTTGCGACATTGGTACCACCTGGTCTAAGATGCGTTGAATGGTTTCCACTTGTATATATTTGGAAGGATATTGGATTAAAGTTAGGGCCATGTAAAGGGATTACTTTGGTCTAAATTTGGAGAAATTATGGCGTCGTTGTTTGGAGAGTTACGTAAAAGGCACTAAAAGCCCATGGTAGTATGTTAATGTTGCGACACTGGTACCACCTGGTCTAAGATGCGGTGAATGGTTTCCACTTGTATATATTAGGAAGGAGATTGGATTAAAGTTAGGGCCATGTAAAGGGATTACTTTGGTCTAGATTTGGAGAAATTATGACGTCGTTGTTTGGAGAGTCACGTAAAAGACACTAAAAGCCCATGGTAGTCTGTTAATGTTGCGACACTGGTACCACCTGGTCTAAGATGCGGTGAATGGTTTCCACTTGTATATATTAGGAAGGAGATTGGATTAAAGTTAGGGCCATGTAAAGGGATTACTTTGGTCTAGATTTGGAGACATTATTACGTCATTGTTTGGAGAGTCACGTAAAAGACACTAAAAGCTCATGGTAGTCTGTTAACGTTGCGACATTGGTATCACCTGGTCTAAGATGCGGTGAATGGTTTCCACTTGTATATATTTGGAAGGAGATTGGATTAAAGTTAGGGCCATGTAAAGGGATTACTTTGGTCTAGATTTGGAGAAATTATGACGTCATTGTTTGGAGAGTCACGTAAAAGACACTAATAGCCCATGGTAGTCTGTTAATATTGCGACATTGGTATCACCTGGTCTAAGATGCGGCGAATGGTTTCCACTTGTATATATTAGGAAGGAGATTGGATTAAAGTTAGGGCCATGTAAAGGGATTACTTTGGTCTAGATTTGGAGAAATTATGACGTCGTTGTTTGGAGAGTCACGTTAAAGACACTAAAAGCCCATGGTAGTCTGTTAATGTTGCGACATTGGTACCACCTGGTCTAAGATGTAGTGAATGGTTTCCACTTGTATATATTTGGAAGGAGATTGGATTAAAGTTAGGGCCATGTAAAGGGATTACTTTGTTCTAGATTTGGAGAAGTTATGACGTCATTGTTTGGAGAGTCACGTAAAAGACACTAAAAGCCCATGGTAGTCTGTTAATGTTGCGACATTTGTACCACCTGGTCTAAGATGCGGTGAATGGTTTCCACTTGTATATATTAGGAAGGAGATTGGATTAAAGTTAGGGCCATGTAAAGGGATTACTTTGGTCTAGATTTTGAGAAATTATGACGTCATTGTTTGGAGAGTCACGTAAAAGACACTAAAAGCCCATGGTAGTCTGTTAATGTTGCGACACTGGTACCACCTGGTCTAAGATGCGGTGAATGGTTTCCACTTGTATATATTAGGAAGGAGATTGGATTAAAGTTAGGGCCATGTAAAGGGATTATTTTGGTCTAGATTTGGAGAAATTATGACGTCGTTGTTTGGAGAGTCACGTAAAAGACACTAAAAGCCCATGGTAGTCTGTTAATGTTGCGACACTGGTACCACCTGGTCTAAGATGCGGTGAATGGTTTCCACTTGTATATATTAGGAAGGAGATTGGATTAAAGTTAGGGCCATGTAAAGGGATTACTTTGGTCTAGATTTGGAGAAATTATGACGTCGTTGTTTGGAGAGTCACGTAAAAGACACTAAAAGCCCATGGTAGTCTGTTAATGTTGCGACACTGGTACCACCTGGTCTAAGATGCGGTGAATGGTTTCCACTTGTATATATTAGGAAGGAGATTGGATTAAAGTTAGGGCCATGTAACGGGATTACTTTGGTCTAGATTTGGAGAAATTATGACGTCGTTGTTTGGAGAGTCACGTAAAAGACACTAAAAGCCCATGGTAGTCTGTTAATGTTGCGACACTGGTACCACCTGGTCTAAGATGCGGTGAATGGTTTCCACTTGTATATATTAGGAAGGAGATTGGATTAAAGTTAGGGCCATGTAAAGGGATTACTTTGGTCTAGATTTGGAGAAATTATGACGTCGTTGTTTGGAGAGTCACGTAAAAGACACTAAAAGCCCATGGTAGTCTGTTAATGTTGCGACACTGGTACCACCTGGTCTAAGATGCGGTGAATGGTTTCCACTTGTATATATTAGGAAGGAGATTGGATTAAAGTTAAGGCCATGTAAAGGGATTACTTTGGTCTAGATTTGGAGAAATTATTACGTCATTGTTTGGAGAGTCACGTAAAAGACACTAAAAGCCCATGGTAGTCTGTTAATGTTGCGACATTGGTACCACCTGGTCTAAGATGCGGTGAATGGTTTCCACTTGTATATATTTGGAAGGAGATTGGATTAAAGTTAGGGCCATGTAAAGGGATTACTTTGGTCTAGATTTGGAGAAATTATGACGTCGTTGTTTGGAGAGTCACGTAAAAGACACTAAAAGCCCATGGTAGTCTGTTAATATTGCGACACTGGTACCACCTGGTCTAAGATGCGGTGAATGGTTTCCACTTGTATATATTAGGAAGGAGATTGGATTAAAGCTAGGGCCATGTAAAGGGATTACTTTGGTCTAGATTTGGAGAAATTATGACGTCGTTGTTTGGAGAGTCACGTAAAAGACACTAAAAGCCCATGGTAGTCTGTTAATGTTGCGACACTGGTACCACCTGGTCTAAGATGCGGTGAATGGTTTCCACTTGTATATATTAGGAAGGAGATTGGATTAAAGTTAGGGCCATGTAAAGGGATTACTTTGGTCTAGATTTGGAGAAATTATGACGTCGTTGTTTGGAGAGTCACGTAAAAGACACTAAAAGCCCATGGTAGTCTGTTAATGATGCGACACTGGTACCACCTGGTCTAAGATGCGGTGAATGGTTTCCACTTGTATATATTAGGAAGGAGATTGGATTAAAGTTAGGGCCATGTAAAGGGATTACTTTGGTCTAGATTTGGAGAAATTATGACGTCGTTGTTTGGAGAGTCACGTAAAAGACACTAAAAGCCCATGGTAGTCTGTTAATGTTGCGACACTGGTACCACCTGGTCTAAGATGCGGTGAATGGTTTCCACTTGTATATATTAGGAAGGAGATTGGATTAAAGTTAGGGCCATGTAAAGGGATTACTTTGGTCTAGATTTGGAGAAATTATGACGTCGTTGTTTGGAGAGTCACGTAAAAGACACTAAAAGCCCATGGTAGTCTGTTAATGTTGCGACATTGGTATCACCTGGTCTAAGATGCGGCGAATGGTTTCCACTTGTATATATTTGGAAGGAGATTGGATTAAAGTTAGGGCCATGTAAAGGGATTACTTTGGTCTAGATTTGGAGAAATTATGACGTCATTGTTTGGAGAGTCACGTAAAAGACACAAAAAGCCCATGGTAGTCTGTTAATGTTGCGACATTGGTACCACCTGGTCTAAGATGCGTTGAATGGTTTCCACTTGTATATATTTGGAAGGATATTGGATTAAAGTTAGGGCCATGTAAAGGGATTACTTTGGTCTAAATTTGGAGAAATTATGGCGTCGTTGTTTGGAGAGTTACGTAAAAGGCACTAAAAGCCCATGGTAGTATGTTAATGTTGCGACACTGGTACCACCTGGTCTAAGATGCGGTGAATGGTTTCCACTTGTATATATTAGGAAGGAGATTGGATTAAAGTTAGGGCCATGTAAAGGGATTACTTTGGTCTAGATTTGGAGAAATTATGACGTCGTTGTTTGGAGAGTCACGTAAAAGACACTAAAAGCCCATGGTAGTCTGTTAATGTTGCGACACTGGTACCACCTGGTCTAAGATGCGGTGAATGGTTTCCACTTGTATATATTAGGAAGGAGATTGGATTAAAGTTAGGGCCATGTAAAGGGATTACTTTGGTCTAGATTTGGAGACATTATTACGTCATTGTTTGGAGAGTCACGTAAAAGACACTAAAAGCTCATGGTAGTCTGTTAACGTTGCGACATTGGTATCACCTGGTCTAAGATGCGGTGAATGGTTTCCACTTGTATATATTTGGAAGGAGATTGGATTAAAGTTAGGGCCATGTAAAGGGATTACTTTGGTCTAGATTTGGAGAAATTATGACGTCATTGTTTGGAGAGTCACGTAAAAGACACTAATAGCCCATGGTAGTCTGTTAATATTGCGACATTGGTATCACCTGGTCTAAGATGCGGCGAATGGTTTCCACTTGTATATATTAGGAAGGAGATTGGATTAAAGTTAGGGCCATGTAAAGGGATTACTTTGGTCTAGATTTGGAGAAATTATGACGTCGTTGTTTGGAGAGTCACGTTAAAGACACTAAAAGCCCATGGTAGTCTGTTAATGTTGCGACATTGGTACCACCTGGTCTAAGATGTAGTGAATGGTTTCCACTTGTATATATTTGGAAGGAGATTGGATTAAAGTTAGGGCCATGTAAAGGGATTATTTTGGTCTAGATTTGGAGAAATTATGACGTCATTTGGGCAGTGCTGAATTCGACAGTGCATTCAGGTATCGACCTGAATCTGACTTCCTCCTATACGTTGTAAAAATAGGTGTCTTTGGTTAAATGGAAAATTTGTACACAGTCTCAAACAATTCTATCTAGGGTATTATTTATAACAGAGGCGTTCTGAATGAGAAAAACATAATTAATAAAATCCCATTTTTATAAAGATGTGTTTGCTTCGTTTTCATGAAAATTGTTTTCCATAATTTATAAGTAAATCTTGTAACAGGTTTAAGTAATGTAAAGCAAAATATTTCCCTGTAATATACAAAGGAATCTAATTTTCATGAGACCTAAACAATCTAGAAATTAACTGAACTGTCCTTGCAGGCGCAAAAGAAGCAAAATTCCACATTTTATCGTTCAGTAAAATGTTCTAAATGTCTAAATGTTTTTGATATTTGTTTCCTTTTATCAAATCTTATCGATCAAGTACTGCAATGCAACTGAATTATATCTAGGTAGTGTGATTTTTCTAACATTTTCAAGTTAGAGATTACCTTCTTGACCCTAACCTTCTCATTAAATCAATTAATATTTGGAGTCAGCCAATAAATTTACTACAAAGGAATGAAAGGGGAAGAAAAGACTATTGAATAGGTAAGAGGGACAAAAATTAGAGAGACATGAAGGTGATTTCTTATAAAATTGTAAGTAGAAGGATAAGATAGCGTGGATAGACTTCTTCCGGATAAAGCAAAGGACTCAATGATACGCAGGTACTGGAACAAGAGGACAAGAGACCTGAGGTCTCTACCGTGAGGGTAACAGATGTCTATTATTACAGAAGATTCGAACATAAATTTACATCTATATAAAAAGCACTTCAGCCTAACTAAGTCTGCATAGTCTCTAGGGGCCCAAGTATCATCATATAGAGTTACTTTCCTTATTCATAGAATGGAAACTTAAAGTAAATGAAAGAATATAATGTATAATGCTGGCACGTTATTATTATACATTCATATTATAATTTTTGCAAAAAATCTGATGTATTATACCAAATAATGTATTGCATGTTAGTGAGTTGTAAAGCAAGAAATACAAGCTGGCAACACTGTAACTACAGACTTGGTCCACTCAAGCACGAAGAGGAACATATTAGGAAAATGTGCGGCGAGGGAGTTTAAATACTTCTGGAAATATTCGCGAGTACGAGCATTGCTCACATTCCAGAGAAAACACTTGTGGCGGTGTTTGCAAGTATTCTTTTCAACTAAATAAAGTTTTACAGTGTTATGAAATTATTAAGGACGAGTTTAAGAATTCTTTTTTCAATTCCTTCTATTAGTTCACACTCTTCCGTATCTTAATTAAATTTCCAATCTTTGATAAAATACTTTTTATTCATCCACTCAAGTTCAGATACATTTTTTAACACTTGTGGTGGAGTTAAAACTTGATGTTAATACAGTTTTTCAAATATAAATTAATTAATTAAATGTAACAAATTAATTTTATATCAGGGAATAAATTCTACAAAAGGGGCAAGGTATGCAATATAGATATTTCGCCCATTTGGCTTAAAATAAGTGAACATATGATTTCAGAAAAAAGCTGATTTTATGTTAGTGGTTGTGTGGTGGAACAGCTGTTCAATGGGTGGTAATATTACTTAATTATATTAGTTGTAATAATAAAATAAAAAGTAACTAAGATAAAAGTTTTCTTTGTTTATCCAAGTAGGAGTTGACTTGAAAAATGTTTGTTTATAACAATGTTGCTTACTTTACAAAAATATTTCACCGGAACTGTTTGTCACAGCGTCGTACAGCTGTATATAAATAGCCGGCTATAAAGCAACGCTAAACACTATACTCTGGTTTTATATGATTTTATTTAATCCTTGAGGAATGTCTTTTGGAAAACTACTCATGTCTGACCAAGTTTCCGATGGTTAGAAGCTTGCAATTGGTTGTTTAGATGAATTGTCTTGGAATTACGAAAAAGTATATCATAAAATTGTGACTAACTTAATTCAAATCTTGTAATACATATTTCGAATATTTTACGATGTCCATTTAAGTTGAAATTGTAACACCATTTCCGTTATTAATATAGCTAGAAAATTTATAATAATTGCGAACCAGAATACAGTGATCATTAGTAGCTATAAAATATTATTATAAGTGTAAATTAACCAAATATATTTGTATTTTGAGTTAGAAATATCAGTCGTATTCTTAAAAGTAAAAATACTTAGATTTTCAAACATTAAAAGAGTAATGTAAAAAATAAGTAATAAGTTTTTACCGCGCGCAGAAGGGAGCTGATATTTTCTTTGTACTGAAGATTAAATCTTTGTCTTCAGAACGCGTTTGTGAAATAAAATTATTTGTGTTCAGAATTTTCATTCGGAATTTTGCTATAATAGTAAGTTTTAAATGCACTACTTTTTCTACTGTTAATTTATTACACCCGTTTACTCTAACAGCGATTTTAACGTATGGTTTTAATGTAGTTTCGTAAAATTTAAAATTAAATGTTTTTTACTTCAATGCTTGTATGAAACTAATGTTTGCTGTTTTTTTCCAGGTGAGTTGAAGAATGCAGTCGATATATTCCTTTCATTACAACATGGATTTGTAAGTAAAATATGAAAACAATTAAAACTGTTGGTGGTGAAAACAATTCAGTTGTAAAGGTGAAAATAGTGTAGTTATATTTGAAAATTTAGATTTTTATTTTGTATTCATTAAAGACATTGTAATATTATTCGTGATTAGAATTTAACGGTTATTCCTGTAGCACATAAAGTACGATGACCATGATTGTGCAAACGGCATTCGGGAAATGGTGATAAAAAGACGGTTAATGAATTTGTACTTTGTAGTTAAAGAGAAAAGAAATTAATTAATGACAAAACGAGGTAGCATTGGAAATTCGCCCCAGCTAATTAACACTTGTAAACGGACTTCAGCAATGAATGCAAGCTTCCAACAATAGTTCTCTCGACGCTCTACACTGTGCTACTATTAAAATTTATTAATTAAAGTATTAATTAACTTGTTTCATTATTTCCACAGTATTCGAATTCTTGGCGTTTTCGTGTATAAATGTACATTTATAATTGTTGGTTTTTAAATGTACGCGTAAATCACGTGTATAAATTTTACCAATCAAGTTTACAAATACAAAAAGTTTCTGAACGTTATCATTTACGAGTCCAGAAGTCCGTTGCTCTAAATGTTGGCATTCATGTTTCTAACGTACGTTTCTAATGTTTGTGATTTACATTTCTAAATGTTAGCATTTACGATTCCAGAAGTCCGTTGCTCTAAATGTTGGCATTCATGTTTCTAACGTACGTTTCTAATGTTTGTGATTTACATTTCTAAATGTTAGCATTTACGATTCCAGAAGTCCGTTGCTCTAAATGTTGGCATTCATGTTTCTAATGGTTTGTGATTTACATTTCTAAATGTTAGCACATAAATGTTGCCATTTACATTTCTTAGTGTTGCCATTTACATTTTCAAATTATATTTGTGAATGTTAGCATTTTAATTTTTGAATTTTCGAATTTTCAAATTTTAGCAATTGTATTTTTAAAATTACATTTCCAGATTTTGGCATTTAGATTTACAAATTTACGTTTCTAAATGTTGGCATTTACATTTTAAATTTATATTTGTAAATGTTAACGTTTTCAGTTTTAAATTTATATTTCTAAATTTTGGAATTTTGTTCATTTTAAAATTTGCATTTATAAATGTAAACACCGTATAATAGTTTTTATTTCTGTTAGGAATATTGGTATACATTCGAGTACGTTTTCTACTTTAAAAAATCAAAACCTTCGTTGACGCGTTTTGGATTAACTTCATTATCAAAACTCTAAACTCTACTCTTCTATTATTAAAACTAAAGTTGTTTAAATATTTTTAAAAACGTATTTATATTTAAAGAAAAATTAAGCTGAATTTGTATGGTATTTTAAATTATATATATTTAAATTATATATATATATATATATATATATATATATATATATATATATATATATATATATATATATTTGTAGATTATGCAACACTGTTTTCTTGTATACATTATCACTTTCATTTATGTACTTAAACAAGAATCTTACTTGGTATTTATGCGAGTACTTTCAAAGACTGGTTAGTGTCCATCCTCGGGCATACTGTATCAGTATACAGTATATATATATATATATATATATATATATATATATATATATATATTATAGTATATACATATCTATAATAAATAAAAATAAAAGTAATAATTAAATTTGTATTTTATTATTATTATATATTAATTAATATTTAACCTGAAATTTAATACTTTGTCTGATATACTCGTATGTCTCGTAGTTTCCGATAAAACCTGCTTAAACACTTTAAGGAACGTGGGATTAAAGGTGTTTGAAATGACAACATATCTAAAGATGGGAAGTCATTTAGGTTTAACTTGATATAAAATAATAAAGAAATAAAATGTGTTTAATAGAACGAAATATTATAAAAGAATATTGC
The DNA here is from genome assembly GCA_036971475.1 of Prosapia bicincta. Taxonomy (NCBI): domain Eukaryota; kingdom Metazoa; phylum Arthropoda; class Insecta; order Hemiptera; family Cercopidae; genus Prosapia; species Prosapia bicincta. The sequence continues at coordinate 2,592,894 of JBAIZL010000050.1, forward strand.
TTGTATATACTATAAAAGAAAAGCATTTTGCTTGTAACATGTAGTGAGAAGAAGTTGCAATAACGCTCGAGATGAGGAAGGGGAATGACAAGTACTCAGACCATAAAGTGTAGAAGAGAAGTGGGAAACCGTCTCAGCAGTACAAGCCTCGGCGTTCGGCAGAATGCAGTGTAAATCTTGCACCTAGTACTAAGGAAAAGTTACGACATGCGAATATTGACCGGATTGAATCGGTTCATAAATAATTGAACGAATAAATTGAGCACAGCCCGTTGTGACTAGCCGATGTTATTAAACAGTTCTTCACAGAAAATACTCTTCTTTCAGTTCTTTTGATTGCCACTCTAAAGGTATTAAGGATCGGAGGGTTTATACAGTTTTTGTATAATTACAAGGTCATGACAATCAGTTACTGAGCCGAAGCATGTCTATATCGATGGGTTAATTAACGATTGCTATTAGAAACGTAATTCCAAGTAAATATTTAATACACCCGGTGGTAAAGAGCACTTTATATTAATAACGCGATATTGTGGCCTAGGTAACAATCTAGTGTATAGAGTCGTTGGTTCTATGGCCTTAAACATTCTGAGTTCGATCCCCGGTAGCACCAAATACTTTTTAGGGATCTTTTCTGCGTTCAAATATATTCTAAGTTTCTAACCGACCCTACCCTATCCGCCTAAGCTAACCTAACTTACTCTAAGCTAAGCTAATGTGACCTAATCTAACGTAGCCTAAGCTAAGTTGGACGTAGCCTAAGCTAAGTTAACGTAGCCTAAGCTAATCTAACCTAACGTTACCTAACTTAACCTAGCCTAAACTAACCTAATATAACCTAACCTAACTTAGTCTAAGCTAACTGACCGATACCTAACCTTTGGCAGGCTAAGCTAAACTTACGTTAACTAACCTAACCTAAACTAACCTAACGTAGTTTAAACTAACCTAACCTAGTCTAAGCTAACTCAACGAAACCTAACTTATGGCAGCCTAAACTGAACTTAGGTTAACTAACATAACGTAGTTTAAACTAACCTAACCTAGTCTAAGGTAACTTAACTGAACCTAAAGTAAACTAACGTTACCTAACCTAACTTAACACAAGCTATCCTAACCTAACCTAATCTAATCTAACCTACCCAAATAAATGTTAGAATTCTTTTCAGCGTTCAGGTATATTCCAAGTTTATAATCTAACCTACCCTATCCGCCCAAGCTAACCTATCGCAGCCTAAGCTAAAGTAACGTTAAGTAATCTAAGCTAACCTAACCTAGTCTATGCTAACCTGACGTAACCTCATCTAACGTAACGTTATATAACGTTACCTAACGTGACCTAACCTAACCTAAGCTAACCTAACCTAGTCTAAGCTAACCTAACGTAACCCCATCTAACGTAACGTTATCTAACGTTACCTAACGTAACCTAACCTAACGTAACCTAACCTAGTCTAAGCTAAACTAACGTTACCTAACCTAACCTAGCCCAAGCTAACCAAATCTAATCTCCGAATGAATCATTCTAGTTTGTAACTTCTTGTGTGCTAGATTGTATTTTGTAATAAGACCCTCTGATGATGATGACATGGTCATCGAAATGTACATGAGGGTTTAATCTTAAGTAACTTGTTTTATTTGTTATTTTTGATTATTTTTGTGGTATTGGGGTTCTTTCCAATATTTTCATTGTAATTTATTCTTGATAATTAAATTTATTCCTGTCACTTTAACGAAAAACAGTTATTTAATTTGTATTTTTTCCGAAGCCTGGATAATATCAGTGACGTCAGCGATATTAAAATACAATTTTGGGAAGGGTTAAATTGAACGAGCAAGAAAAAACTTAAAAATCTGCAAACATTTTTTTTACATGGTGCTCTAATTGTACATAATAAACTCCTTTCTTATCTGTTTCTTTGTATAAGCATACCGTTCTTTTAGGTCAGGATGGATGGGATGAAATGGGGTAACGTAGACTCCTACTGAAGCTGTGCCTAGATGGCGCTTTTGCTAGAACAAAGTGACGTCATTTGTTCACCATATCTTGATAGAGTATTTTCCCTTTGTAATGGCCATTCCCAAGACTTCAAACAAGGCGTATATTCGTTCCAATATTCGAATTTGGCATTCCTAGCTTAGAAATGTTTAATAAAGGCCATTAAAGGATGAAATAATTAAACCTTCAAAGATAATTTACGAAGCTGTAATAGGGGAGAAAATAAATAAGGGATGTGCTAAGTTTGATTCTGTAGCGAAATTAATTTTCACTCAAATGACATAGATAGATTAAATACCGGCGGTTTGGGGGGGGGGTTAATATCGCCGTTACTATGGGTGGTTTAAGGGTTAATTATTATGGTGAGAAAAAATTAGTAAAAGGTTGTTAGAGTACTGTATCATTTGTATTATTTTGTTTCCAAATTTTGGGAGCCTAAAGTTTATGTTTTACATATCTTATTGTTTATCTACTCAAGTCCAAATACATTTTGTTAAACTTGTAGTGAATGATACTTGATGTTAATACGGTTCTTTCTAATACTCATTCATTAATTAAATTTAAAGAGTTAATTTAAGTTTTAAATGGGGGGAAAAGTTTTAACAAAAGGGGCAAGATATGTAATATATGATTTCACTTACATAACCTTACTATTAATATTGTTATATTCTATAGACCTGCTATATAACATTTCCACGACTTTATTACTATTATTAATAAATATATTTCTAATAGTCAAAATGAAATACATGAGAATAATAGTGGATTATATAAGTTTTAAAAGTAGATTTAATGTACTCGTAGTTCAAACAAACAAAAAAGGTTCATTAAATGTAGAGTTATATAAATGCTCATATAAAACGCCAGTATATATATATATATATATATATATATATATATATATATATATATATATATATATACACAAATTAGCAACACATTGTAATAGTTAGAAATATCATTTTACAGATATAAAAAAATTAAAATTATAGAATAAATAATAAAAGTTTGAAAATGAACGTTTGTGATCCATATAAACGTACAGCATAAGGTTAAAAATAACTTCGGGAACACATACTGTATAGTCGAAGCATAGTAACAGGGTCATTGATGATAAGACAACATTCAGTGAATATGTCAAGAGTAAATGGATGCACCGTTAGGTCAGTTGGGTTTTGTCATAGAGTATTAGTTAGAGAAAAGCTTTGAAAAGTTATTTGTTCAAAGATTATATATATATATATATATATATATATATATATATATATATATATATATATATATATAATCTTATTATTATATATATATGTTTCAAATAATGGTTTATTAATTTTGTATTGGTTTATAAAAACGTATTGTTGGCTCTTGGTTTACTGTAACTGAATTAGAATTGTAAAATGTTATGCTCGCGCTAACACACACGCGCGCTCACTGCCTTACATACATACGTGCTCCCGAATTTACCAAGTTTAATTATTTTTTTAACTAATTGTAAAAATTTACACAGTTATAATAAAGTGGTAGATGTGTGGCTGCCACCGAGTCAGGTAGGGGTAAAATTCGTGTCGCAATTAGTTTACCTTAGGGTTGGTTTTGCGGCGACACCGTGAAGGCAGGCTAATCAGATGCTGGCTAATTAATATGCAACAGATAGCAAACAAGTAACTATAGCCAAAGACGTTAACGCTCCCACGAGATATTGATGTATTCGCGCGTCTCTTGAACTCCATTTGCTATACAAGTCTTTATGGTATGGCGCCCGGAGTCTGGAGTTCTGATGTACAATGAACATTTAACTGGCGTTCACACCCTGTTGTAAGGGCAAAGATGAATAATTGTGCACTTTACGTAGCAACATAGGGAAATATAATGTTTGTAGTACTGGGGAACCATCATGGCATCGTCTTAGCGGATGCAGTCTAACAAACGATCACAAGTTGTTTAGAATAATTTACTGCGGTTTAATAAAAATAAATAATACACTAAAACCTCCAACCAGAAATATGCTTATTTATTTATATGTTTTCTTATATGATGTACGTTTCGGTTACTACGATGTGTCACGCCTCTGAGGATGGTTACGTGGTAACCGATACGTACATCAGTATAAAATAAAAATATTTGTGGTTAAAGGTTTTTTGTGTATTATTCTAGTAGTAGTGTGTGTATTTAGTAGAGTAGTAGTGTGACAAGGTTCGATGGTTTGTTGTAGTTATAAGGGGACTGACCTGTGTGATTATTATTATCTTAAAGAATAGAAAACAAAAGGCTATTTCATAGATTGGATTAAGGTAAGGACGTGGAGTTGTCGTGGCATTTCATGTAATTTCAAGGAATTCAGTCTATTAGTTCACACTCTCCCTATATATCTTGTTTAAAGTTTCAGTCGTTAATAAAATACCTATTATTTCACCGTTTCAAGAACAAATATTTTTTTTTATTTGTAGTAGATGACACTTGATGTTAGTACATTTCTTTCAATTATAAATTCATTAATTAAGTCCAATTAATTAATTTTAGTTTCATTTAGAGAAAACGTTTTAACAAAAAAAAGGCAAGATATGCAATATAATTAATTCGTCCCGTTTGGTTTAAAATAAATGATAACATATGATTTCATAAAACAGCTGATTTTAAGTTATAGGTTATGTGGTAGATCAGCTGTTTTAAAGCGTAGGCTGTCATATTTATTTATGTGATTTTTTAATATAGTAAGTAAAATTAAATTTGTCTTTGTTGACCTAAATAGGGATTTACTTTAAAAATGCTTTGCTTACGTTACTTGTTTAAGGATATGGATAAAGAGGGGTATATGTAGTCGGGCAGTATTAAAGAAATGTACAGTAAGCCTCTGGTACTGGGAAAAATAGTAACAATGTTTGTGCATTGTTGTTTACTTGAAGGCCGGCGATAGCTGTCTACCAGCCAACTTGGCGAATGCGTCCTTTAGTTATACAATTATTGTAAGATCGTAACAAACTGAATGGCCTTGGGTTTTGGGAGTGATGTCCTCTCGAGATTACAACCGGTGAATGAGGTATAACTGCCCTATCTCACAAAGTGTGCTACGCATCCATCTTCCCTCCGAGATAACCTGCTGAGACCAAGGTGCATTCGGTGAATGAGGTATAACTGCCCTATCTCACAAAGTGTGCTACGCATCCATCTTCCCTCCGAGATAACCTGCTGAGACTAAGGTGCATTCGGTGAATGAGGTATAACTGCCCTATCTCACAAAGTGTGCTACGCATCCATCTTCCCTCCGAGATAACCTGCTGAGACCAAGGTGCATTCGGTGAATGAGGTATAACTGCCCTATCTCACAAAGTGTGCTACGCATCCATCTTCCCTCCGAGATAACCTGCTGAGACTAAGGTGCATTCGGTGAATGAGGTATAACTGCCCTATCTCACAAAGTGTGCTACGCATCCATCTTCCCTCCGAGATAACCTGCTGAGACTAAGGTGCATTCGGTGAATGAGGTATAACTGCCCTATCTCACAAAGTGTGCTACGCATCCATCTTCCCTCCGAGATAACCTGCTGAGACCAAGGTGCATTCGGTGAATGAGGTATAACTGCCCTATCTCACAAAGTGTGCTACGCATCCATCTTCCCTCCGAGATAACCTGCTGAGACTAAGGTGCATTCGGTGAATGAGGTATAACTGCCCTATCTCACAAAGTGTGCTACGCATCCATCTTCCCTCCGAGATAACCTGCTGAGACTAAGGTGCATTCGGTGAATGAGGTATAACTGCCCTATCTCACAAAGTGTGCTACGCATCCATCTTCCCTCCGAGATAACCTGCTGAGACCAAGGTGCATTCGGTGAATGAGGTATAACTGCCCTATCTCACAAAGTGTGCTACGCATCCATCTTCCCTCCGAGATAACCTGCTGAGACTAAGGTGCATTCGGTGAATGAGGTATAACTGCCCTATCTCACAGAGTGTGCTACGCATCCATCTTCCCTCCGAGATAACCTGCTGAGACTAAGGTGCATTCGGTGAATGAGGTATAACTGCCCTATCTCACAGAGTGTGCTACGCATCCATCTTCCCTCCGAGATAACCTGCTGAGACTAAGGTGCATTCGGTGAATGAGGTATAACTGCCCTATCTCACAGAGTGTGCTACGCATCCATCTTCCCTCCGAGATAACCTGCTGAGACTAAGGTGCATTCGGTGAATGAGGTATAACTGCCCTATCTCACAGAGTGTGCTACGCATCCATCTTCCCTCCGAGATAACCTGCTGAGACTAAGGTGCATTCGGTGAATGAGGTATAACTGCCCTATCTCACAAAGTGTGCTACGCATCCATCTTCCCTCCGAGATAACCTGCTGAGACTAAGGTGCATTCGGTGAATGAGGTATAACTGCCCTATCTCACAGAGTGTGCTACGCATCCATCTTCCCTCCGAGATAACCTGCTGAGACTAAGGTGCATTCGGTGAATGAGGTATAACTGCCCTATCTCACAGAGTGTGCTACGCATCCATCTTCCCTCCGAGATAACCTGCTGAGACTAAGGTGCATTCGGTGAATGAGGTATAACTGCCCTATCTCACAGAGTGTGCTACGCATCCATCTTCCCTCCGAGATAACCTGCTGAGACCAAGGTGCATTCGGTGAATGAGGTATAACTGCCCTATCTCACAAAGTGTGCTACGCATCCATCTTCCCTCCGAGATAACCTGCTGAGACTAAGGTGCATTCGGTGAATGAGGTATAACTGCCCTATCTCACAGAGTGTGCTACGCATCCATCTTCCCTCCGAGATAACCTGCTGAGACTAAGGTGCATTCGGTGAATGAGGTATAACTGCCCTATCTCACAAAGTGTGCTACGCATCCATCTTCCCTCCGAGATAACCTGCTGAGACTAAGGTGCATTCGGTGAATGAGGTATAACTGCCCTATCTCACAGAGTGTGCTACGCATCCATCTTCCCTCCGAGATAACCTGCTGAGACTAAGGTGCATTCGGTGAATGAGGTATAACTGCCCTATCTCACAGAGTGTGCTACGCATCCATCTTCCCTCCGAGATAACCTGCTGAGACTAAGGTGCATTCGGTGAATGAGGTATAACTGCCCTATCTCACAGAGTGTGCTACGCATCCATCTTCCCTCCGAGATAACCTGCTGAGACTAAGGTGCATTCGGTGAATGAGGTATAACTGCCCTATCTCACAGAGTGTGCTACGCATCCATCTTCCCTCCGAGATAACCTGCTGAGACTAAGGTGCATTCGGTGAATGAGGTATAACTGCCCTATCTCACAAAGTGTGCTACGCATCCATCTTCCCTCCGAGATAACCTGCTGAGACTAAGGTGCATTCGGTGAATGAGGTATAACTGCCCTATCTCACAAAGTGTGCTACGCATCCATCTTCCCTCCGAGATAACCTGCTGAGACTAAGGTGCATTCGGTGAATGAGGTATAACTGCCCTATCTCACAGAGTGTGCTACGCATCCATCTTCCCTCCGAGATAACCTGCTGAGACTAAGGTGCATTCGGTGAATGAGGTATAACTGCCCTATCTCACAAAGTGTGCTACGCATCCATCTTCCCTCCGAGATAACCTGCTGAGACTAAGGTGCATTCGGTGAATGAGGTATAACTGCCCTATCTCACAAAGTGTGCTACGCATCCATCTTCCCTCCGAGATAACCTGCTGAGACTAAGGTGCATTCGGTGAATGAGGTATAACTGCCCTATCTCACAAAGTGTGCTACGCATCCATCTTCCCTCCGAGATAACCTGCTGAGACTAAGGTGCATTCGGTGAATGAGGTATAACTGCCCTATCTCACAGAGTGTGCTACGCATCCATCTTCCCTCCGAGATAACCTGCTGAGACTAAGGTGCATTCGGTGAATGAGGTATAACTGCCCTATCTCACAGAGTGTGCTACGCATCCATCTTCCCTAAGAGATAACCTGCTGAGACTAAGGTGCATTCGATGAATGAGGTATAACTGCCCTATCTCACAGAGTGTGCTACGCATCCATCTACCCTCCGAGATAACCTGCTGAGACTAAGGTGCATTCGGTGAATGAGGTATAACTGCCCTATCTCACAGAGTGTGCTACGCATCCATCTTCCTTCCGAGATAACCTGCTGAGACCAAGGTGCATTCGGTGAATGAGGTATAACTGCCCTATCTCACAGAGTGTGCTACGCATCCATCTTCCCTCCGAGATAACCTGCTGAGACTAAGGTGCATTCGGTGAATGAGGTATAACTGCCCTATCTCACAGAGTGTGCTACGCATCCATCTTCCTTCCGAGATAACCTGCTGAGACCAAGGTGCATTCGGAGAATGAGGTATAACTGCCCTATCTCACAGAGTGTGCCACGCATCCATCTTGACTCCGAGATAACCTGCTGAGACCAAGGTGCATTCGGTGAATGAGGTATAACTGCCCTATCTCACAGAGTGTGCTACGCATCCATCTTCCCTCCGAGATAACCTGCTGAGACCAAGGTGCATTCGGTGAATGAGGTATAACTGCCCTATCTCACAGAGTGTGCTACGCATCCATCTTCCCTCCGAGATAACCTGCTGAGACTAAGGTGCATTCGGTGAATGAGGTATAACTGCCCTATCTCACAGAGTGTGCTACGCATCCATCTTCCCTCCGAGATAACCTGCTGAGACTAAGGTGCATTCGGTGAATGAGGTATAACTGCCCTATCTCACAGAGTGTGCTACGCATCCATCTACCCTCCGAGATAACCTGCTGAGACTAAGGTGCATTCGGTGAATGAGGTATAACTGCCCTATCTCACAGAGTGTGCTACGCATCCATCTTCCCTCCGAGATAACCTGCTGAGACTAAGGTGCATTCGGTGAATGAGGTATAACTGCCCTATCTCACAGAGTGTGCTACGCATCCATCTTCCCTCCGAGATAACCTGCTGAGACTAAGGTGCATTCGGTGAATGAGGTATAACTGCCCTATCTCACAGAGTGTGCTACGCATCCATCTTCCCTCCGAGATAACCTGCTGAGACTAAGGTACATTCGGTGAATGAGGTATAACTGCCCTATCTCACAGAGTGTGCTACGCATCCATCTTCCCTCCGAGATAACCTGCTGAGACTAAGGTGCATTCGGTGAATGAGGTATAACTGCCCTATCTCACAGAGTGTGCTACGCATCCATCTTCCCTCCGAGATAACCTGCTGAGACTAAGGTGCATTCGGTGAATGAGGTATAACTGCCCTATCTCACAGAGTGTGCTACGCATCCATCTTTCCTCCGAGATAACCTGCTGAGACCAAGGTGCATTCGGTGAATGAGGTATAACTGCCCTATCTCACAGAGTGTGCTACGCATCCATCTTCCCTCCGAGATAACCTGCTGAGACTAAGGTGCATTCGGTGAATGAGGTATAACTGCCCTATCTCACAGAGTGTGCTACGCATCCATCTTCCCTCCGAGATAACCTGCTGAGACTAAGGTGCATTCGGTGAATGAGGTATAACTGCCCTATCTCACAGAGTGTGCTACGCATCCATCTTCCCTAAGAGATAACCTGCTGAGACTAAGGTGCATTCGGTGAATGAGGTATAACTGCCCTATCTCACAGAGTGTGCTACGCATCCATCTTCCCTCCGAGATAACCTGCTGAGACTAAGGTGCATTCGGTGAATGAGGTATAACTGCCCTATCTCACAGAGTGTGCTACGCATCCATCTTCCCTAAGAGATAACCTGCTGAGACTAAGGTGCATTCGGTGAATGAGGTATAACTGCCCTATCTCACAGAGTGTGCTACGCATTCATCTTCCCTCCGAGATAACCTGCTGAGACTAAGGTGCATTCGGTGAATGAGGTATAACTGCCCTATCTCACAGAGTGTGCTACGCATCCATCTTCCCTAAGAGATAACCTGCTGAGACTAAGGTGCATTCGGTGAATGAGGTATAACTGCCCTATCGAGTGTGCTACGCATCCATCTTCCCTCCGGGATAACCTGCTGAGACTAAGGTGCATTCGGTGAATGAGGTATAACTGCCCTATCTCACAGAGTGTGCTACGCATCCATCTTCCCTAAGAGATAACCTGCTGAGACTAAGGTGCATTCGGTGAATGAGGTATAACTGCCCTATCTCACAGAGTGTGCTACGCATCCATCTTCCCTCCGAGATAACCTGCTGAGACTAAGGTGCATTCGGTGAATGAGGTATAACTGCCCTATCTCACAGAGTGTGCTACGCATCCATCTTCCCTCCGAGATAACCTGCTGAGACTAAGGTGCATTCGGTGAATGAGGTATAACTGCCCTATCTCACAGAGTGTGCTACGCATCCATCTTCCCTCCGAGATAACCTGCTGGGATTTAACCACAATTTGAATATACTCAAGATTTTGAAAGTTTTTCCACTTAAAAAAAATTGTATTCATACCATATAAAAGTTTTAAATGAAATTTTGTAACCAGTAACGTAAGGAAATACATCTATAGACTACCACCCTTAGTCCATTTTATAACAAACGATGTTATAAAAGTAAAGATAATTTTAACATATCCTAAATGAGTCTTTTTTCTAATTAATTTTTATATCACAAAGTAGATTCGAGTTCTGGAGATTCTAGGCTTTACCAATGACGGTTCCTAAATGTTCGTTTTGGGAATGAAACATTGCACATTTTCTTAATAATTTATTGCCACATCAATCAAAAACCTTACATATATCGCTTGGTTTTCTCAAACGGAATTAATAATTTGTGTATTAATTCACATTTAATAAAAGAGGATAGGTTAGGTATATATTTTTATTACTTCACTTCTGAATATTATATATTAGGAATATTTGTATATATTCGAGTACATTTTCCTACCTTTCCACGATATTTTCCTTTGTTGGCGCGTTTCGGAATCATTAAATTTTTTAAACTTTAATATTACTAAACTTAAAGAATATTATTTTTATTATGGAATCATATGGATTATATGGAATCATCCGAAACGCGTCAACAAAGGAAAATATTGTAATATTAGGAATGGCAGAAAAATGTACTCGAATATATAGGCTAGGTTAAGTTACGCTTGATTAGGTAGGTTAGGTTAAGTTAGGCTTGATTAGGTAGGTTAGGTTAAGTTAGGCTTGATTAGGTAGGTTAGGTTAAGTTACGCTTGATTAGGTAGGCTAGGTTAAGTTACGCTTGATTAGGTAGGTTAGGTTAAGTTAGGCTTGATTAGGTAGGTTTGGTTAAGTTAGACTTAATTACGTTAAGTTAGGATCGATTAGGTTAGGTTAGGTAAAGTTAGGCTTGATTAGGTAGGTTATGTTAAGTTAGGCGTGATTAGGTTATGTTAGGCGTAATTAGGTTAGGTTAGGTTAAGTTAGGCTCGATTAGGTTAGGGTAGGTCAAGTTAGACTCGATTAGGTTAGATTAGGTTATGTTAGGTTAAGTTAGGATCGATTAGGTTAGGTTAGGTAAAGTTAGGCTTGATTAGGTAGGTTATGTTAAGTTAGGCGTGATTAGGTTATGTTAGGCGTAATTAGGTTAGGTTAGGTTATGTTAAGCTCGATTAGGTTAGGGTAGGTCGAGTTAGACTCGATTAGGTTAGATTAGGTTAAGACTAGGTTAGGTTAGTTCAGGTTACGTTGGATTAGGCTACAATATATATATTAATGTTAACATTTACATCGGTTGAATTGAAAACATTGCATTACTGAAATATTATATTGTTTATATTTCAATCCACTGATAAATTTGTTTTCATTAGCAAAATGTATTGTTGTAGTGTTTATCTATTGTTCGTCGTGCATGAGTAGAAAGGAGATTCTGAATTTTGTGGAAGCAAAGCGAGAAGTACGGACATGTTTATAGTTTCAGAGAAATGAGTGGAAAATTCTTTATGACTCAATTTGGCACATGTCTGCGTCATTCCCCCGGCCCCATAACGGCGGTACTCGCTGCGGAGGGACGGTCAGATAAATTTCAAATACAAAATGCGTCGACAGTGCCGCCAAATTTGCGGCTAATAATATCTGAACGTTACTTCAGAGCTGTATTTTTCTAAATAAAACAAAGATATAATCTTCATTTCCTTACTAAATAAGAAAACACATTAAGAGCCGGCCATCTAAATCTGTACGTTAAAATCCTTGTTTTCTTCAATATGGTTTCCTGCTTATATTATTGTTATTTTTACTCGCATTTACTTTTTAAATATTAACCTGGTTTTAATTCTTTTTATCATTTTTAACAGGTTTCGGAAATAAAACCATGAGCATTTGTTTTCTTTATATTTAATTAATTTGTTTATTTTTAATCATTTAAATTAATGATTGAAATATTTAATAATTTATTAAATTTTAATAAAATATTTAATTTATTTTCTTAATTGTTTATTTCAATTATAGGCTTATATAGATGAAAACCTTATATATTTGTTTTGGTTTTCTCAAAATGAGTTAGCATTTATCTTATTATTTGGTATTTAATGTGCAAGGCTAGATTAGGTTAGGTTGAATTATGTGTGTTTAGGTTAGTATTTCATCACTGAAATGTGATTCAAGTTCTTACTAATTTAAAAGGCACAATGAGAACCATTTTCCATTCATATGGTTACATGCCATGTTTTATGCTTATGTTATAGTGCGTTATATTGTCTTGCACTAAGTACGAGTTTTGGTGTTTTACTCTTTTTATCCGTTTTTATTAGAAACGTAACATAGTAATAAAAGTATTACATGTTTCGAAATATTCGTAGCTGAGTACGCTAACATTTTGGTTTACATGTTTACACTTTTTGTGTGTGTTAATTTGTTTGTTAAATTTGTTTATATATATATATATATATGCAACAAAATATCTATTTATTTATTATGATTTATAAAGTATTCGGTTTGGGTAGATTTCTTTTGAAAAAACAGCAAAGTAGTTTTGGTAACATAAATCAACCGGTTGCGAAATGAAAGGACCTCTGTATTGATATTGCATAGCCGCACGCAATAAGGAGAACGTGTTTCATACAGTAAAATAAACTGCACGTCAACTATTCGTAGACATTATTTGTTAAAAAAAATCTCCTAACTACTTACTTTGAATATATATTTATTTATTTTTAAGATTAAATAATATACACTAATACAGGAATATTTAATTTATTGAATAATACACTCAAAGCTTTTCGTTGGTTGACATTACCAACATCCTCAGGAATTACAATACTAAGAATGATAAAAGAACTGTCTAACAAACATGAAGCTACTAGATAAAGCATTACACAGTTGCCAAATCTATTACAATATTGCCAAACCTATTCCACTGCTGCCACAACATTATATACATTGAACATAGTATGGAATTTAGAACGTATTTGAATTTGTTCATCTATTAATTTGTTATCAATATTATGCTTGTAAATTTCAAATGCTTCACATACGTTTATTTTTAACCCTTTATTTACTTCTTTTATAATTTTCATAATATTTATATTAGGAAACATATGATTATTATTAATACAATGGGTTGCGAAATTAGACTTATAAATATTTGGTTTTAAAAAAGCATTAAAATGTTCTTTAAATCTTTCTTTCAATTTTTTCTTTGTTTGTCCTATATAAACGTTATTACAAAATTCACATTCTAATTTATATACTCCATTTTTCTCATGTATAGGCCTACTCTTTATATTATTATTATTATGGTTAATTATATTTATTATTCTATTATTAGTTCTATATGCAGTTTTTATGTTTTTATTAGTAAATAATTTGGAAATATTTATATATATATATATATATATATATATATATATATATATATATATTTATATATTTCCTTTTATGGTAACATAATTTTGTAAAAGTAGTGTGTGTTGTAAAGTGAAGTTAAATTTTATTGTTTTCTAAATGTTTTTAATTTTTGAAGCCCCAGGAACAAGTTTTATATTTTGTGTGTTCCTCAGGACCTTGATTATTTCCACGTATAATGTTTCTGCAATATTGATGAGATCCGATAGCCACACACAATGGTATCACTCAATATACACAGATTGGTAAATTTGATAAAAATATTCTAGAAACATTTGAAATAAATTAATGGAAGAGGTTTTAGCTTGTCTTCTTGTTTCTAATGTTTTAAACTTAAAATTTGTATTTTTTAAATAATTGTAGTAAAATGTACCAATGAGTTTTATCCTTTTGTACTTTGTGATGCTACTTTTGATCGGGCTTTATTCCTATAAAATACGAAAAGAATGAGTGTATATATATGAGTATATATATATATATGCTCAAATGAGTATGGTATTGATGCGTCAGCATCAAGGAAAACGTTACAATATCTTAACACTAAAACTAAGTGTTGAATCATTTTAGTGTTAAGATTGTGTATCGTTCTCGTTGATGACAATGACATAAAAGCAATCGAAACGCGTTTGAGATAAATACATACGCTATGTTGCTTATCTCGCCTTTTTATTATTTAATAATTACCATTATTCTGTAACGAATCTCAAAATTGTTTAAATGTAATTTTACTTGTTTAGTCAACACACATATCATGAGAAACAACGTTTGGAATTTGTATTACAATACTGACGTATATTTATGGAGTCGCTTTATCCGGGCTTTCTTCCGGTATTTGTAGCCTATTTATAGAAAATATGTGTTTGGTGTTTTATAAGTCATTTATATATTTGGTAACTTTATTAATAATATTATACTTTGTTGAATAGCATTAGTTTAATGTAAATATATTCAGTATGTTTTGGTGTATATTGTCAATTATCATTTAGTTAGTTATCATATTTTGAGAGGGCGTTTATGTGCGCACGCGCGCGCGCGCGCGTGTTTGTGTGTTTGTGCGAACGCCTAAACTTCCTTCTATTTTTAATCGTTCTTACTTAGGGGCAGCTTTAGGATTTATGTTTTGGGTAGGCACAGTTTAGGGAAGTCGTAACTGCTGGTGGAGATGGCCTGGCACCCTCTCCTAGAAATTGTTTAAAATTTAAATTTTGTGATTGAAGGAATTTTTACTTTGGTGGTAAATTGACGTAATTAGGTAAACAAACGAGTGATTATTTGTCATTTTATTGTTGCTTTTTGCATTCTCAAATTTGTTGTGACATTGTGAGCATTTCTTTTGATCCTAGAAATATACCATTTATAGGTTTAAGTTAATGAAAATTAAAGATTTTACCAAATAGATATAAAACTTTGGTTAGGTCCGGGCCTACTCGTTAAAGCCGCTAAAGTTATTACAACAATGTAAATTATGCCCGGACACGTTTTTATACAAACCATTTTTAATAGCAATTTATAACGGGTGACACAGCATATCCGTTACGGAAGTTACATATTATCTATTTATATATTACGTTACAGAGTACTTTCCTCTCCATTAAAGTGTATGATTCATAAACATGCCCGAGTGCATGACAATAAATTTCATGTCTGAAGTTATACTCCACTCAAATACAATTTAAAACTTTTACCGCTAACTTTGTTAAAGTGGTAATATATCTGAGAACTCCCTTACTCTCCCCCCTGTCGGGCGTACCTGCCGGCATCCCAGAGTGTGTAGTAATTTAATATCCCATGGAGAGTCGCAACGCTCGGACATGATTGTTTTTGAGTCATCCAGAAACTAGTTGTTTTATTTTTCGTTTTTGAGGCCTAAACAATATTTTCTTAACTTTAGTTTCTGTACATTCTCAAATACTTTAATATTTTAAAAAAATTATTTAAAAAAATTCACAACTTGTACAATTATTTTTAATAATTGTTTTTTAAAAGTTGTAAAACTCTTTATACAAGTATCATAAAATATAAATTTTAAGGGCGACTTATTCATCACATGTCTACGCTGGTGCACCACTAACAAGAGATCCGGCTCTTGACTTACTGCTTTAGCATTATAAATATAGTCCACTCTAAAAAATTGTGTGACAATTTTTTTGGTTTGTTTCTAATATTTTCTGGTTGTTATTTTATCAAAAACAGGTTTATCACAATAAACGATCTAGTTTTTTTAAGTTTATAAAAATATACAAACATCCATAATGATAAAATACTAAGTGATCCTTTCAATATATATTAAAACCGGCTCGCTATTGTGTTGTGGTTTTCGTGTCTATGGAGTGTTAGATTGCATCGAAAGTTTGGACTTTAGCGGCCGCTAGCTTCGGCGCCTTTTGACACCATTCGTAATTTAAAATCATTCGGCGTGAGTGGTGGGCACTCGGTGTTAGAGAGTTTCTGCAGGGAACGTATGTCTTGGAGAACCTCCATTCCTCTAAAACGGTTTATTCTTGTTTTGCAGTGACCGATGTCAAATGTCTGGTTAGAGGAAGTAGGAGTCTGTGTTTTGTATCTGCAAGTGTAATTGGGCACTCGGTATTAGAGAGTTTCTGCAGGGAACGTATGTCTTGGAGAACCTCCATTCCTCTAAAACGGTTTATTCTTGTTTTGCAGTGACCGATGTCAAATGTCTGGTTAGAGGAAGTAGGAGTCTGTGTTTTGTATCTGCAAGTGTAATTGGGCACTCGGTATTAGAGAGTTTCTGCAGGGAACGTATGTCTTGGAGAACCTCCATTCCTCTAAAACGGTTTATTCTTGTTTTGCAGTGACCGATGTCAAATGTCTGGTTAGAGGAAGTAGGAGTCTGTGTTTTGTATCTGCAAGTGTAATTGGGCACTCGGTATTAGAGAGTTTCTGCAGGGAACATATGTCTTGGAGAACCTCCATTCCTCTAAAACGGTTTATTCTTGTTTTGCAGTGACCGATGTCAAATGTCTGGTTAGAGGAAGTAGGAGTCTGTGTTTTGTATCTGCAAGTGTAATAGTGTTGCTGTACCCATTTAATACAGCTCACACGGAATAATAACATTTAACATCGAATATAACTTTTGTTATTCTTGCTTTATACTTGTAATTCTGTTAATAACAGCTTTTAACACAATATACAATATATCTTTTTACGTTTATGCAAATGTAAAATTGTTTGTAGAAACATAGAAAGCGATACAACAGTAAAGGGCCTTTAATGACGTATGCAGGGTGGTAGGTGTATTATACAACACACTAGATTTTGTTCTTGTACAGCATTCACTCAATATTTCCGATAAATAACCTTTTGTTGTAACTTAAAAGTTTTTTGTGTTACTGCTATTTATGATTTCAGTAAACATACAGTGTTGTAGACGTTGCAGTTCTTACATTGATTTCAGTTTAAATCACACTCACTTAAGTGTGGACATTGTATTAGCTGTATTATGTGTTTGAATGCACTGTGATATTCTAGGTGGCGTGTTTCACAGGTTATATTTGGAAACGACATATAATGTTTTAGAGTTTTCCTCGACCACGTTCATCTTACTAGGCCATAGCAAAGTAGTAAAATAAACGTTTGCCTTCTATTGCCAGCCGAGCATTGCAGTCTCTGAGCGTAACTATACAAACAAGATGCACTTGCCTGCAATGCTAACGAGGCGCAGTGTAACGTCTGCGGGGAGCTATTACATGTCGGAATGCAACGGAATTTGAATAATTCTTTATAATGTGAATCAACATAGTCGTAACCGGGATTCGTTAGATAAATGTACAACTCAGGCTTTCGCTGGAACTCGCGTACGCGCGCAAAGCATTGATTGATTCTGTTTAGAATGCACCTAACCCCTCCAAGTAGGTTTTACACACTATTATTATATAACCTATAATTTATGTATATATATTAAAAAATATATATTATATTTATATAATATATGTATATAAATATATATATTATATATAAATATGTATATATATATATATATATATATATATATATATATATATATATATAAAGAACTAAGTCAAAATACAAATACAAATACAAGTTCCATTGTTTAATATTCCTGATGATGTTGGTACTGTTAGCCAACGAAAAGCTTTGAATTGTAAATTCAATTATAATTCTTGTATTTGTATTTTGACTTAGTTCTTTATTAATACACAAGAATACATATTGCGATATATATATATATATATATATATATATATATATATATATATATAGTCTATATATATATATATATATATATATATATATATATATATATATGTATAATGAAAGTCAAGGAATATATTTATATAAAACGTAATACAAGCGAACATTAACAACACAATGTAATGTAGGCAATGTAATGAAACACATAACTAAAATATGTAAAGATAATTGAAACGTGTAAGGTACGTTACTTTAATTTATCCAATGCCCTCCTTTGGCATTTCAGCCATTCGGTGCCGCGCAGTCCAGCAGAGGGAGGCGAGGCTTTAAGTCGGAGCTATATGCTTCATCACGGACGTCCCGCAGTCAAGATATAGAAATAAAGATAATATGTATAATAAAAGTGAAACTTATAAAATGAAATGTGACAATTGCCACAGATATTAAATAGGACGAAAAAAGAAGAAATGAAGGAAAGAATGCATTAAATTTGGACGGGAAATATAGACGTTTATAAATATTATAACAAAAATTAACTAACTGGAAGACAAATGCAAATTGTAAGTAAATACGTTAGAGGTATGCTATATAACGTTCTATATTTTTGAGAATTTGGTTTAAAATTATTCTTTTTATAGATATTTTATGATATAGACAAAACAAGATGTCAAGTATTTGCCTTTCGTTAAGTCCTAAATGTATTTTTGTTTCATATACTTTGATTTTACTTTTTCGCTCGGGTTGTGAGTCGATTTTCTGTAAGTAATTTTCTACTTTAATTTTAATCTGTGTCTCTTATTCTCATTAAACTGATGGAATGTATTGTTAGATAGAAGCTCTTTCAGTTCCTAGTTAAAATCTCTTAAGGTTAGAGTATTATCCTGTAGTGCTAGGGGATCTTGTCCAGGAGAAGCTCTTTTAGTTCCTAGTTAAAATCTCTTAAGGTTAGAGTATTATCCTGTAGTGCTAGGGGATTTTGTCCAGGAGAAGCTCTTTTAGTTCCTAGTTAAAATCTCTTAAGGTTAGAGTATTATCCTGTAGTGCTAGGGGATTTTGTCCAGGGGAAGCTCTTTCAGTTCCTAGTTAAAATCTCTTAAGGTTAGAATATTATCCTGTAGTGCTAGAGGATCTTGTTTAAGGGAAGCTCTTTCAGTTCCTAGTTAAAATCTCTTAAGGTTAGAGTATTATCCTGTAGTGCTAGGGTATCTTGTCCAGGAGAAGCTCTTTCAGTTCCTAGTTAAAATCTCTTAAGGTTAGAGTATTATCCAGTAGTGCTAGGGGATCTTGTCCAGGAGAAGCTCTTTCATTTCCTAGTTAAAATCTCTTAAGGTTAGAGTATTATCCTATAGTGCTAGGGGATCTTGTCCAGGAGAAGCTCTTTCAGCTCCTAGTTAAAATCTCTTAAGGTTAGAGTATTATCCTTTAGTGCTAGGGGATCTTGTTTAGGAGAAGCCCTTTCAGTTCCTAGTTAAAATCTCTTAAGGTTAGAGTATTATCCTGTAGTGCTAGGGGATCTTGTCCAGGAGAAGCTCTTTCAGTTTATAGTTAAAATCTCTTAAGGTTAGAGTATTATCCTGTAGTGCTAGGGGATCTTGTTTAGGAGAAGCTCTTTCAGTTCCTAGTTAAAATCTCTTAAGGTTAGAGTATTATCCTGTAGTGCTAGGGGATCTTGTCCAGGAGAAGCTCTTTCATTTCCTAGTTAAAATCTCTTAAGGTTAGAGTATTATCCTATAGTGCTAGGGGATCTTGTCCAGGAGAAGCTCTTTCAGCTCCTAGTTAAAATCTCTTAAGGTTAGAGTATTATCCTTTAGTGCTAGGGGATCTTGTTTAGGAGAAGCCCTTTCAGTTCCTAGTTAAAATCTCTTAAGGTTAGAGTATTATCCTGTAGTGCTAGGGGATCTTGTCCAGGAGAAGCTCTTTCAGTTCCTAGTTAAAATCTCTTAAGGTTAGAGTATTATCCTGTAGTGCTAGGGGATCTTGTTTAGGAGAAGCTCTTTCAGTTCCTAGTTAAAATCTCTTAAGGTTAGAGTATTATCCTGTAGTGCTAGGGGATCTTGTCCAGGAGAAGCTCTTTCATTTCCTAGTTAAAATCTCTTAAGGTTAGAGTATTATCCTATAGTGCTAGGGAATCTTGTCCAGGAGAAGCTCTTTCATTTCCTAGTTAAAATCTCTTAAGGTTAGAGTATTATCCTGTAGTGCTAGGGGATCTTGTCCAGGAGAAGCTCTTTCAGTTCCTAGTTAAAATCTCTTAAGGTTAGAGTTTTATCCTGTAGTGCTAGGGGATCTTGTTTAAGAGAAGCTCTTTCAGTTCCTAGTTAAAATCTCTTAAGGTTAGAGTATTATCCTGTAGTGCTAGGGGATCTTGTTTAGGAGAAGCTCTTTCAGTTCCTTGTTAAAATCTCTTAAGGTTAGAGTATTATCCTTTAGTGCTAGGGGATCTTGTTTAGGAGAAGCTCTTTCAGTTCCTAGTTAAAATCTCTTAAGGTTAGACTATTATCCTGTAGTGCTAGGGGATCTTGTCCAGGAGAAGCTCTTTCAGTCCCTAGTTAAAATCTCTTAAGGTTAGAGTATTATCCTGTAGTGCTAGGGGATTTTGTCCAGGGGAAGCTCTTTCAGTTCCTAGTTAAAATCTCTTAAGGTTAGAGTATTATCCTGTAGTGCTAGAGGATCTTGTCCAGGGGAAGCTCTTTCAGTTCCTAGTTAAAATCTCTTAAGGTTAGAGTATTATCCTGTAGTGCTAGGGGATCTTGTCCAGGGGAAGCTCTTTCAGTTCCTAGTTAAAATCTCTTAAGGTTAGAGTATTATCCTGTAGTGCTAGAGGATCTTGTCCAGGGGAAGCTCTTTCAGTTCCTAGTTAAAATCTCTTAAGGTTAGAGTTTTATCCTTTAGTGCTAGGGGATCTTGTTTAGGAGAAGCCCTTTCAGTTCCTAGTTAAAATCTCTTAAGGTTAGAGTATTATCCTATAGTGCTAGGGGATCTTGTCCAGGAGAAGCTCTTTCAGTTCCTAGTTAAAATCTCTTAAGGTTAGAGTTTTATCCTGTAGTGCTAGGGGATCTTGTTTAAGAGAAGCTCTTTCAGTTCCTAGTTAAAATCTCTTAAGGTTAGAGTATTATCCTGTAATGCTAGGGGATCTTGTCCAGGAGAAGCTCTTTCAGTTCCTAGTTAAAATCTCTTAAGGTTAGAGTATTATCTTGTAGTGCTAGGGGATCTTGTCCAGGAGAAGCTCTTTCAGTTCCTAGTTAAAATCTCTTAAGGTTAGAGTATTATCCTGTAGTGCTAGGGGATCTTGTTTAGGAGAAGCTCTTTCAGTTCCTAGTTAAAATCTCTTAAGGTTAGAGTATTATCCTGTAGTGCTAGAGGATCTTGTCCAGGGGAAGCTCTTTCAGTTCCTAGTTAAAATTCTTAAGGTTAGAGTATTATCCTGTAGTGCTAGGGGATCTTGCCCAGGGGAAGCTCTTTCAGTTCCTAGTTAAAATCTCTTAAGGTTAGAGTATTATCCTGTAGTGCTAGAGGATCTTGTCCAGGGGAAGCTCTTTCAGTTCCTAGTTAAAATCTCTTAAGGTTAGAGTATTATCCTGTAGTGCTAGGGGATCTTGTCCAGGAGAAGCTCTTTCAGTTCCTAGTTAAAATCTCTTAAGGTTTGAGTATTATCCTGTAGTGCTAGGGGATCTTGTCCAGGAGAAGCTCTTTCAGTTCCTAGTTAAAATCTCTTAAGGTTTGAGTATTATCCTGTAGTGCTAGGGGATCTTGTCCAGGAGAAGCTCTTTCAGTTCCTAGTTAAAATCTCTTAAGGTTAGAGTATTATCCTGTAGTGCTAGGGGATCTTGTCCAGGAGAAGCTCTTTCAGTTCCTAGTTAATATCTCTTAAGGTTTGAGTATTATCCTGTAGTGCTAGGGGATCTTGTCCAGGAGAAGCTCTTTCAGTTCCTAGTTAAAATCTCTTAAGGTTAGAGTATTATCCTGTAGTGCTAGGGGATCTTGTCCAGGAGAAGCTCTTTCAGTTCCTAGTTAAAATCTCTTAAGGTTTGAGTATTATCCTGTAGTGCTAGGGGATCTTGTCCAGGAGAAGCTCTTTCAGTTCCTAGTTAAAATCTCTTAAGGTTTGAGTATTATCCTGTAGTGCTAGGGGATCTTGTCCAGGAGAAGCTCTTTCAGTTCCTAGTTAAAATCTCTTAAGGTTTGAGTATTATCCTGTAGTGCTAGGGGATGTTGTCCAGGAGAAGCTCTTTCAGTTCCTAGTTAAAATCTCTTAAGGTTTGAGTATTATCCGGTAGTGCTAGGGAATGTTGTCCAGGAGGAGCTCTTTCAGTTCCTAGTTAAAATCTCTTAAGGTTAGAGTATTATCCTGTAGTGCTAGGGGATGTTGTTCAGGAGAAGCTCTTTCAGTTCCTTGTTAAAATCTCTTAAGGTTAGAGTATTATCCTGTAGTGTTAGGGGATGTTGTTCAGGAGAAGCTCTTTCAGTTCCTTGTTAAAATCTCTTAAGGTTAGAGTATTATCCTGTAGTGCTAGGGGATCTTGTCCAGGAGAAGCTCTTTCAGTTCCTAGTTAAAATCTCTTAAGGTTTGAGTATTATCCTGTAGTGCTAGGGGATCTTGTCCAGGAGAAGCTCTTTCAGTTCCTAGTTAAAATCTCTTAAGGTTTGAGTATTATCCTGTAGTGCTAGGGGATCTTGTCCAGGAGAAGCTCTTTCAGTTCCTAGTTAAAATCTCTTAAGGTTAGAGTATTATCCTGTAGTGCTAGGGGATCTTGTCCAGGAGAAGCTCTTTCAGTTCCTAGTTAAAATCTCTTAAGGTTTGAGTATTATCCTGTAGTGCTAGGGGATCTTGTCCAGGAGAAGCTCTTTCAGTTCCTAGTTAAAATCTCTTAAGGTTAGAGTATTATCCTGTAGTGCTAGGGGATCTTGTCCAGGAGAAGCTCTTTCAGTTCCTAGTTAAAATCTCTTAAGGTTTGAGTATTATCCTGTAGTGCTAGGGGATCTTGTCCAGGAGAAGCTCTTTCAGTTCCTAGTTAAAATCTCTTAAGGTTTGAGTATTATCCTGTAGTGCTAGGGGATCTTGTCCAGGAGAAGCTCTTTCAGTTCCTAGTTAAAATCTCTTAAGGTTTGAGTATTATCCTGTAGTGCTAGGGGATGTTGTCCAGGAGAAGCTCTTTCAGTTCCTAGTTAAAATCTCTTAAGGTTTGAGTATTATCCGGTAGTGCTAGGGAATGTTGTCCAGGAGGAGCTCTTTCAGTTCCTAGTTAAAATCTCTTAAGGTTAGAGTATTATCCTGTAGTGCTAGGGGATATTGTTCAGGAGAAGCTCTTTCAGTTCCTTGTTAAAATCTCTTAAGGTTAGAGTATTATCCTGTAGTGTTAGGGGATGTTGTTCAGGAGAAGCTCTTTCAGTTCCTTGTTAAAATCTCTTAAGGTTAGAGTATTATCCTGTAGTGCTAGGGGATGTTGTCCAGGAGGAGCTCTTTCAGTTCCTAGTTAAAATCTCTTAAGGTTAGAGTATTATCCGGTAGTGCTAGGGAATGTTGTCCAGGAGAAGCTCTTTCAGTTCCTAGTTAAAATCTCTTAAGGTTAGAGTATTATCCTGTAGTGCTAGGGAATGTTGTTCAGGAGAAGCTCTTTCAGTTCCTAGTTAAAATCTCTTAAGGTTAGAGTATTATCCTGTAGTGCTAGGGGATGTTGTCCAGGAGGAGGTCACGAATATCTTTATAATCTGGAGTAGCTCGGGATCTTAAACAAGAAGCGAGAACGTATTGTGACAATTTCCAAGAGGTTATTCCCCCCCCCTACATGTTCATCTATTAACACTGAAGGTGTTTATTCAGTCTGATCTGGGCACGTTATACAGTGTCACAAAGCCGAATGTCCCTTGTCTGAATGAAGATCTGTCCCGTGAACGATTTCTCTGCTCGTTCAATCCAAATGTTAAATTGAAAACAGTTTTACACTGCCGTAAAGGCGAATAAAGCTGACAATAAACCGTGTTTGTAGAACGATAAAAAAAGAAATTAAACAAAGGTTTGGCGAGTTTTTTACTTTGCGTGCGAGAGTTAGTGTTGAAAGACTGCAGACAACGTATTGGGAATATAAGTGTAAATATAAATTTATTTTTAAAAAATATTTGTATTTAGTTTTTTCTAGTTGATAAAGAACGGTTTTGAATAATTTGATTTCTCTTGCATGGCCTCTCAAAGTCAGTTTAAAACTTTGTTATTTATTTCAGAGTTGAGGATAGGAACGTACGGTCTTTACAGCAAAACATTTGTCGACAGCAACAGTTTGAACCGTTGCTTTACATTTCTCAGAAAGTTGAGATATTAAAACAGCACGAGACCTCTGTTTCCATGAAAAAAAATATGTATGTGTGTGTGTGTGTGTGTGTGTGTGTGTGTGTGTGTGCGTGTGCGTGCGTGTGTGTGTGTGCGCGCGCGCGCGTGCGCGAGTGAGTGTGTGTGCGCGCGCGTGCGTGAGTGTGTGTGTGTGCGCGCGCGCGCGTTAGTGTGTGTGTATGTGTGTGCGTGCGCGCGCGTGTATGTGTGTGGGCGTGTGCGTGTGTGTGTGTGTGTGTGTGTGGGTGGCGTGAGTGCGTGCGTGTGCGTGCGTGTGTGTATTTATGCGCGCGCGCGTGTGCACCCATTAGAATAATGTATAACGTCGTCTTGAAAGGCAAAACGCAGTAACTTTAGCGAGACCGCTAAACACATAAGCTGGTCTGTGCCCAAAGATAAAGGCCACAATAGGATTTGTCGGTTACAACTGTGACCAACCAATGCGAGGCAAGCTAATTATGTAACTTGTGAAGTGCTAATAATGTCCTACCTAACCATTCAGCATTAGTGTTAATGTAATTTTAGAAAGTATTCAATAACTCCGCCTTAAGTTTATTTCTTGGTTCTTCGATGCAAGTTTTCAAATAAAAAATCCGTGATATAAATTCAGCGTAGAGTGATCACAAATTTCCCCGTATTTTGCCAATTTATTGTTATATCTCTTTACAATGCGTTAAACGTGACCAAAACAGTTGTGTGTTGTGCGATAAAAATGTTTAGGGGAATTTTTATTAGCTTATCCTTTATTCTACTGCTATTATTTTTCTTTCAAGATAAAATTTTCAATGTTTTACCAATATTTATGTATAAGGAGTATTTTTGCTAGTAATTATAAACAAGGGGACTCTGAAAATACACGATTATATTTTATTTCTGTCTACATTATTGTACTTTAATATAGGCCAGAGTATTTATTTCCTGCCATTTTTCAATTCCTTATATTCGTTCCCACGCTCCATTTTATGTATACCTTGTTGAAATTTGTATTTCCTAAATAAATACTTTTTAATCATCCACTCAAGGTAAAATACATTAAAAAAAAAAAATTGTAGTGGATGTTACCTGACGTGAATACAGTTTTTTTAGATATATAATCATTAATTAAACTAAAGGAATTAATTTCAGTTTAATATGGAAGAAATGTTTTTCACGAAAGGGGCAAGGTATGCAATATATCTCATTTGGCTCAACATAAGTGGTAATATGATTTCATATAAAAGCTGATTTTATGTTATGGGTTATGTGGTAGAATAGTGGTTTTATGGCATGGATAGTGTAACTTTATTTACATTAATTCTAATTATATAATAAAAAGCAAGTAAAATATAAGTTTTCTTTGTTGACCTACTTAAGGATTGACTTAAAACAACTTAGTTTTCATTATTTCGTTTAAGTTACGAAACATTTTAGTAATATTATTTAGCTTTAATTATTTAATATATTTTGATGATGGTAATTGTCAGATGATATTACAAATATTAAAAAACGTATTAATTCCTAACCTTATTAAACACACACACACACACACACACACACACACACACACACACACACACACACACACACACACACACACACACACACACACACACACACACACACACACACACAACATACGCACATACACACGCACGCACGAATCACTACCGCACTACTTCATTTATTCAGATATGTGGAACTAAAGGCTTAACCAATGTTCAGAGCCTATAAATATAACCCGAAGGTATTTGTGGCATTTAAGAAATACTTGTCACACTTCCGCTTTAAAATGCGGACATTTTTCTATCTGGGTCAAGTATAAGGCTCTATATACGGTACGTAACCTACATTTAACCCTCTGAAATAGTAACGCTAAAGGTAAAGCAATCCACTATAAAGCTTTGACGTGGTACAGTTCTTTACATAATTCATAAACAGCAAAGTGGAACAAACTGTACCATGGCTTTGTTTTGTTTAGCAAATATAAACGTTTCGTTTGGACATGAATCTTCGTCCAATATGCGTTTAACATGTTACACAAATAATTAGAAAGTTTTAACTAGAGAAAGTGTTCAGGTTTCAGTTCAGTTCGGATTTTTTATTACGTTGGTCATCCGTAGAGTAAAGAAGGCTTTACTACAGCTGAATAAATACAAAAGATATCCATGCAAAATTTTACTATCCGCGTGTCCACTGTCGATCTCATCTTCTATATAGACGCTGAGAGTGTCAAGCCAATCGTAGCGCGTAACTAGTTTTACGATGTAGCCTTCAGTCGTCTACATTCGAAGCCACTTTGCGTAGTTTGTTTTTTCTTCTTGGCTTCTACTTGGATAGAACCATGTTTGTACCGAAAACAGTTGCCATCACCTCTTAGGTGTTCAGATAGTTTTTCTTACTTGATTTTTATGAGGGAGTTTGAGTAGTGGCATTCCGTAGATTTGTACGGGGCCCAAGTTTCATCCCCCATTACAGTGCTGTGGAGGACATATTCTATCCTGCTGGAATCCTAGGACTTCACAGGATTTAAATAAATCACTGTAATTCATGGAATGCATTACGTGTTAGTTTGTTGACAATTTTAAGGTCTCACTTCAAACAATCAGTTTTTTTTGTTTATAGTAATATTGCAGTACCAATAGTTTAAACAAGAGTACAAATTCTAGAAAATTTGTTTCAATACTAGATTTTTTATTAAAATAATTTTTATTGTACATATTTTTCAAACTATATTGCTAAAAAAAAATTGAATATTCGGTTAATACAAATAACACATTTCAAGCGTTGAAAGTTTTTAATATAAGAAAATTTAGTCTAGATTATAAAATATATCGTTTCAAAAATAATAAAATAATTATAAATTTAACAGATAAAATTTGATTTTCATGGTAGACAACAATACCGTTCTCCATCACGTATTTCAGAGTTTTACCTTAAGTTGCATTAGACGGCAACATTCTACTCTCTAATCACGTTATTACTGGAAGGGTAGTTGGCTGATGGCTTACATACTTAGGACACTTACACGCACACACTGACACCAAAGCATTAACGCAGGTAGGGTCACTGGTCGGCTATGGTCCGGCGATGATACCGCGATTGGCCCCGCTATGGTCTCTCGTCGGTCTGTAGTCGACGATAGGCTGCACCATAACACAGCACACACTGACACCAAAGCATTAACGCAGGTAGGGTCACTGGTCGGCTATGGTCCGGCGATGATACCGCGATTGGCCCCTCTATGGTCTCTCGTCGGTCTGTAGTCGACGATAGGCTG
Source organism: Prosapia bicincta (assembly GCA_036971475.1). Taxonomy (NCBI): domain Eukaryota; kingdom Metazoa; phylum Arthropoda; class Insecta; order Hemiptera; family Cercopidae; genus Prosapia; species Prosapia bicincta. The sequence goes on from JBAIZL010000050.1 coordinate 2,620,426, forward strand.
CACCATAACACAGCACACACTGACACCAAAGCATTAACGCAGGTAGGGTCACTGGTCGGCTATGGTCCGGCGATGATACCGCGATTGGCCCCGCTATGGTCTCTCGTCGGTCTGTAGTCGACGATAGGCTGCACCATAACACAGCACACACTGACACCAAAGCATTAACGCAGGTAGGGTCACTGGTCGGCTATGGTCCGGCGATGATACCGCGATTGGCCCCGCTATGGTCTCTCGTCGGTCTGTAGTCGACGATAGGCTACACCATAACACAGCACACACTGACACCAAAGCATTAACGCAGGTAGGGTCACTGGTCGGCTATGGTCCGGCGATGATACCGCGATTGGCCCCGCTATGGTCTCTCGTCGGTCTGTAGTCGACGATAGGCTGCACCATAACACAGCACACACTGACACCAAAGCATTAACGCAGGTAGGGTCACTGGTCGGCTATGGTCCGGCGATGATACCGCGATTGGCCCCGCTATGGTCTCTCGTCGGTCTGTAGTCGACGATAGGCTGCACCATAACACAGCACACACTGACACCAAAGCATTAACGCAGGTAGGGTCACTGGTCGGCTATGGTCCGGCGATGATACCGCGATTGGCCCCGCTATGGTCTCTCGTCGGTCTGTAGTCGACGATAGGCTGCACCATAACACAGCACACACTGACACCAAAGCATTAACGCAGGTAGGGTCACTGGTCGGCTATGGTCCGGCGATGATACCGCGATTGGCCCCTCTATGGTCTCTCGTCGGTCTGTAGTCGACGATAAGCTACACCATAACACAGCACACACTGACACCAAAGCATTAACGCAGGTAGGGTCACTGGTCGGCTATGGTCCGGCGATGATACCGCGATTGGCCCCGCTATGGTCTCTCGTCGGTCTGTAGTCGACGATAAGCTACACCATAACACAGCACACACTGACACCAAAGCATTAACGCAGGTAGGGTCACTGGTCGGCTATGGTCCGGCGATGATACCGCGATTGGCCCCGCTATGGTCTCTCGTCGGTCTGTAGTCGACGATAGGCTGCACCATAACACAGCACACACTGACACCAAAGCATTAACGCAGGTAGGGTCACTGGTCGGCTATGGTCCGGCGATGATACCGCGATTGGCCCCGCTATGGTCTCTCGTCGGTCTGTAGTCGACGATAGGCTGCACCATAACACAGCACACACTGACACCAAAGCATTAACGCAGGTAGGGTCACTGGTCGGCTATGGTCCGGCGATGATACCGCGATTGGCCCCGCTATGGTCTCTCGTCGGTCTGTAGTCGACGATAGGCTGCACCATAACACAGCACACACTGACACCAAAGCATTAACGCAGGTAGGGTCACTGGTCGGCTATGGTCCGGCGATGATACCGCGATTGGCCCCGCTATGGTCTCTCGTCGGTCTGTAGTCGACGATAGGCTGCACCATAACACAGCACACACTGACACCAAAGCATTAACGCAGGTAGGGTCACTGGTCGGCTATGGTCCGGCGATGATACCGCGATTGGCCCCTCTATGGTCTCTCGTCGGTCTGTAGTCGACGATAGGCTACACCATAACACAGCACACACTGACACCAAAGCATTAACGCAGGTAGGGTCACTGGTCGGCTATGGTCCGGCGATGATACCGCGATTGGCCCCGCTATGGTCTCTCGTCGGTCTGTAGTCGACGATAAGCTACACCATAACACAGCACACACTCGTCTGCTGGATCAGTTTTGCCTTTTTTTTAAACTTTAACACTCTACAATGGTCTTTAAACAGTGGGTCTAGATTGGGCGCACACATTCGATCGCTGTTTACTGTCGTACCTTCGTCAGGTACTATTATAATAATATATTATACCCGTAATACATTATTATATTAGCTACTTGTTAGGCTTACTAACAGTTCCCGACCAACTGAACAGATAATGAGTGGGCCATCAGCCAGACCACAAAAATATTTGAATTATAATTGTAATATTAGAAACTTTGTATACTAAAATATGTATATTTGAAAATATTGTAATAAATTGTAATATTTTTATGTATTAAACGTAATAAATTAATTTTTTTTTTATATTTGTGATTTTTTTTAACGCAAAACTCGTTTTTATAGAAACCAAATTAAAAGTTATAATATAATCTAATTGTTTTATTTCTGGTTTATAAAATATTAAATGGTGTAATCGCTTTATGCGCTACAGTTTGATGTAGATATAAGGATTTAATAGTTTGTCGTCATAAGCGATGGTAAATTAGTGATAGAAAATTGTGCACTTTATTAGATATTTCAAATTTTTGGTTTATTGTCGATCTAAAATTTACACTCATAGCAAACATAGATTTATGTTTGCGATTGGGGCAAGAACCTGTTTTATATGTAGAGCAAGGAAGACAGAAAATGAAGGACAGATGTTATTTAAGTAGGCTAGTTTGTTGTATTGTTTGTAAGAGATTGTTCCGAGCCCCGGAGTTATGGTCGTACTGCGCAGGTAGATTATGCACAGCCTTTTAGCGTAGGCCTGCTAGCCTTGTTTCAGTCAACCGTGAGGAAGAGAGTATTATATTGTACATGGTAAGGTCTGCAAGGATCTACAAGGATTTTACTATTGGCCAAAGTTTAAGCTATTAATAAGACGAGAAGGAATCTGGTAATACGTTATGTATGTTACACATTCGTTGAGAGTTACATTGTAAATTGCCTGCAATTGTAACAACTCTGTTCGTTGCTACGTAAAAAGAAAAATAAACAGATCAACCTACTAAAAATATTTAATATAATTTCAAAACTATATTTTAATTTTCTTTGACCGCTTTCCTTTTCAAGTATTTTAATGTTGTAATGTTCATTGTAAGTTGTAACTTGAGATTTTTTTCGTACGATACGATTTGTCGGCTGCGCAGTTCGACACTATCCTCGACTTAACCACGTGCGCACTTCGACCAATTATTTACGGTAGTTCATGAATTATGAGAACGACCTTGCAAGGTTTGGACCGCACCGATTTTCTTCCATTGCGCCGTCATAATTTCATGTAGTGTAGACCTGGAGATATGTGTAACACTCCCAGTGTGATGCGTCGTTATTCTTCAATCTTCTTTATAACAATCACTTTCAGTCCGGTCTTCATCGTGTACGCCGTATCTTCCTTAGTTAATGTTTTTAGAGGAAGCGTTCATGTTTGAAGATTCATAGTTGAAGTTTTATTTCAAAACTGTTTCTTATTGCGTGTACATTCAAATATTTGTTATTATTGGTCTACTTTAAGATTGTCACCATTTGATACAGGTCGTCTATTACTGTAGTACGGGCTTAAGGACATTCCATTCACGGTTCCTGCCTTCAGCAATGTAGTACGGAACACTACCAGCGTCCACTGCCCTTGCACATTTCTTGAGGACGAGAGAGGATCCAATTCGCAAACCAAAACTAACATATACTTCGCCTGTGAACGTGTTGCTACAACTTTTAATGTAATTTTTATGTGCTATATTGAAAAATAAATAGAATGATTCATTTGCAGTAATCAGTGAAGTTTTTACGTGTCTCTGTTATACAACTGCAAATAAAATAGGTAGGTTCTATTGTGTGGGGAATGGGGTTATTGTTATTGAATTGTTTGGAAATTGAACAAAATAATTCGGTTATAAATTGAAGTAACTAATTGGTAACACTATATGTATATTAGATAATAGGAAATAATAAAACGTCTCTCTCTCTCTCTCTCTCTCCCTCTCTCTCACTCTCTTTCCCCTTTCTCTTTCTCTCTAACTCTAGAACCCTCTTCTCTCTCACCTGTCCTCGCCTCCTTTCTACCTTCCTTTTCCCCTCTCTCTCTAACCCTAGAACCCTCTCCTCTCTCACCTGTCCTCGCCTCCTTTCTCCCTCTCTACCCCTCTCTCTCTTTTTCTCTCTCTCCAACCCTAGAACCTCTTCTTTCTCACCTGTCCTCGTCTCCTTTCTCCCTCCCTTTCCCCTATCTCTCTCTCTCTCCAACCCTAGAACCTCTTCTCTTTCACCTGTCCTCCCCTCCTTTCTCCCTGCCTTCCCCCTCTCTCTCTAACCCTAGAACCCTCTCCTCTCTCACCTGTCCTCGCCTACTTTCTCCCTGTCTACCTCTCTCTCTCTCTCTCTCTTTTTCTGTCTCTCCAACCCTAGAACCTCTTCTCTCTCACCTGTCCTCGCCTCCTTTCTCCCTCCCTTTCCCCTATCTCTCTCTCTCTCTCTCCAATCCTAGAACCTCTTCTCTTTCACCTGTCCTCCCCTCCTTTCTCCCTGCCTTCCCCCTCTCTCTCTAACCCTAGAACCCTCTCCTCTCTCACCTGTCCTCGCCTACTTTTTCCCTGTCTACCTCTCTCTCTCTCTTTTTCTGTCTCTCCAACCCTAGAACCTCTTCTCTCTCACCTGTCCTCGCCTCTTTTCTCCCTCCCTTTCCCCTATCTCTCTCTCTCTAACCCTAGAACCCTCTCCTCTTTCATCTCTTCTCGCCTCCTTTCTCCCCCATCCCCTTTCTCTCTTTCTCTTTCACTCTAACCCTAGAACCTTTCCTCTCTCACCTGTTCTCGCCTCCTTTCTCCCTCCCTTTCCCATCTCTCTCTCTCTCTCTCTCTCTATCCCTAGAACCTCTTCTCTCTCACCTGTCCTCGCCTCCTTTCTCCCTCCCTTTTCCATCTGTCTCTCTCTAACCCTAGAGCCCTCTTCTCTCTCACCTGTCCTCGCCTCCTTCCTCCCTCTCTTCCTCTCTCTCTCTCTTTCTCTCTCTCCCCAACCCTAGAACCTCTCCTCTCTCACCTGTTCTCGCCTCCTTTCTCCCTTCCTTTCCCATCTCTCTCTCTCCTCTCACCTGTCCTCGCCTACTTTCCCCATCCCTTCCCCTCTCTTTCTCTGTAGATACGTGTGGGGAAGGCAGTAAGTGGAAAACAAATATAAAACTGTATTTTTGTATTTAGCGGGAAAGGATTATAATGACTACTTGTGCATGCGTGCGTGAGTGCGTTTGTGTGTGTGTGTGTGTGTGTGTGTGTGTGTGTGTGTGTGTGTGTGTGTGTGTGCGTGCGTGTGTGTGTGTGTGTGTGCGCGCGCGCGCGCACTATTTTAGTATGTTTTTGTGGGACAGAGCGTAAGAGAGAGAGTGGAGAGTGAGTATGTATATATATATATATATATATATATATATATATATATATATATATCACTTTCACTATATGTACTTAAACAAGAAGCTTACTTGGTATTTATGCGAGTTAACGTTCAAAGATTGGGCGTATCTCCATCATCGGGAATCACAGACCGGGGGTTGTAGTAGACTCAGAGTAGTACACTCTCTCTCTTACGCTCTGTCCCACAAACACACTCAAATAGCGTGTGCGCGCGCACACACACACAAACGCACTCACGCACGCATGCACAAGTAGTCATTATAAACCTTTCCCGCTAAATACAAAAATACAGTTTTATATTTGTTTTCCACTTACTGCCTTCCCCACACGTATCTACAGAGAAAGAGAGGGGAAAACATAGTGAAAGTGATAAGTGAATACAAGAAAACAGTGTTGCAAAGCTACAAATATATATACTCGTGTATATATATATATAATCTTGTTACAGCTATAAATAAAAAGCATTTGTTTTCGTTATATTATAACCATAGAATGGCTTAAGTAGGAATAAATCTTTGTATGATGCAGTTCCAGGTCTTGTGCAGAGCGGCACTCGCGGATCATTATTCTCCCTTGGTATTATGGGAGACTCGTATCTCTGTCCCTAATCCCTCCGATAACTCATCTTTGTAATACGCCAAGCATCCTTAGCAGTAACATAGAGAATGAAATAATCTGAATAAATAGATGGTAAACTAATGTCCTTAATGTGATACAGGCGCCGTTTGCAATATAAAGTGCGCTCCTGACACTGATATAGGACTTTATACTATAGAAGGAATCAAGGAACGGCGTGAGGAGGGGAAGTAGTATGAGAGGGAGGGTCGGGAATAGTTAGAGGTGGCTAATGCTTGCCGGAACCTTGACATTGTAGTTGTGCTATGGCGAGGACGAAGCAGATGTATATGTTGGAGCATTTGGTCGCGGCGAGATACGTTCTCCTTCAAGTATTCAAGTCAAATGGCTCGTATTTATACAGTTTTCGAATTTAAATGTCATTCGAATGAAAAGCTTGTCCTCCCGGTGTAAAACGTCTTTATGGTACGGAGAAAACAATAAAACTCGTGACCTAAAAAAGTGACCTTACTGTACAACATAAATAAAACTTTATATAATCAAGGACTCTGGATTTATATATATATATATAGTTTGGTGTTTGTGTATGTGTGTGTGTTAGTGTGTGTGTGTGCGCTTGCGCAATATAGATTAAAAATACCATAATTTAGAGGTGTTTAAAATGAATAAGCTATTTGATGTCTACACGTCTACAACACCTTTTGGAATTTCTAACTAGATAAGGATAGAGGGACTTTCACATACAATCGATAGTTTTAGAATGGTTATAAACGATACATTCACCACTTGTGATGGTCTACGTAGCATATGATGTCAAGCTTTGATTGACGTGACAGAAACTTCCGCGTTTTAACCAGTGGGTTAATTAATAACGGTGAGGTTGATATAAAGAAATTATAGACACAGAGATCACTGTGCAAAATACATTATCGCTGATTTATAATGAAAACGTTCTAGCTGGCCGCTTTAAATATGTTCTCGTGCAACAATGGGATTTATTGGTACTGAAAACACATTGTTGAATCCGCTGCTGAGAAATAATGCAGTTCTTTTATCAATTGTTTGTTATATCATGTATTTCTGCACAGGATATTACCAAAGGGGTTTACATAAGTCACAGCTACTGGCAGAATGTATATTACTGTATAATTCCTTGAATAGATTTTTGCAATACAACAAGTGCAATGGTTTTTTGTAAAATAATCATTTTATTTTAATCACGTCCTAGATTTACGTAAAATGATGGGATTACATTGGTTTTGTCTTTACGTTTAATATTCTAATAGCATATGGTAGGAATACACTTTAAGGAGAAATCCGAGCTAATACGTAGTTAGAAACGATTTTTCTAGCGAATGTTGTCCTAGCGAATGTGGCGACTAACCTAAAGGCCCCGGGTTTGATCCTCGGTAGCGTGAAATTATTTTTAAGTGGTTCTCTAGCAACCTAAAGGATATTTAAATACAGCTTCAATGCTAGGGTGCCCTAGGCGATACAAAATATGGCGACTAACCTAATGGTCCCGGGTTCGATCCTCGGTAGCGTCAAATATTTTTAAGTGCTTCTCCAGCAACCTAAAGGATATTTAAAGCTTCAATGCTAGGGTGGCCTAGGGGATGAAAAATGTGGCGAATTAACTAAAGGCCCCGGGTTCGATACTAGGTAGCGCCAAATATTTTATAATTGCAACTTTAGCAACCTAAATGATGTTTGAAGCGTGATTAATCCTTAGCTGTATCTTATATTTCCTAGAATTTCACGATGGCACCAACCTAGGAATTAATTAATATAAGATCTTTAAATAATGCATGAAAATAAAAATACTTAAAGTAATTACCTTAAAGATTGTGTGAAAATAATTTGCATTACCTAAAATGAAAACATACTATTCCTACTGAAAACATAGAACAGCTAGGTTTGTTCACGGCCCAGCTGGACTAAAGTACTACTTTGGCCTATAGGCCTCCCTACTCTGCTGCTAAACGTATACAAAGAGCCCTAAACGAGTAAAAACTGGTCGCTGACATTTTAATACATTTCAATCAAATTGTATCAGGTTTTGTTAATCTTTGACACACTCGCGTCCATACATGGGCGTATAGCATGAAGTCACTGGCCCAGATGCTTGCATAACCTTAATGAAATTGGTTTCGAAAGTAAAAAGTTTTTTAAAAAGAATAGTACGCTCGTGAATTTAGTTTATAAGCTTCAAAGAGAAACTCGGAAGTGAATATAACGGGGCATGACTATGTTTTGCACGGGAAAAAATCATCCCCCCTTTACCTCTACATACATTAGCTTAAATTAAGTAATAACATATGATTTCATAAAACAGCTGATTTAGGGTTATAGGTTATGTGGTAGAACAGCTGTTCGAACGCATATGCTATGTTACTTTATTTATATTAACTGTAATTATGTAATAAAAAGTAACGTAAAACAATCTTTTTCATTGTTGATCAAGTGGGAATTGGTTTTAAACAATCTTTTTTTATATTACTTGTTTAAAAGTAAAACGTCGCTAGACGCATCTGACACTTTAAGAACAGATCTCAGTAAAATTCGTTAAATCACGTTCTTATGCCGTATTTTATGTAATATCTAAAAATGATTTCTGTGAGCTACATTCTTTTTTCCACTGGTAACCACAAGGTTTTCTTTTACTATTAAATTCATTAACTATAATTTATTAAAACATTTATTAACTATTTCATGCACATTCTTCAAACAAAGGATTCACTTCTGTGGCACAGTCCCAGTTATAGATTTTGTAGAATAGTATTTGATTGTATAATTAGGCTGTATAATTACGATAATTATATACTGCATTGCAGCGCAGTCAAAAGTTTTTATAAAATTTTAAAAAGATTCTTCTAAACAAGTATTATAAACAGCAAATTATTCCTACTAAGGTCAACACAGAAAACATTTATTTGAGTTTCTTTTTATTAAATATAATTACAATGAATATAAATAAAGTATTTTCATCTACGCGTTGAAACAGCTGTTCTACCGCATAACCTGTAACACAAAATCAGCTGTTTTATAAAATCATATGATATCACTAATTTCAAGCCAAATAGAGCGAAATAACTATATTGCTTTGATGAAAGGTTTTTCTGCCATATAAAAATAAAATGATTTCATTTTAAATTTAAGTAATGATATATACGAGTATGGGGAGAGTGTGATTTAATAAAAGAATTGCAAAAAACATTATAATTCAATAAATATTGATTTTGTCTATGAGTTATTACATTGTATATTTGCAAGTTATTAATGTTTCAGTAAATCTATTCGGAAGTTAGAGAGGGTTATACTGGGTTCATTGAAGGTCACAGTTATATAGCAGGAGTTACTGACGCCATGCTGTATTAAATATTTCTCAGTAGGGATCTACTCGCTTATAATTTAATGAACAATATGCACGCATCATTAAGTTAATCAATAAATTATTTATTTGTGAATGTATGCAAACATTGTTGTAACTGAATTCCCAATATGGTTACTGTACAATATGATAATATATGATTTTAGCTAAAATAATTAAACAAATGTTTCATATCATTTATCAATGACAATTAATTTTGAAATGACACACATTTTATAGTGTAAACTGGTATAGGAGTGTCTAGAACTTTTTCCGGCCCGTAGAAATATAATGCCATATTTTAGAAGCATTTCCCGTCCGATGTAGGCTATTAATTTTCCCGATGAATAATGTATCGATAAATTTTAAATTTGTTAAAATCTAGCCAGGCACATTCCTAACACAAATATCAGAACGTTTTATTTTTGGAATATTTATATTAAACAACTTATTAGATTTTTTGAAAGTCTTTGCAACCGGAAAATATTTCCTAAAATCACTTTTATAATTGTGAGATAATTTTAGTTTAAAATATATATGCAATAAAGATTTGTATACCATAAAATTGAATGTACATTGTGCATTGTATAAGCATAAAATGATGAAAATAACTTCAAAAGGTCGTGCCTGAGAGATGGAGAGAGAGGGAGTGTTGCCTTGCATTCCGCAGTCACATTTTTATATAGTTTTTTCGGAAATTCTTTACCGTGGTATTTTCTATTCTACTGCTTCCACAAAAGTCTCTCTTGCACCACTATCGAATTCACACGAACGATTGTATTTTTCTTTGTAATATAAATGTTTTAATACTTAGATACGTATCATTTATAGATTATAAATATCAATTTAGAAAGGATATTTTCCCTATTTTGTTAATTTGTTTGCCAAAAATAGAACCACTAGTTATCAGAGACAGTTCTCTGTTTAGCGGGAAGTGCAGGGGTCAGAAATTAGCACTACTCGCTAAGGGGTCTGTAACTACGTGTTGCTTATGTGGGTTGCGTTTACTCGGCAGAGCTCCTCTAGTTTGTCGTTGGATAAAGGTCACCCTGCTACAGTGGACAGAATATAAACTATTATTATCAAAATGTAATAGGCCTATTAGATTTCAGAAAAGTAATGTGAAATTACTAACGTTTTACGAATTTTAGACGAAATAATTTTATATATAAACGTAAAGCGTGAGTGCAGGATGCTATTCATTATTCAAACCCTTTAGGCCGACATGCGGGAACAGCTGTATCTATTTACGCTGTGAAACCCTTTAGAATAATCTCCCAAACACGAATATGCATATATTATTTTTTTCAATGGTTGTTAACATTACTTAGCGACCGTAACGTACTGCTATGCAAATTAGACTCGCTTTCCCCAAATAACAGCATAACGTAGCCGCCTCGTGATTAAAAACCGGCTCCCAATCCGTTAGTCGGAGTATTGGACGAGAAATTTATTTTCACTTTTTGTCCTTCAATTTCTTTTGATTTTAATAAACTATTTGCGTTTGTAAAATAGAAATTTATGCTATTTCCTACTAAATAGGCTATAGCTGACGTCAAACCTTCAATTCATTTTATAATAATTTTACATCAATCGGTATTTCAATAGGATATTGCTACTACTTACGTAATCGTTACTTTCTCTAGCCTCATCTTGACACAATCTTTCCATCTTCTAGACGCGTTCTTTCCTATTCATTTAGACGTTTTTACTTAGCAGAAAAGACAAAAACAAGGTCATATTGCAATATGTTGGTTGCTTAGTAAAGACAGAAAGGAGGTCTAGAGGGCGTGACGGAGATAAAGATTTATTCTGCCTCTACTATCTACAAGTTCTTCTCTACATTGATTCTTGAAATAATTGGCTACAAATATTTAGTGATTCATATCTACTCGGATTTTATGTTACTGTAGGCAGTGCCTACTGAGAAGCTTAGAATCTGACGCTACACGACTTACGTTCGTCCTTTACTATTTCCTTACATAATTATCGTATCATCTCTTGACAAGTTTAAAATCATTTGAAACACACCTTTTTATTGATTTATTACGAAGTAGCAAGGAAAATTTAAAATATCTTGTCCTTTTTAGTACGTTTAAAAACTAATTATCTATATCTGACCAAATATTTCCAGTATTCCTTCTTGAGATTTAACCATTATGTATATTTAATTATCTTGCTATAGTTAAAAATTACTTAACTAAGTAAATACATAGAGCTTACCTGCGGATGCGTTTCAAAACAAGCGTTCTTTTTACGAAGCAAAGCCTCATACAGTTCCAGTATTCAGTTTCCGAAATCAAATTTACCCGAATGGTTTCAATAGGACCAAAATCTTTGATCATCGTTTAAAGAACATTATGTGAACGATTTGTATAGAAATAGAGATTTGGGGAGGTCAAGAAATGGTTGTAAGTGGGATGATTAAAAAAAAAAAAATAACCAACAATTGTTTTTTGTAATTTTTCATAAATATTAATTTTTTATGAGAGCATATATGTTGCGGTAATCTTCGTCGACAATTTTAAACTTATTGGGATGGAAATTAAAAACTCCGTCTAAGAAGTGAGCTACTGCTCTTTGACTATATTACCGTTAAGGTTATAGGAACAAATTTCAACCACAACAGCTGTTAAAGATAAAACCTCGTCTGTTTCAGAAATATAGCTGTATTGATTCTCTATTAAGGTTTACATGTTTCGTCTTATGAAGGTGGGGTGAACGTTTCTGGATTTATAGCCTATTTGTAGGTAAAAGCTCGTATTAGGGTTACTAGAGAATTTAATAACGGGAAAAGGGTTTAATATCTGTCTGTTTTGTAAATGGACGTGACATCTGATTAAGGTTCATGTTGGAGATATTTAGAAGAGGACATTGTAAGGATCGTTTGCACGGATTTTATGACTGTCCATAATGGTTTTAAGTAGCGTAGTAGACGTTAGGAGTGGTAACAATCATTGGAACAACTCAGTATATTCAACCCTTACCTGTTGCCCATATTGCCCTGAATGTAGGGTAAAACTTAGAACCTTAATTATATGCTCTAATGCGACAGTTATTTATGGTTTTCCTGTCCAGTAATTGGAAAAATCCTTCAATCTCATTTTCTGGTTACAACTGTTATCATTAATCTAATACGTTTTATAAACGTAACGTTGTTCGATTTCGGTGCAGGTCCAGATGTTTTCCACGACTAAGAAGCTATTAAAAGATTTTCTTTTGGGAAATAATATTACGAATACTTATGATTAAAATATCACCGTGTTGCACACTTTCCAACGTTGTTACTTTTATAAAAACGATTCTTTCATTTACGTTGATAGAAACCCTTTCCTTGCCGTTCCTTTAAATTATTCAAATATTAATTAAATTTAGAAGTTAGAACCTAGAAAGTTATAGAAGCAAGAGGTTTTAGAACTTATAACTTTTAAAGCATAGAATGTTTGAAATATAGCATTTCCATAAAGCAGAAACTTTAAATGTAGGATATGTTTGAATCTGGACGTTTTATAACAGACGTATTTAGGATTTACACGTTTTTAAAATCTAGAAACTTTAAGAACATCGATATTTTAACAACATAGAAGTGTTTAGAATGTTAGCGTTTAGACGTTTCTTAAACAAACACTTTCTATGTGTGATAAGTTTTAAAACATCAGCACTTTAAGAAGATATTCTATAAACCTTTAGAGCATAGAATTATTTAGGACTTAAATTTTTTTAGAACTTAAAAATTTTAAAACTTAGAGGTTTTTAGAACCTTCTAACTGAGAAGGTGGGAAAGATATATCCTCTATGTAATTGTTCTAAACATTTTTAGGATAAAATGGTTACCCTGTTGATGTCGCTTTTAAAAAAATGTATTCTTTAAATTATTATAAAAACTCTCTCCTAGCGATTCCTTTAAATCAATTCAATTACGACTTAAAGTTAGAAGTTTTTAAAATCTAAGTGTATCTAGAAAGTAGAATGTTTTATAACTTTAACGTTTTTAGAATTTAGCTCGTTTAAAGCATAAACGTTTTTATAGAATTGAAGTTTTTAGAAGTTAGCATTTTCTAGAACTTGAAGTTTTAAAGGTAGGATTTGTTTGAACCTAGACGTTTTAGAACTTGAATGTTTTTAGAGTTTATCCCGTTTAAAGCATAGACTTTTTAGAGCTTTGAAGTTTTTATTAAATAGCATTTTCTAGCACTTAGTTTCAAAGGTAGGATTTGTTTGAACCTAGACGTTTTAGAACTTGAATGTTTTTAGAGTTTATCCCGTTTAAAGCATAGACTTTTTAGAGCTTTGAAGTTTTTATTAAATAGCATTTTCTAGCACTTAGTTTCAAAGGTACGATTTGTTTGAACCTAGACGTTTTACAACTTGAAAGCTTTTACAAGATAGAAGGTTTAGGAAAATCGACGTTTTAAAAACATAGAAGGTCTTAGGATATAGACGCTTCTTTTGCAACGCTTGGGTTCTTAAGAAATTGGCGCTTGTAAAATGTACCTTATAAACCTGTAGAATATAGAAGCATTTAGAATATAAAAGTTTTTAGAACTTAGAAGTTTTAAAATGTAGAAGCTTTGAAAAGTCTTGAAACCTTTGACGAAATCATGTTTTAAAGAGTGAAGTAAATCTGGATAAAATTGTTGTTTTTTTCGATATTTGTAGTTATTGTTTTGTAGCTAAAAACTAGGTTTTTTATTTGCTTAGTAACGGCTTATGAATTTATATAAAACGTATGTATTTATGGTAACAATGCAATTATGTCTTGAAGTATAAATGCAAGCAGTTCAGTAAAACCATATTAAAAAAACTTAATCATCTACAATAAAAGTAAACTCCTTGACAACATATAGATCGACTTTTTACAACTTGCTTATTACCTGTAGATGTGTCGCGCAGAGCACAGGTTAACTAAGGCCCGTTAATTGGCTTCAGGGAGTTGCTAATTGGTTTGAGGCCATCTGTAGTGGGATAATGTGTACAAGGTCGTGTTGGATCCCATTGTACAGCAAATGGAACAGGCCTTAACAGCCACTAAATGGAATCCAAAGGTTGACCGCTGCAACATATATAAACTTAGTAACATTATTGATTGCACTATATTGTCACTCATTTTATTACAAACTTTACAAACACACAATAATGTCATTAAACTTGTAAAATTTATATACGATGCTTTTTAAATTTATATTTTGTTTAAAACACTTGTAAATATTTTACAAACTTGCCTGTAGTAGCACTTATATTCGTTGACGACGTTTCGGGAGATGTGTTCCATTGTCAAATCAGACCGTAACTGAGTTCAAAAAATTAATGGACCATTAAATCACAGTAAATATTTTATTTAATTGAAGACAAACTTGCAGTAAATAAAGTATTTAATAGAAGACAATCCGGCAGTAAATAATGTATTTAATTGAAAACTAACTCGCAGTAAAATGTTTATTTAAAAAAAAAACTAGATAAAACAATTACTTAATCTATTATAACCAAAAAGCAGCTAAAATATTTAACTCTCTGAATGTCAAAGATGTAACATAACTTAACCAAACGTAAATGTATTTATATGCATATAAACTTAGCGTTAACTTGTCTTAACTGACAAATATAAGCACAACTGCTGTGACGTGGTAAAAACTAAGTTTTACTAATCTTTCAGCATTTAAACAGAAATAATTTTTTTTCAAAACTAGGTTTGTTTAGAAACACAAAATATTTCCTTGGTGAATAGAAAACCATTCACCAATGATTTTTCTCTCTTAGAAAAGATCTTGTATTCTTTAAACGTAACTTATAAGTGTTGTAATAGTAACATACATTTTAGTGAATAATTGACAGGGACGCCCTCATTTGGAGAACTTTGAGTTTTCAGTGTAAAGTATTTAGTTACAGAAATGTCCTGTTATCTGAGCGTAAGGATTTCGGTCTTAAGGACTTTAAAGGCTTCTAATCTGATCGCTAATCGCACAGATAAGTGAAACTTAAAGACTGATAGAGCCTTTTTGGTCTTTACAAAACTGTTGAGAAACCAATCTTAACAAATATTTATATATTCGACTAAATTAAAATAAACTGGACTTTGTGCCCATGTTTGAGTTGACATCTCTTAAAATAGAGTAAAAGGAGTGACGGAAATTATATATAAAATAGCTCAACTTAAAGAAAACTCCAATGTGCCCTTCAGTGGGGGACAGAAAGGAACACCTTATACGAAGATTGTAGGTAATAAAGTCTTTAATAGAATCTAGCTATTGTAGTTAATAATAAAAGAATGCAGTTATTAGAAACCCTTTAATAGATCTTGCAAGCATTTATCGATTACAAATTGTATTTACTAAACTTTATAGGACTAGTTGTAAATGGCCAACGGAAGTTTTCATTTAAATAATTCGAATAAAAATACATAATTAATTATCGTTGTAAGTTACGACAGTAAAATTAATTTGGGTAAATGTGTAATTATTATTTTTATGTTTTTCAGGTGAGTGGAGACTCTGTAATCTTTTTTGCGAATTGTTTTGTGAGTATTACGTTAAGGAAAACATTTTGCTCCAAGGTTTGAAATAATTACATGAATAGTGTGCACGCTTGTGTGTGTGTGCGCGCACGCGCTTGTGTGTGTATGTGTCTGAGTGTGTGTGTGTGTGTGTGTGTGTGTGTGTGTGTGTGTGTGTGTCTGAGTGTGTGTGTGTGTGTGTGTGTGTGTGTGTGTGTGCGCGTGCGTGCGTGCGTGCGTGCGTGCGTGCGTGCGTGCGTGCGTGCAATACCTATATTGCATGCCTTGCCCCTTTTGTGTTTCCTCTCATATAATAATAAAATGTATACATAATTGAATTTAATTAATGAATTAATATTTGAAAAACGCTATAATAGATGACCACTACAAGTTTTAAAAAAATGTATCTTAACTAGAGTGGATAAATAAAACGTATTTTATTAACGATTGAAAATTTGAACAAGTTATATATAAGGAGAGTAAACTAATAGAAGAAATGAAAAAATTCTGTAGTGATAATATTATGTTTTCTATAGATTCACTTCGTTACGATGAGATACGAATTCATTGAGTTTATAGCTATTCACTTATAGAGCCTGACAATTCCAATGGCTGCACTTGGCAGACTTCCTTCTCTCTATAACTTGCTGACAGTTTAAAATGCTGACAAAACTATCTCTTGCTTCTTTTGTTAAACTATTCCACTTACTTGTCGGCGAGCTTAATTTGCGACCCAATTTTCAAATCTGAAATATCAATCAAAATTGTGAAAAATCTATTGAATCTTCTTGCCAATACACTTCTTCAAACAGATTTCTTACTCTGTATTCATTGAGTTAGAATGCATTTGTCTAGATTGACTTTTTAAATTATATTTTTCTGAAAAAAATGTCAATGTTTGGGCGTGTTAAAACTTTTTCCTTTTTAATTGACATTCCTTAAATCGATTTAGTGTAGTTTTTTCTTCTGATCAGTATAAATTGGTGAAAATATTTTGTAAAAATATAAATGTTTTTATTAGTTTGCTATAAATCAAGGATGCTATTTGTAAAATTTGCGGCCCTTGATTGCACTTTGACTTAGGTGCCGCACAATGATAGGTAGTAGGTTCATGGTGGTATGATGTAGGTGGTTCAGAAGTGGTATAAACTGCGGTAGATATAAACGCACAATAAAATAGGTAGCCTATCATTACATTGATGCTACACACTATAATAGATGGCGCACAGTGACGTAGGTGGTGCGCATAGTGGTAGGTTCCGCACAATGATAGGTAGGAGGTTCATGGTGGTATGATGTAGGTGGTTCAGAATACCGTAAGTGGTATAAACTGCGGTAGATATAAACGCACAATAAAAGAGGTGGAACATCATTACATAGATGCTACACACGGTGATAGATGGCGCACAGTGACGTAGGTGGTGCGCATAGTGGTAGGTTCCGCACAATGATAGGTAGGAGGTTCATGGTGGTATGATGTAGGTCGTTCATAATACCGTAAGTGGTATAAACTGCGGTAGATATAAACGCACAATAAAAGAGGTGGAACATCATTACATAGATGCTACACACGGTGATAGATGGCGCACAGTGACGTAGGTGGTGCGCATAGTGGTAGGTTCCGCACAATGATAGGTAGGAGGTTCATGGTGGTATGATGTAGGTGGTTCAGAATACCGTAAGTGGTATAAACTGCGGTAGATATAAACGCACAATAAAAGAGGTGGAACATCATTACATAGATGCTACACACGGTGATAGATGGCGCACAGTGACGTAGGTGGTGCGAATAGTGGTAGGTTCCGCACAATGATAGGTAGGAGGTTCATGGTGGTATGATGTAGGTGGTTCAGAATACCGTAAGTGGTATAAACTGCGGTAGATATAAACGCACAATAAAAGAGGTGGAACATCATTACATAGATGCTACACACTGTGATAGGTGGCGCATAGTGGTAGGTTCCGCACAATGATAGGTAGGAGGTTCATGGTGGTATGATGTAGGTGGTTCAGAATACCGTAAGTGGTATAAACTGCGGTAGATATAAACGCACAATAAAATAGGTGGAGCATCATTACATAGATGCTACACACGGTGATAGATGGCGCACAGTGACGTAGGTTCCGCACAATGATAGGTAGGAGGTTCATGGTGGTATGATGTAGGTGGTTCAGAATACCGTAAGTGGTATAAACTGCGGTAGATATAAACGCACAATAAAATAGGTGGAACATCATTACATAGATGCTACACACGGTGATAGATGGCGCACAGTGACGTAGGTGCCGCACAATGATAGGTAGGAGGTTCATGGTGGTATGATGTAGGTGGTTCAGAATACCGTAAGTGGTATAAACTGCGGTAGATATAAACGCACAATAAAATAGGTGGAACATCATTACATAGATACTACACACGGTGATAGATGGCGCACAGTGACGTAGGTGCCGCACAATGATAGGTAGGAGGTTCATGGTGGTATGATGTAGGTGGTTCAGAATACCGTAAGTGGTATAAACTGCGGTAGATATAAACGCACAATAAAATAGGTGGAACATCATTACATAGATACTACACACGGTGATAGATGGCACACAGTGACGTAGGTGCCGCACAATGATAGGTAGGAGGTTCATGGTGGTATGATGTAGGTGGTTCAGAATACCGTAAGTGGTATAAACTGCGGTAGATATAAACGCACAATAAAATAGGTGGAACATCATTACATAGATACTACACACGGTGATAGATGGCGCACAGTAACGTAGGTGCCGCACAATGATAGGTTGGAGGTTCATGGTGGTATGATGTAGGTGGTTCAGAATACCGTAAGTGGTATAAACTGCGGTAGATATAAACGCACAATAAAATAGGTGGAACATCATTACATAGATACTACACACGGTGATAGATGGCGCACAGTGACGTAGGTTCCGCACAATGATAGGTAGGAGGTTCTTGGTGGTATGATGTAGGTGGTTCAGAATACCGTAAGTGGTATAAACTGCGGTAGATATAAACGCACAATAAAATAGGTGGAACATCATTACATAGATGCTACACACGGTGATAGATGGCGCACAGTGACGTAGGTGGTACGCATAGTGGTAAGTGCTGCACAATGATAGGTAGGAGGTTCATGGTGGTATGATGTAGGTGGTTCAGAATACCGTAAGTGGTATAAACTGCGGTAGATATAAACGCACAATAAAAGAGGTGGAACATCATTACATAGATGCTACACACGGTGATAGATGGCGCACAGTGACGTAGGTGGTGCGAATAGTGGTAGGTTCCGCACAATGATAGGTAGGAGGTTCATGGTGGTATGATGTAGGTGGTTCAGAATACCGTAAGTGGTATAAACTGCGGTAGATATAAACGCACAATAAAATAGGTGGAACATCATTACATAGATACTACACACGGTGATAGATGACGCACAGTGACGTAGGTGCCGCACAATGATAGGTAGGAGGTTCATGGTGGTATGATGTAGGTGGTTCAGAATACCGTAAGTGGTATAAACTGCGGTAGATATAAACGCACAATAAAATAGGTGGAACATCATTACATAGATACTACACACGGTGATAGATGGCGCACAGTGACGTAGGTTCCGCACAATGATAGGTAGGAGGTTCATGGTGGTATGATGTAGGTGGCTCAGAATACCCTAAGTGGTATAAACTGCGGTAGATATAAACGCACAATAAAAGAGGCGGAACATCATTACATAGATGCTACACACTGTAATAGATGGCGCACAGTGACGTAGGTGGTGTGAGTTGACGGACGTTAAAATGGTTTAGCACACTGATATAAGTGCCCATACTCACATAAATGTCGTACACTAACAAAGATGTGCTGAATAGATGGAGAATAGTAACATATTTAATGCTCACTGACAAATATTGTGCATGCTGACAAACGTGGAACACATTGACATAGGTGGGGTACATGTTTCTTTAATTATTTTCATAATAATTAATATATTCGCATATTTTTTATTATAAATACCCGTCTCATGTGGTTTGAACGTGCAGCTTCTCTCTAGACAACTCTGTAAGCAATTTGTTTCCCCTTGGAATTTTGCAGTGTTTTCGTTTAACGTTCATTAGATTTTCGTTCCCTGTTCATCCATCTTACTCCGCCATTGTTGTCAAACTTCCAAATGTCAAACCTTTCCAGTGCCAAGTTCTTTCGCTCCATTACTATATCCACTGTGTTTACACCTCCATTGTTGTCAAACTTCCAAATGTCAAACCTTTCCAGTACCAAAGTCTTTCGCTCCATTACTATATCCACTTTGTTTTCACCGCCATTGTTGTCAAACTTCCAAATGTCAAACCTTTCCAGTGCCAAGTTCTTTCGCTCCATTACTATATCCACTGTATTTACACCGCCATTTATGTCAAACTTCCAAATCTCAAACCTTTCCAGTGCCAAGTTCTTTCGCTCCCTTACTATATCCACTGTGTTTACACCGCCATTGTTGTCAAACTTCCAAATGTCAAACCTTTCCAGTGCCAAGTTCATTCGCTCCATTACTATATCCACTGTGTTTTCACCGCCATTGTTGTCAAACTTCCAAATGTCAAACCTTTCCAGTTCCAAGTTCTTTCGCTCCATTACTATATCCACTGTGTTTTCACCGCCATTGTTGTCAAACTTCCAAATGTCAAACCTTTCCAGTTCCAAGTTCTTTCGCTCCATTACTATATCCACTGTGTTTTCACCGCCATTGTTGTCAAACTTCCAAATGTCAAACCTTTCCAGTTCCAAGTTCTTTCGCTCCATTACTATATCCACTGTGTTTACACCGCCATTGTTGTCAAACTTCCAAATGTCAAACCTTTCCAGTTCCAAGTTCTTTCGCTCCATTACTATATCCAATGTGTTTTCACCGCCATTGTTGTCAAACTTCCAAATGTCAAACCTTTCCAGTTCCAAGTTCTTTCGCTCCATTACTATATCCACTGTGTTTTCACCGCCATTGTTGTCAAACTTCCAAATGTCAAACCTTTCCAGTTCCAAGTTCTTTCGCTCCATTACTATATCCACTGTGTTTTCACCGCCATTGTTGTCAAACTTCCAAATGTCAAACCTTTCCAGTTCCAAGTTCTTTCGCTCCATTACTATATCCACTGTGTTTTCACCGCCATTGTTGTCAAACTTCCAAATGTCAAACCTTTCCAGTTCCAAGTTCTTTCGCTCCATTACTATATCCACTGTGTTTTCACCGCCATTGTTGTCAAACTTCCAAATGTCAAACCTTTCCAGTTCCAAGTTCTTTCGCTCCATTACTATATACACTGTGTTTTCACCGCCATTGTTGTCAAACTTCCAAATGTCAAACCTTTCCAGTGCCAAAGTCTTTCGCTCCATTACTATATCCACTGTGTTTACACCTCCATTGTTGTCAAACTTCCAAATGTCAAACCTTTCCAGTGCCAAGTTCTTTCGCTCCATTACCATATCCACTGTGTTTACACCTCCATTGTTGTCAAACCTTTCCAGTGCCAAGTTCTTTCGCTCCTTTATTAAACCAATGTGCTTACTCCGTTACACGCTACCAGGAAAGGGAGAACTATCGACTCGAATGATCATTGAAACCGTCCCCGCAGCAGAGACTGTCACTGGCGCACGAGAAGGCCCTGCTGTAGAAATGAGTCACCCTCGATATTCAGTTCTGCGCATGCGCTGTCAATGTATTCCTGACTTACAAACATAAACTAATGGTACGGCAGTGCTTTTTAGTAGTTATATTTTAGTAAGTAGTATAAGTATTTACATATAGGTAAAAGTACTAATTTTAATAATAAAGATTGTACTAAATAAATTATATGATACCGTTTCTGCATTGCAATATTCTGTGAATCTGACGTTTTATGTTAGAATAGTTTTTGGAAATGACCTAATTAGTTTTACCTACCTTGGGCCAGGGTTGTTCTCGTGTGCTGATAACAGTAGACACATCGCGCGACTCTCCGAGTACTACGGAACTCTTTGCTGCGTGCTGTAATAGATGACGCGACGCGGCTGACAGCAATGTACGGGGGGGGGGGGGGGTGAATACGCAACAAAAGCTTCTTCCCGCAGGAACAGGAAGCGCTTCATACGCAAAGTTAAGCAGCGCAATTAATCACAGTGCCGGCTTTACAGGAAGCTGAAACTAAGCTTACACGTCGTGCAAGGAGAACAGCAGAGTTAGCAAATATTCAGATACAAATGTACGCCCGAAATGTGTACAGAAATACCGTAATAGCGTTGCGTTTTGTTACAAAATAGTGACTGATTCTATACAATTGCTCTTTGGAGGTAGGAATGTCAAAGAGTATATTTGTTCAAGTGTCAAAGCGCTCGGGCAGTGTGAGTGTTACAACCTCCGAAGGATGGGAGGGGATTGGGAGTAACGGCAGAATTAAATTAGTTCCATAAACCCCTTTGAAGAGGCCATACGGGAGGTTGATGTATCATGCGTCACGAAACCCGGAGCCTCTGAGGGTTTTACCTCAGGTACAAGTCTACGAATTGTCTACAGATATGTCAGGACCTTATCTGTAACAAAAAATTACCTGAGTGCCCTTTGCTCGGTTGGTAGTAGTACACTCCATATCGGGACCGGTACAATTTAGCAAAATTGTATGTTTTCACTCTCCCTATATATATATATATATATATATATATATATATATATTTATTATACACATATATACGAATAATATCTTTTATTCGTCACTCAAGTTCAAATACGTTTTTTAAAACTTGTAGTGGATGAAACTTGATGTTAATACAGATTTTTCAAATTTTAATCCATTAATTGAAGTTAATGAATTACTTCAGTTTTATATTGGAGAAATTTTCACAAAAGGGGCAAGGTATGCAATATAGTTATTTCGTCCCATTTGGCTTAAAATATATTGTAACATATGTTTTCAAAAAAACAGCTGATTTTATGTTATAGGTTATGTGGTGTAACAGCTTTTTTAACGCGTAGGTTATGTTACTTAATTTACATTATTTGCAATTGTTAAATTAAAAGTAACTAAAATAGAAATTCTTCTTGTTGACCTAAGTAGAAATTGACTTTAACAATTTTTTGTTTATATTAGTTGTTTAAGGGTTCGTTCGATGTTATATTTGAAAAGATTCAACCATCCTTGATATACTCTAACACTCTTAAAACGTTGGACTTGTAATTTTCACTTTAACTGGAAAATATATATATATGACAAGTAACCAAATGTATTACCGTACCATCCCGGTAAAGCTATCCCAGCTACTTGGAATGCAATGGATAAAGCCATAAAGTTAACAATAGCTTCGGCGTTAAAGGTCGCCCATTCATGCTGCCCGCTCATACCTGTACATTTTAACTCTTTCTTGATACAAAAATATCTGCAGTTAACATTTTCTGCCCCTGTGCATTTCCATGACAATACGGTCGGTGACATTACAAGCAGTGGATCGCGTTTGTTTTGCAGCCAGATCACGTAGTTGGTTAAATGGAGTGATACAATCGCAGTGAGATAAACGACCGCGAGCCGCAATGAAATGAAATGAATTCACATCATTAAAGCTACAATTTTGTTGGAACCGTTTTCAAGACTCACCGTCTTAAACTAATAAATTATTATATGAAGTCTGTACTTTTTATAATTTTAAAAGTATATTAGAAATATAAAATTCTATCTAATTGCAAAATTATTGTCTTAGTTTTTCATATATTTACTCAAGTTGGGCTATTATACAACCATTATTTGAGCTTAGATTTGAGGTTATATTTATACAAACAAGTGACGTACACAAAACTCACTAACTAATCATTTATTAACTCAGACGCGTTTCAATGACAAAGTCATCATCATCAGTGAGTGTTACTACTACAAACTCTATCTTACAACTCCATTACGTTGTAGTAGCAACACTCACTAATGATGATGACTTTGTCATTAAATCGCGCCTGAGATAATAAATAATTAATTTGAGAGTTTTGTGTATTTTTTCATTTGTATTTTCGTTACTTAGTTTAACCGTAAAGTAAAAGTTTATTTAATCGTAAAAAAGTACCTTCAGTTGTAGAAAGTGCTCAAAAAATTGGAAAAATTATTTAACTTGTTGCCGAAGCCGGAGTAATAACAAGATTTAGAAAAAGTACACTTTTATCCTCACTTTAGATACAGACGAAACTGTATAAAATGGATTCCTTACAAAAAGAGCTCTATGGTGTGCTAAATTACATTACAGCTGTGCTATAATATAG
Organism: Prosapia bicincta; assembly: GCA_036971475.1. Taxonomy (NCBI): domain Eukaryota; kingdom Metazoa; phylum Arthropoda; class Insecta; order Hemiptera; family Cercopidae; genus Prosapia; species Prosapia bicincta. The sequence continues at coordinate 2,644,296 of JBAIZL010000050.1, forward strand.
CTACAAACTATGCGGTTTAGTTAGATCTGGTTAAAGGAAATTACGTTTACTAAGGCAAGAGGTTTACTAAACAGAACAGCTTGTCACGTGCGGTCACTAAAATGGATTCCTTACAAAAAGAGCTCTATGGTGTGCTAAATTACATTACAGCTGTGCTATAATATAGCTACAAACTATGCGGTTTAGTTAGATCTGGTTAAAGGAAATTACGTTTACTAAGGCAAGAGGTTTACTAAACAGAACAGCTTGTCACGTGCGGTCACTAAAATGGATTCCTTACAAAAAGAGCTCTATGGTGTGCTAAATTACATTACAGCTGTGCTATAATATAGCTACAAACTATGCGGTTTAGTTAGATCTGGTTAAAGGAAATTACGTTTACTAAGGCAAGAGGTTTACTAAACAGAACAGCTTGTCACGTGCGGTCACTAAAATGGATTCCTTACAAAAAGAGCTCTATGGTGTGCTAAATTACATTACAGCTGTGCTATAATATAGCTACAAACTATGCGGTTTAGTTAGATCTGGTTAAAGGAAATTACGTTTACTAAGACAGGAGGTTTACTAAACAGAACAGCTTGTCACGTGCGGTCACTAAAATGGATTCCTTACAAAAAGAGCTCTATGGTGTACTAAATTACATTACAGCTGTGCTATAATATAGCTACAAACTATGCGGTTTAGTTAGATCTGGTTAAAGGAAATTACGTTTACTAAGACAGGAGGTTTACTAAACAGAACAGCTTGTCACGTGCGGTCACTAAAATGGATTCCTTACAAAAAGAGCTCTATGGTGTACTAAATTACATTACAGCTGTGCTATAATATAGCTACAAACTATGCGGTTTAGTTAGATCTGGTTAAAGGAAATTACGTTTACTAAGGCAAGAGGTTTACTAAACAGAACAGCTTGTCACGTGCGGTCACTAAAATGGATTCCTTACAAAAAGAGCTCTATGGTGTACTAAATTACATTACAGCTGTGCTATAATATAGCTACAAACTATGCGGTTTAGTTAGATCTGGTTAAAGGAAATTACGTTTACTAAGGCAAGAGGTTTACTAAACAGAACAGCTTGTCACGTGCGGTCACTAAAATGGATTCCTTACAAAAAGAGCTCTATGGTGTACTAAATTACATTACAGCTGTGCTATAATATAGCTACAAACTATGCGGTTTAGTTAGATCTGGTTAAAGGAAATTACGTTTACTAAGACAGGAGGTTTACTAAACAGAACAGCTTGTCACGTGCGGTCACTAAAATGGATTCCTTACAAAAAGAGCTCTATGGTGTACTAAATTACATTACAGCTGTGCTATAATATAGCTACAAACTATGCGGTTTAGTTAGATCTGGTTAAAGGAAATTACGTTTACTAAGACAGGAGGTTTACTAAACAGAACAGCTTGTCACGTGCGGTCACTAAAATGGATTCCTTACAAAAAGAGCTCTATGGTGTACTAAATTACATTACAGCTGTGCTATAATATAGCTACAAACTATGCGGTTTAGTTAGATCTGGTTAAAGGAAATTACGTTTACTAAGACAGGAGGTTTACTAAACAGAACAGCTTGTCACGTGCGGTCACTAAAATGGATTCCTTACAAAAAGAGCTCTATGGTGTACTAAATTACATTACAGCTGTGCTATAATATAGCTACAAACTATGCGGTTTAGTTAGATCTGGTTAAAGGAAATTACGTTTACTAAGACAGGAGGTTTACTAAACAGAACAGCTTGTCACGTGCGGTCACTAAAATGGATTCCTTACAAAAAAAGCTCTATGGTGTACTAAATTACATTACAGCTGTGCTATAATATAGCTACAAACTATGCGGTTTAGTTAGATCTGGTTAAAGGAAATTACGTTTACTAAGACAGGAGGTTTACTAAACAGAACAGCTTGTCACGTGCGGTCACTAAAATGGATTCCTTACAAAAAGAGCTCTATGGTGTACTAAATTACATTACAGCTGTGCTATAATATAGCTACAAACTATGCGGTTTAGTTAGATCTGGTTAAAGGAAATTACGTTTACTAAGACAGGAGGTTTACTAAACAGAACAGCTTGTCACGTGCGGTCACTAAAATGGATTCCTTACAAAAAGAGCTCTATGGTGTACTAAATTACATTACAGCTGTGCTATAATATAGCTACAAACTATGCGGTTTAGTTAGATCTGGTTAAAGGAAATTACGTTTACTAAGACAGGAGGTTTACTAAACAGAACAGCTTGTCACGTGCGGTCACTAAAATGGATTCCTTACAAAAAGAGCTCTATGGTGTACTAAATTACATTACAGCTGTGCTATAATATAGCTACAAACTATGCGGTTTAGTTAGATCTGGTTAAAGGAAATTACGTTTACTAAGACAGGAGGTTTACTAAACAGAACAGCTTGTCACGTGCGGTCACTAAAATGGATTCCTTACAAAAAGAGCTCTATGGTGTACTAAATTACATTACAGCTGTGCTATAATATAGCTACAAACTATGCGGTTTAGTTAGATCTGGTTAAAGGAAATTACGTTTACTAAGGCAGGAGGTTTACTAAACAGAACAGCTTGTCACGTGCGGTCACTAAAATGGATTCCTTACAAAAAGAGCTCTATGGTGTACTAAATTACATTACAGCTGTGCTATAATATAGCTACAAACTATGCGGTTTAGTTAGATCTGGTTAAAGGAAATTACGTTTACTAAAGCAGGAGGTTTACTAAACAGAACAGCTTGTCACGTGCGGTCACTAAAATGGATTCCTTACAAAAAGAGCTCTATGGTGTGCTAAATTACATTACAGCTGTGCTATAATATAGCTACAAACTATGCGGTTTAGTTAGATCTGGTTAAAGGAAATTACGTTTACTAAAGCAGGAGGTTTACTAAACAGAACAGCTTGTCACGTGCGGTCACTAAAATGGATTCCTTACAAAAAGAGCTCTATGGTGTACTAAATTACATTACAGCTGTGCTATAATATAGCTACAAACTATGCGGTTTAGTTAGATCTGGTTAAAGGAAATTACGTTTACTAAAGCAGGAGGTTTACTAAACAGAACAGCTTGTCACGTGCGGTCACTAAAATGGAGGGATTGCACTTGTCAACAAGTTAACCTATCTGGTTAAAGGAAATTACGTTTACTAAAGCAGGAGGTTTACTAAACAGAACAGCTTGTCACGTGCGGTCACTAAAATGGAGGGATTGCACTTGTCAACAAGTTAACCTATCTGGTTAAAGGAAATTACGTTTACTAAAGCAGGAGGTTTACTAAACAGAACAGCTTGTCACGTGCGGTCACTAAAATGGAGGGATTGCACTTGTCAACAAGTTAACCTATCTGGTTAAAGGAAATTACGTTTACTAAAGCAGGAGGTTTACTAAACAGAACAGCTTGTCACGTGCGGTCACTAAAATGGAGGGATTGCACTTGTCAACAAGTTAACCTATCTGGTTAAAGGAAATTACGTTTACTAAAGCAGGAGGTTTACTAAACAGAACAGCTTGTCACGTGCGGTCACTAAAATGGATTCCTTACAAAAAGAGCTCTATGGTGTACTAAATTACATTACAGCTGTGCTATAATATAGCTACAAACTATGCGGTTTAGTTAGATCTGGTTAAAGGAAATTACGTTTACTAAGGCAGGAGGTTTACTAAACAGAACAGCTTGTCACGTGCGGTCACTAAAATGGATTCCTTACAAAAAGAGCTCTATGGTGTGCTAAATTACATTACAGCTGTGCTATAATATAGCTACAAACTATGCGGTTTAGTTAGATCTGGTTAAAGGAAATTACGTTTACTAAGGCAGGAGGTTTACTAAACAGAACAGCTTGTCACGTGCGGTCACTAAAATGGATTCCTTACAAAAAGAGCTCTATGGTGTGCTAAATTACATTACAGCTGTGCTATAATATAGCTACAAACTATGCGGTTTAGTTAGATCTGGTTAAAGGAAATTACGTTTACTAAGACAGGAGGTTTACTAAACAGAACAGCTTGTCACGTGCGGTCACTAAAATGGATTCCTTACAAAAAGAGCTCTATGGTGTGCTAAATTACATTACAGCTGTGCTATAATATAGCTACAAACTATGCGGTTTAGTTAGATCTGGTTAAAGGAAATTACGTTTACTAAGGCAAGAGGTTTACTAAACAGAACAGCTTGTCACGTGCGGTCACTAAAATGGATTCCTTACAAAAAGAGCTCTATGGTGTACTAAATTACATTACAGCTGTGCTATAATATAGCTACAAACTATGCGGTTTAGTTAGATCTGGTTAAAGGAAATTACGTTTACTAAGACAGGAGGTTTACTAAACAGAACAGCTTGTCACGTGCGGTCACTAAAATGGATTCCTTACAAAAAGAGCTCTATGGTGTACTAAATTACATTACAGCTGTGCTATAATATAGCTACAAACTATGCGGTTTAGTTAGATCTGGTTAAAGGAAATTACGTTTAGTAAGGCAGGAGGTTTACTAAACAGAACAGCTTGCCACGTGCGGTCACTAAAATGGATTCCTTACAAAAAGAGCTCTATGGTGTGCTAAATTACATTACAGCTGTGCTATAATATAGCTACAAACTATGCGGTTTAGTTAGATCTGGTTAAAGGAAATTACGTTTACTAAGACAGGAGGTTTACTAAACAGAACAGCTTGTCACGTGCGGTCACTAAAATGGATTCCTTACAAAAAGAGCTCTATGGTGTACTAAATTACATTACAGCTGTGCTATAATATAGCTACAAACTATGCGGTTTAGTTAGATCTGGTTAAAGGAAATTACGTTTACTAAGACAGGAGGTTTACTAAACAGAACAGCTTGTCACGTGCGGTCACTAAAATGGATTCCTTACAAAAAGAGCTCTATGGTGTACTAAATTACATTACAGCTGTGCTATAATATAGCTACAAACTATGCGGTTTAGTTAGATCTGGTTAAAGGAAATTACGTTTACTAAGACAGGAGGTTTACTAAACAGAACAGCTTGTCACGTGCGGTCACTAAAATGGAGGGATTTCACCTGTCAACAAGTTAACCTATGTTTCCAAACTTTATTTTAATTGTAGCCCTTGCATTCAAACCTTTTGAGTTGCATTGTAATAAATATAAATAATGCTCTGTTTTATAAAGGTAATTTCAGTTTATAACCTTTGATGTTATAGCCTTAATGTGTGAAATGTTATGATGTGCTTCATCAACATGTAGCATTATAATACGTTTTGAACAAAAATTAATTAATTAATAAATAATTCTTGTATTTGAGTAACATCAGTTGTGTTTGATATATATATATATATATATATATATATATATATATATATATATATATATATATATATATATATACGATCCTATACCTTACTAATATTTTTTAATCTGTCCATCAACATATCCTTTCAAATTCTCTGTACATTAAAATTCCTAAAATACTCACCTTCATTTCTGTTAAGAATATTTGTCTAGATTCGGGTACATTGTTCTGCCTTTCCTAACATCACAATGTTTTCCTTTATTGACGCGTTTCGGAATAGCTCTATTTTCAAAACTCACTCAGTACTTATTTAGTACTACCTCTTTGGAGAGTACTATTTAGATTTTGAAAATAGAGTCATTCCGAAACGCGTCAACAAAAGAAAATATTCTAATGTTAGAAATGGCAGAGAAATGGGCTCGAATATAACTCTGAACAAAAATTCTAACTCGCAAAACAAAATATATGATTGTGAATTTTATTTGTATTTTATTTTATTCCCAAATGACTAATAGACTAATTCCTACTTCTGTCAAATGTAAGACATTTGGATTTGGGTTGATAAATGTGGAAGCAGTAATATTTTGTTAGAGTTTTTCTGTTATTTATTTTGTTATTTGTAGTTATTATTTTAAATATAGATATTATATAGAAAATATCAGCACTGTAATGTTATATTAAAAGTAGAACAAACAATACATATACTAAAATACAAAAAGAAATATTAATTTAAAATATCATAATGGGTAACAAGCATAGAAATAAATCCTAAACACAATACACTCGTACTTTGTATTTTTGTAACAATGTATAATTTAATTATTTTTTCCATTAAAACTTTTCATTCAACACACTTAGCATTTTGTAGCGTATATTTGCGTTTATAGAAAGCAAATGCGTGTCTTTTTGCACTAAGCAAAGTTTGAGTAAACACACGACAGCGGAAAGTAGCATCGTGTTGGATCTTCTTGGATTAATAGAATCTTAAGTAGTTTATATTGAATTAGAACACCGACTTCACAGAAGTTCTTTAATTATTTAACTTTTTTATTAAATGGGATTATTATTTTGTTAGCTCTGTGCATTGTAACCGTTATTAGGTTCGCTATAAAATGAACGCGTTTCATCTGAGTTGCTAAACAAAGCAAGTTGACTAAAAGATTAACAGTTTGACACCTTAAGAGCATTGTCGCAGGAATTCAGGGCTATTGTGAGTTTTACGGTTATAGATCACTTTACTTTTTATAAAGTACAACGTTTGTTTACAAAGCACAGACTCTGAGCGTTACAGAACGTATGAAGTAAAACTATAATAAAAGCTTTTTAATAATACTTGATACAGACAGGTTTATTGTAAAAATAATTACATTCTGATGCAGCAATAGAATTTACAAAGAAATGTATAGAAACCTAGATTTATTGGAAATTCGGCTACGTTTCGACGACTAAACTGTCGTCTTCAGTCAGGCCTGATCTCCCTCTTTGCACTACTATAACCACAAGACAACTTCCCTTCTACATTTTCAATAAGTTCAATAGTAGAACGTTTGTCTAACTGTCTACCCTTGTTCTACCCTTGTTCATTTTATTAAAAATGTAGAAGAAAAGGTGTCTTGTGGTTCTAGTAGTGCAAAAGAGGAGATCAGGCCTGAATGAGGACGACAATTTAGTAGTGGAAACGGAGCCGAATTTTTAATAAATCTAGGTTTCTTGACTCACGTATCAACCGAGTTTTTATTTAACAAAAAATTTGTGAGTGTACACCTCTTCAAATAATGTTTCACCAGAGAATAACTCATAACAAGTCTTCGTTCTTTATAAATAATGGGACTTTTTTAATAATAAGTAAGCATACAATCAAGATATTTCCGAACCCTTGCACTAACTTCACAAAAATAAGTAACACACATGTAAACGACAAGTTTACATTTAGCCTTATTTTAGCATCAGCCACCCAAACACAAACAAATAACAGTTTGACTGTAGATCCAATGTAACGAAGTTTGTCTTAGAATTAAGCTTGTAGAATTCTGAATGTGTTCTGATAGGTTTTAGTTGTTATATGTAGTAGCTCAGCAGCTTTTGCAAACGTGTGTCCGAGAGTTTCGGCTTACGTCGGATTTAAGTGTTTGCAAACGTGTGTCCGAGAGTTTCGGCTTACGTCGGATTTAAGTGTTTGCAAACGTGTGTCCGAGAGTTTCGGCTTACGTCGGATTTAAGTGTTTGCAAACGTGTGTCCGAGAGTTTCGGCTTACGTCGGATTTAAGTGTTTGCAAACGTGTGTCCGAGAGTTTCGGCTTACGTCGGATTTAAGTGTTTGCAAACGTGTGTCCGAGAGTTTCGGCTTACGTCGGATTTAAGTGTTTGCAAACGTGTGTCCGAGAGTTTCGGCTTACGTCGGATTTAAGTGTTTGCAAACGTGTGTCCGAGAGTTTCGGCTTACGTCGGATTTAAGTGTTTGCAAACGTGTGTCCGAGAGTTTCGGCTTACGTCGGATTTAAGTGTTTGCAAACGTGTGTCCGAGAGTTTCGGCTTACGTCGGATTTAAGTGTTTGCAAACGTGTGTCCGAGAGTTTCGGCTTACGTCGGATTTAAGTGTTTGCAAACGTGTGTCCGAGAGTTTCGGCTTACGTCGGATTTAAGTGTTTGCAAACGTGTGTCCGAGAGTTTCGGCTTACGTCGGATTTAAGTGTTTGCAAACGTGTGTCCGAGAGTTTCGGCTTACGTCGGATTTAAGTGTTTGCAAACGTGTGTCCGAGAGTTTCGGCTTACGTCGGATTTAAGTGTTTGCAAACGTGTGTCCGAGAGTTTCGGCTTACGTCGGATTTAAGTGTTTGCAAACGTGTGTCCGAGAGTTTCGGCTTACGTCGGATTTAAGTGTTTGCAAACGTGTGTCCGAGAGTTTCGGCTTACGTCGGATTTAAGTGTTTGCAAACGTGTGTCCGAGAGTTTCGGCTTACGTCGGATTTAAGTGTTTGCAAACGTGTGTCCGAGAGTTTCGGCTTACGTCGGATTTAAGTGTTTGCAAACGTGTGTCCGAGAGTTTCGGCTTACGTCGGATTTAAGTGTTTGCAAACGTGTGTCCGAGAGTTTCGGCTTACGTCGGATTTAAGTGTTTGCAAACGTGTGTCCGAGAGTTTCGGCTTACGTCGGATTTAAGTGTTTGCAAACGTGTGTCCGAGAGTTTCGGCTTACGTCGGATTTAAGTGTTTGCAAACGTGTGTCCGAGAGTTTCGGCTTACGTCGGATTTAAGTGTTTGGAAACGTGTGACCGAGAGTTTCGGCTTACGTCGGATTTAAGTGTTTGGAAACATGGCCTGATCTAAGTTAGTGAAGCTTGCATGAAGAGTAAATGTATTATATGAATGTATTAATACTTAAACACAGATACTCTGGATGGACTTTATTTATCGGCTACGGTTAACGTTACTTTGCAAGTGTAAGCCCGGTGTTATGCAAATTGCCTGTTCTACCCCTTAATGTAACCACTGGCGCAGCCCAGTGATTAAAAATCGGGACTAAATGAATTCGTTATTCCGGGTTTCGGAGGGGAATGAAAGATTAATCGCCGGCCACGGTTCCACACGTTGAGCTCTGTGTTGTAGTAAATGTTACGAATAACGTACAGTTAATATTCGTAAAAAATATACTGTTAATTAGCATTGTTTTTGTGAACGATTTTCCATTTATGTGTTATAATTATTTCAGTTTAAATTATTACAATGGCGGTACTTTACAAGTTTCACAAACGTGTCCGGTAATTTGGTAAATACATTTGAGTCAAATTTATCAATTTATTCGTCCCATAAATATTGTTTGTATTTTTAATATTTCTTACAAATACTAATACAACAAAACTTGAAACAAAAAAAACGATTTTCCTGTAAGTTTTTGTAATTTTATTATTTTTATATAGGACGCGTTTCAGACATCCCATTTTTAAACTCTTATGTCTGCGCCTAGATATAATGCTTATAGATTCATTATACAACTATATAATTTATATAAATATATATATATATATATATATATATATATATATATATATATATATAACAAAATATGTATTCCTGTGTAATAGTGAAAAGGTAAGAGGAATACAAATACAAGAATAATTTTTTGAATTATACAATTCAAAGCTTTTCGTTGGCAGTGCCAACATCTTCAGTATTCCTTCTTTAGTATTCGATGGTACCCTTTTTTTTCATATATATATATATATATATATATATGATATTAGAGACAATAGAGGATTTCACATAAAGCGTCGCCATGAAGGTGAAGAAGAGAACGCCAGTTGCAAAGTATGTTTTTATGGAGATTTCATGAAGGTTCCATTGAAATTTAGGTAACGATTAAGTTTAATGGCATTTGCTGTGTCTTTTATCGACTGTATGAGATACCCATATAAGTTTTAAACTCATAGACTACATGTTTATTAAACGACTCAAAGGCCTGGTGTTTTTTTAAAACTTATGTACTTTGTGTTTTATAAAAAATTCATTTGGCGCGTAATGGTTAAATTAGATTTACAAAATGTTGCTATAAAATATTAACGTCATCACCAAATCATTTTATCACTATTATTGAATTTTAAACCACAAAATCGTCTCCAAAGGACGTAATCGCCTTTACATGAAACGTAAACAAATATTGAATATTACTTCTACAATCAAAGAAGAAATGAGTAGGGTTTGAGTTTCAATATGTTGTTTTGAATGGAAATTTTAGTTTTATGGCATTCAGTTGCGTTTGTAGGATTTTATTTGGAGGGGGGAGTTTCTCTACTGCTCTTTCTAGAAGGGATAACAAATATTAATTTTAATCTTGACGTTATGGATTTTTTTCAAAAAATGAATAATAATTCAGTAATCCGTATACAACCTTATTGCATAAGAAGTATAATTTATCATTTTATCACCAGTATGAAGCTGTTTAGAATGGGAAGACGGTTATTTTAATGAATCAAGAATGATTTTTGTAAGCAGGACGACATTTCTGAAATTAATTTATCTTTTCCAGTGCGCTACTAAACCTATGGCCTAAAGATAGAACATCGTCAATGCCGCTGTCATTACCCATTAGTTTAACACTGACCTGAGCAGGACAACAAACTAGTTGTAGAATCGCCCTTCTAATAAACGGTCATTTTTATTAAATAAACACTCATTGAAACAGTTATTACTTTTCATTTGTAATAAGTATAATTTTTCAGGCACAAATTTTCGACTTAGCAATAACTCAAAACAATAAAAAAATAACATTTCATGAAATTACATTAGTTTTTAATTTTGATAAATGTCATGTTTCAATTAGAAAAAGAGGTTAATGTATATTTTAATCTTTCTTAACATTTATTAAAAAGTGTAATGAAATTGAACACTTTTAAATAATTTGGGTTTGGCTCCCTCGGCCTCTCTGTACAGGTTACTGGAAATATATAAGCAATCCATAGGTGCAGATTTAATTTAACAAAATACGATATTTTTCTCAGAGTGTCTCGAAAAAGCCGTTTGTTAAACTTGTGTTTGAAATTTAATACCATAGATTTATGTAAGAACAAATTAGGGGTGGGCTTAATTAACATCCCCTCATCTAAATATGTCTCCCTTAGTATCAGCCCTTTAATCTTTCTAAATAAATGGCGTCTATATTTGCTGGTTTTAATACGTTTTGCCGTATTCATAAAAAGCTTCTAAAATACGCTCCAACTTAATGGAGATTATAAACGCGACTCGTTGTTATCAAAGCAGTCTGTGAAACTCTCAAGGCCACGTTTTATTGCTCTATAATTTTATTGCAATTGATTTAATTCTTCGTGAGCATATAAATCCTAAGAAACAGGAATCGCCAGTTTTGTTAATTTCGGAAAAGAATGTTTATTTGACGGTTTAAGCTGTTGAGTACTATTGTTACGGATTATAAATCATAAAGGGTTGTGAATGATTGTTAGGATTTGGTTGAAGTAACAAAACCTCCTAGTCTGAGATATAGGGTACGATGATGAGGTCATGGTAGTATACATGACGTAGACGTACTCATGTAACGGCGTGTGCCTAGAGAGATGATGAGAACGAAGTAGGGGTATAAAGACAAGAAGCTGAAATGGTCATGAGGATCTGGTAATGCAGTGAGGAGTGTCGCTTCTCCGAGGTGGTTCTGGTCTCTAACATGTGTGGAAAGTCCTAGAAGTAACAAGTAACACCGAACGAGTCTTACAGAAGTGTGTGCTCGCTCTCTGAGGCTACGAGTGGAGAGATGTAGAGAAAAGTGTATATTGTAAAGAAGTGGTTGTAAAGTGTTGTAAAGACGCGAAGGAGAGGTTGTTTAAGGAGAGGTGTTTACTTGCTACCTGAGATCATAGAGAGGCATGCACACCTAACATTAGTTCATAGATAGGTATAGCTTGTGACGTGAGTGATGAAACTCTCTTGGAACGACAGAGGCAAAGAGAACTTTGGCGCATGAGCAGAACAACTACTCGAACCGACTCATAGTTAATTTTCCCATTAGCATTGTGGCCTTTCCAAAAACATTTCACTGTTTTGTCTTCAGAATGTATGAGCCACATAGTCACATAAGGCAGCAAGTAGGTCTGTTGATAGAGAGAGTGATCCACATTAGAGCAGGTATGTTAAGAGACCCTAAAGCAAAGAACTAATGTTAGCCGATTGTGTAGTACATCCATAACCAACCCATTCTGGCTGAGTAATCCTTCTCTCAAACTGCTATAACTAGCGTGCAATAAGTCCCGCTCTGACCTTCGAGCGGCGAGTGATGGTGCGCGGGGGTGAGGGGGGAAGAATCAATGCTTTTCTGCAAACATTGGTTTTCATGTAAGTTTAACCGTTATAATTTCACTTGTCCTATGGTAGGCTATTCTAGTCAATCTCTCACTACCAATTGACAAGTTCATTGTGTAGCTACTGCTGTTAAGTAGATATGAATTCAAGTGTAACTGTTGTTACTGTCGTGTGCGACCATGCCTCCTGTAGTGAGTAAAATAAAACAAAAACTCTTGGTTGGTGCTAAATAAGCAATATTAATTCAAGTTACGTGCTAAATTCAAAAAAAAAAAAAAAAAATTAATTAACAAATTACACTTTTGCTATTACTTGCGACCAGACATTTGTTAACTAAAAGTTGTTAACTGTTAACTTACATTTGTTTTCGTCTTACGACTTCTTTAGCCTCGTATTTTTGCAGCTAGGAATGCTGCTGTTGTGCTTCCTCTAAAGAACACAAAAGAGCACTGCACACTACTATTGAATCCACCTCCGCAAATCACCTCATGGACACTAAACACTCATGCAAAAGAAAGGAAAATAACATGAGCATCCTCCACACATGCAACAAAGGCCATAAATTAAACACACTAGAACAGTATGAAATATATAGACATAGCAACACACATAAAAATGACATCTTAAATGAACAAATACGACACAAATCACACATACTTTTAGATCACATCACTTCTAACTTTCAAAAAAATGGTACCGAGGAAGCACAACAGCAGCATTCCTAGCGGAAAAAATACGAGACTGAAGAAGTCGTAAGATGAAAACGTTTCCTCCAAGTGTAAGTTAAAATTAACAACTTTTAGTTAACAAATGTCTGGTCGCAAGTAATAGCAAAAGTGTAATTTGTAATTTACAACCAGCTCGTCATGAACAGCAACAAGATTTCGATATTTAATTAATTAACGTTTTTAAGACCAACCATTTTTGTCAAATACCGCCCATACGTAGTACTTTCGTAGAAAATTGTATAGTAAGTGTAGGAGGTTAATAGGAGTTATTTATTGTGTGTAGAAATCACTTACATACAGACCGACTTTTAATGAAGGATTCCAAAACCTACAGCTGTACACGTTAAGCTGTCAGGCAGCAACAGTCTGAAGACGCGGCGGGAAGAGGGCGAGAGTCGTAGCAAGCAGACTGGCTATTAACGGTCGAGCCAGAGAGGAAGTTATAGTGTTCCAGTAATACCTCCCCTCCTATGCTCAGAGAGAGAGAGAGAGAGAGTGTTTCATCACTCGCCTCACTATCTTTATCTATATGTATTTAATAACCGGGGCCAAGTGTGTACTAGTTTCCCTGCCCATGAGAGTTATCTAGGGTCATATAGAGGCGAGTACTCGCAACTAGGCTTCCTTTCGATATAAATAGTCGCTCTCCGGAAGCAAAAGATGTATGTTTTCCTACTCATTACCAATGTGTTCATGCTTGCCGGTGTAGAAATGGATCCTTGGATTTGCGTATAGTTTTGGCAAAGTAGATTTTTATTTTAAAAAATTGATATAAAATACAATTTATTCTTTCAAAAGATGAATTTAAGACCATGTATAAAGTCATACGGTTTCCTAGACTACCCAACATAACTCATATGGAGTGAGCAGTTACGAGTTTATTACGCCTTTAATTTTATGTGCACAGGCTAGAGATACAAACTAGCTCGACTATAGAAATTTAGAACAAAATACTTTTTTTTAACATAAGTATTTAAACGCCTATGTTCATAGTGACACCTGAAACTGTTCAATAATGCTCGTATAATACTGAGGATGACCGTTTAGTCGATAAAACAATTCCCGATGAAATAGAAACGTTGGTTTGGTTTTGTGTTATATTTTATGACCTTTTTACTGTAATAAAACTAAACATCGGCGATATAGCCCATCTCGTTACAAAGTCACTCCCTGTTGGACAGATTGGCCTTCGCCTCGCTGCTTCCACTTCGTTCAACGTAGACCCAGTGATCTCTCTATTCTAATATACTCTCGCCGTTCGCTTAACCCTCGGTTGTCTGCAAGTACTTAATTGCGGTACAAGTTCGCTTTATACGACTTAATTGCAACTTGAATTCAGCTGAAATGCTTCGTATGGATTCGTATCCCCAACCGCATTATGTCAGGCAGCGGGGGGGGATTAATCTCGGCACAGTGTTGCTCGAATATTTCACAAATCCACGGCGAGACTTCAATTCAGAACAAATGGGTTTATGTTACATCTTAGCATCGAAGTGGTGTGAACCCTTCTGGCTGTTACTAAAATAAAATTAATTATAACATATAAAGCTAGAACAAATTATGTGAGAAATTATATTCGTATGTCAAAATATTTAAATTGTATTTAAGTTACTAATATTAGTTTACCCTCTCCCTATATATGTATATATGTTGATAAATTTTCAATCGTTAATAAAATACATACTTTTCATTCAAACACTCAAGTTCAAATAATTTTTTAATGAAACGATGTGGATATAGTTTATTTGAATAATTATTGATTAATTAATTTTATTAAATAATTTCGCTTTCTATTTTGCCACTAATATTGTTAATCCGTTATATGAATGTACATATTTATAATATATGTAATTATTCAATAAAAAGTAAGTAAAATAATATTTTTCTTTGTTGACCTCAGTAGGAATTGACTTAAACTTTTTTAAATATTGCTTGTTTCAAATATAATTTTAACATGGGCATAGGGTATCATAAATATTATGCTTTATTTAATTGATTTCTGTTGTTTTTATTAATTCATATTTTCTTATAATTTTTGATTTTTTTTCTGTTGCAGGTAAGTGTTTGGGAAATTATTATCATCGTGTTTTGTTAAGGTGAGTTGAGCATATTTATTTTATTTGCATCAATTATGAAAAGATGAATACTTGGTAGCCATGTAATATTCCATCGCAACATATACACGCGTGCGCGCGCACGCACACACACACACCCTGTTTTTATTTTCGTATAACAGGGCAGTTTAATTCTTTACTTATTCGTTATGAAATTGCAATCAACTGTTGAACTGTGATTTTTCTTCTACACGAAATACAGGACAAACAGTTCATTGAAACTGTATTATTTTGGAACTGGTTAACGTTCGCATACTTGATACAGGGTGCAAACTTTTAATAGATTTGACAACATTGCAATAATTTGTGTGCGATCCAACATTCCTCTGACAGTGTGTGATGCTTTTTGACTGTAATGATTGTAACAGAATTTGTCTTTCAATGCTACAGATATTCGAGTCTATAAGGTATTGCACTATCAGTGACGTAGCCAATGGGAAGGGCAACAGGATCCTGTGCTCTCAGAAATACAATTGGTTGTTTTAAGGTATTGCACTATCAGTGACGTAGGCAATGGGAAGGGCAACAGGATCCTGTGCTCTCAGAAATACAATTGGTTGTTTTAAGGTATTGCACTATCAGTGACGTAGCCAATGGGAAGGGCAACAGGATCCTGTGCTCTCAGAAATACAATTGGTTGTTTTAAGGTATTGCACTATCAGTGACGTAGGAAATGGGAAGGGCAACAGGATCCTGTGCTCTCAGAAATACAATTGGTTGTTTTAAGGTATTGCACTATCAGTGACGTAGCCAATGGGAAGGGCAACAGGATCCTGTGCTCTCAGAAATACAATTGGTTGTTTTAAGGTATTGCACTACCAGTGACGTAGGCAATGGGGAGGGCAACAGGATCCTGTGCTCTCAGAAATACAATTGGTTGTTTTAAGGTATTGCACTATCAGTGACGTAGCCAATGGGAAGGGCAACAGGATCCTGTGCTCTCAGAAATACAATTGGTTGTTTTAAGGTATTGCACTATCAGTGACGTAGGCAATGGGAAGGGCAACAGGATCCTGTGCTCTCAGAAATACAATTGGTTGTTTTAAGGTATTGCACTATCAGTGACGTAGCCAATGGGAAGGGCAACAGGATCCTGTGCTCTCAGAAATACAATTGGTTGTTTTAAGGTATTGCACTATCAGTGACGTAGCCAATGGGAAGGGCAACAGGATCCTGTGCTCTCAGAAATACAATTGGTTGTTTTAAGGTATTGCACTATGAGTGACGTAGGCAATGGGAAGGGCAACAGGATCCTGTGCTCTCAGAAATACAATTGGTTGTTTTAAGGTATTGCACTATCAGTGACGTAGGCAATGGGAAGGGCAACAGGATCCTGTGCTCTCAGAAATACAATTGGTTGTTTTAAGGTATTGCACTATCAGTGACGTAGCCAATGGGAAGGGCAACATGATCCTGTGCTCTCAGAAATACAATTGGTTGTTATTATTATTATTATTTAAATTTATCATTTATGAATTCACCTTTTGAATATAACAATTTAGAGTAGGGCTAAGTTGTTAGGAACGTATCAGGCCTTTCCAGCTCTTACGAACAAATATATTTCCCTACTTTTTTGGTAGACTATGATTAGGTGCTTTAATTGTTGCTCCCTTAAGGAATTAGGGGAAGGATTTTGAGACGTGCTTTGTAAAAACATTTTTCCCTCTGAAGGATTGGGTCAGAGAAAAATGTCTTTTAAAATTTATGCGCTGCATTGCTCTGCCGCCTGGTGTGATTTTTATAAGTTAATGGTCGAACCAGTCGAGGAATAGACGTTTTATGCCAAAGGTTTATGTGGGTAAATCAAGGAACGACTCACAGATTATTCTCCTACCAAAACGCTACAAATATGCACTTTTGAGTCGTAAAAAGTAGTTTGGCATGGCTCAACCTTTAATTAGAGCCTAAATTAGATGAAAAAATTTTACTTAAGAATTTATGCATTTTTACTCTCATTACACGTGATAGGATTAGTATTGGAAATAATTGTAAATAGCTTTCAGTTTAAAATTGCCAAATTCCATCTGCAGTTTTACAGTGCTAGGATAGCGTAAAAATGTTCTTAGGTATCGCAAGTTTATAAAATTTTCTGGAAGATTTTCCAAGACCAGGGCGGATCAAATATTTCTCTATCTGCGCTATTGCGCATTAGGCTAGCTAGGCTATTAGCCTATACTTTATTGATTAGACTCTACCTATGTGACGTATTTAGTGCCTATTACAACGTCCCCTGACTTTAAAGCCGTAACGTCTAACCTTATGAATTGTTTTCGGAAACCGTCGCAAAAATGTTTCTTCTATTTTCATAATATATTGTCTGCATTTGGTTAACCCTATTTTTTTGTTTAGAAAATTCTGGCATATAATGAATCGGGCGTATAATGGATCAGGCCTGAGTGAATCGGGCGTTTAGGTTACATTTATTTACACATATGGATTACATTTATATATAGAATATATTTATATCTGTTATAACAATGCTAATGTAAATATATGAGTGTTTTTTTAGTTCATATATAAATGAAGTACATATTTGCATAAAAATTGTTCTGGTGGGCGAACAGCGATTAAAACTAACCCCACCCCTAATTTGGCTTCATAATGAATCATTACCGCTGATTTAAAGATTTACTTTCCCTGGGTGGACAATTAGGGAAGGTCCGTTTCCCCTGCTAATTACCGCATTTGTCCTTATAACATTTCAAAATCGGCTTTTATTTTCCCCACCTACCTTCACTTAAACGTAATAAAAGATTTTATCTCTAAACGTCTACAATTGGAATAAAATTGTATCGCAAATGTTATGGCCCATTTACGTGTGAGTAATACAGATAGATATAAACTTAATCTAGCGCAGGGTGTCTTTAGAGAGATGGGAAAAGTGTTAGATATTAGTTGAAACATTGAAAACTGGCAGTGCGTTCTCACGCAGGCGAAAATGTGGTTGACACCCTAACTTGTAAAAGCTTTTTGTGACGAGATTATATATAAGAAAAAATATCAATTAGTCAAGTTCATATCCTTGATTAATTAGCCTTACTTGTCCGGTTTTAATAGAGAATATGATTTCTTCGGCCACTTTCTGTAACTTAGCTTCGGTACTGGATTACAAAACCAAACCAGATATTGTACGGGCGTTGAAATTCCCACTCGTGGTGCCACCGACTTAATGTAGAAAACGTTTTGTTCCAGTATTTAAAAATTATACTTGTATACAAGTCCATGTATAAAATGACTAAGTTTCAACATGGAAGTTTCACCGAACACAATCCAATAGTTGGGTTTATAGCGCTCCTTAAACTATAGAGACAACGCCAACTAGCTGGATTTATGTGCGGTGACGTAATCCGCAAGTTAGAAACTGTCATGTGATCGTGTTGTGTAGGGAAAGGAATCAGCTGATAGTAAATAAAACTGTGGGAAACTGAATGTTATTCTAAAATCAGAGAATAGGGTGTGCTAATTATTTGAAATGAAAGTTTAGCTACGAAATTTATTAGTTATATTCAGTTTTTACTAGAAATATTTATCATAGTAATTTGAAATCTCTTTAAATTGAGAACAAACAGTTTAGTTCACAGAGAGCGACGTACAGGTCTCCACTTCTGACGTAGTTTGAAGAACACTCTAAGCAATTATGTTGTCTAAGTTTTTTTTTATTCGTTTTGTTAAAATAATATAAAATAACTTTTGTTTCTACATATAATTTTTGTACTCTAGTGCGACTCCCATCCCCTCTGAAAGGTAGGAAAAGTTTTTTTTTATTATAATTAGGATAGGAGTGTTTTATTATCATAACACTTTAATAGGAGGTATTTAAGGAGATTTTATCCTATCTTTTGTACAGACCCTCACACCTGAAATGGATCTACCTCTATCAAGTTATTGTATAGGTGTCTACTCATACAAGACTTTATAAAGAGAAGGTTATGGGAGAGCCGATAGAAATGGGTAGTACTAAGGACTCGATACGAGGATCTTCAGGTGCGTATAATGAGGGTACATTCATGGCATCGAATTAGCCTGAAGTGGATCTGCTGTCGCCTAGGATGAACAGAAAGACTAGGGTGTAAGGAAGGGTAAGAGGAAGACTAGGGTGTAAGGTAGAGTGAAGAGGAAGTCTAGGGTATAAGGAAGGGAGAGGAGGTATACTAGGGTGTAGGTAAGGGTGAAGAGGAAGACTAGGGTGTAAGAAAGAGTTAAGAGGAAGACTAGGGTGTAAGGAAGGGTGAGGAGGAAGACTAGGGTGTAAGGAAGGGTGAAGAGGAAGACTAGGGTGTATGGAAGGGTGAGGAGGAAGACTCCGATGTAAGGAAGGGTGAAGAGGAAGCCTATGGTGTAGGGAAGAGTGAATAGGAAGACTAGGGTGTAAGGAAGGGTGAGGAGGAAGACTAGGGTGTAAGGAAGGGTGAAGAGGAAGACTAGGGTGTAAGGAAGGGTGAGGAGGAAGACTAGGGTGTAAGGAAGGGTGAGGAGGAAGACTAGGGTGTAAGGAAGGGTGAAGAGGAAGACTAGGGTGTAAGGAAGGGTGAAGAGTAAGACTAGGATGTAAGGAAGGGTGAGGAGGAAGACTAGGGTGTAAGGAAGGGTGAAGAGTAAGACTAGGGTATAAGGAAGGGAGAGGAGGTATACTAGGGTGTAGGTAAGGGTGAAGAGGAAGACTAGGGTGTAAGAAAGAGTTAAGAGGAAGACTAGGGTGTAAGGAAGGGTGAGGAGGAAGACTAGGGTGTAAGGAAGGGTGAAGAGTAAGACTAGGGTGTAAGGAAGGGTGAGGAGGAAGACTAGGGTGTAAGGAAGGGTGAGGAGGAAGACTAGGGTGTAAGGAAGGGTGAGGAGGAAGACTACGATGTAAGGAAGGGTGAAGAGGAAGCCTATGGTGTAGGGAAGAGTGAATAGGAAGACTAGGGTGTAAGGAAGGGTGAGGAGGAAGACTAGGGTGTAAGGAAGGGTGAAGAGGAAGACTAGGGTGTAAGGAAGGGTGAGGAGGAAGACTAGGGTGTAAGGAAGGGTGAGGAGGAAGACTAGGGTGTAAGGAAGGGTGAAGAGGAAGACTAGGGTGTAAGGAAGGGTGAAGAGTAAGACTAGGATGTAAGGAAGGGTGAGGAGGAAGACTAGGGTGTAAGGAAGGGTGAAGAGTAAGACTAGGGTGTAAGGAAGGGTGAAGAGGAAGACTAGGATGTAAGGAAGGGTGAGGAGGAAGACTAGGGTGTAAGGAAGGGTGAAGAGGAAGACTAGGGTGTAAGGAAGGGTGAAGAGGAAGACTAGGGTGTAAGGAAGGGTGAAGAGGAAGACTAGGGTGTAAGGAAGGGTGAAGAGGAAGACTAGGGTGTAAGGAAGGGTGAAGAGGAAGACTAGGATGTAAGGAAGGGTGAGGAGGAAGACTAGGATGTGAGGAAGGGTGAGGAGGAAGACTAGGGTGTAAGGAAGGGTGAAGAGGAAGACTAGGGTGTAAGGAAGGGTGAGGAGGAAGACTAGGGTGTAAGGAAGG
The DNA here is from genome assembly GCA_036971475.1 of Prosapia bicincta. Lineage (NCBI taxonomy): Eukaryota > Metazoa > Arthropoda > Insecta > Hemiptera > Cercopidae > Prosapia > Prosapia bicincta. Next base: position 2,664,698 of record JBAIZL010000050.1, read on the forward strand.
GTGAGGAGGAAGACTAGGGTGTAAGGAAGGGTGAAGAGGAAGACTAGGATGTGAGGAAGGGTGAGGAGGAAGACTAGGGTGTAAGGAAGGGTGAAGAGGAAGACTAGGGTGTAAGGAAGGGTGAGGAGGAAGACTAGGGTGTAAGGGAGGGTGAGGAGGAAGACTAGGGTGTTAGGAAGGGTGAAGAGGAAGACTAGGGTGTAAGGAAGGGTGAAGAGGAAGACTAGGGTGTAAGGAAGGTTGAAGAGTAAGACTAGGATGTGAGGAAGGGTGAGGAGGAAGACTAGGGTGTAAGGAAGGGTGAGGAGGAAGACTAGGGTGTAAGGAAGGGTGAAGAGGAAGACTAGGATGTAAGGAAGGGTGAGGAGGAAGACTAGGATGTGAGGAAGGGTGAGGAGGAAGACTAGGGTGTAAGGAAGGGTGAAGAGTAAGACTAGGGTGTAAGGAAGGGTGAAGAGGAAGACTAGGATGTAAGGAAGGGTGAGGAGGAAGACTAGGGTGTAAGGAAGGGTGAGGAGGAAGACTAGGGTGTAAGGAAGGGTGAAGAGGAAGACTAGGGTGTAAGGAAGGGTGAAGAGGAAGACTAGGGTGTAAGGAAGGGTGAAGAGTAAGACTAGGATGTGAGGAAGGGTGAGGAGGAAGACTAGGGTGTAAGGAAGGGTGAAGAGGAAGACTAGGATGTAAGGAAGGGTGAGGAGGAAGACTAGGGTGTAAGGAAGGGTGAAGAGGAAGACTAGGGTGTAAGGAAGGGTGAAGAGTAAGACTAGGATGTGAGGAAGGGTGAGGAGGAAGACTAGGGTGTAAGGAAGGGTGAAGAGGAAGGGTAGGGTGTAAGGAAGGGTGAGGAGGAAGACTAGGGTGTAGGGAAGAGTCGATAGTAATAAGGAATACCAAGGAACTACGTGATGATCCTCAAGTTCTGGTGTCAGGAGAAAGTTATAACTTCAATTATGTCTGGATCTCTTACCGGAAGTTGTTGATATCATCCAGGGTTAAGAGATATCTATTCCGCTTATGCTCTCAGTTGACATAGAATCGTGGAACCTATGAAAAAGGCCGAATCTCTACAGATTGCCCGTAAACCTTGTTTTATACTTATGTGGAATTCATCCCCATTCTAGTTTATAGGTTGGTTGTGGTTCTTGAAGGACCATTATACGAGGGTGACTTTCATCATGAAGGCTGTATCGAAATGTCTAACAAGTGCAAAACTAAAAACTAGATTTAGGAACGCCATTCTAGTATATAGGTTGGTTGTGGTTCTTGAAGGACCATCACACGAGGGTGACTTTCATCATGAAGGCTGTATCGAAATGTCTAACAAGTGCAAAACTAAAAACTAGATTTAGGAACGCCATTCTAGTATATAGGTTGGTTGTGGTTCTTGAAGGACCATCACACGAGGGTGACTTTCATCATGAAGGCTGTATCGAAATGTCTAACAAGTGCAAAACTAAAAACTAGATTTAGGAACGCCATTCTAGTATATAGGTTGGTTGTGGTTCTTGAAGGACCATCACACGAGGGTGACTTTCATCATGAAGGCTGTATCGAAATGTCTAACAAGTGCAAAACTAAAAACTAGATTTAGGAACGCCATTCTAGTATATAGGTTGGTTGTGGTTCTTGAAGGACCATCACACGAGGGTGACTTTCATCATGAAGGCTGTATCGAAATGTCTAACAAGTGCAAAACTAAAAACTAGATTTAGGAACGCCATTCTAGTATATAGGTTGGTTGTGGTTCTTGAAGGACCATCACACGAGGGTGACTTTCATCATGAAGGCTGTATCGAAATGTCTAACAAGTGCAAAACTAAAAACTAGATTTAGGAACGCCATTCTAGTATATAGGTTGGTTGTGGTTCTTGAAGGACCATCACACGAGGGTGACTTTCATCATGAAGGCTGTATCGAAATGTCTAACAAGTGCAAAACTAAAAACTAGATTTAGGAACGCCATTCTAGTATATAGGTTGGCTGTGGTTCTTGAAGGACCATCACACGAGGGTGACTTTCATCATGAAGGCTGTATCGAAATGTCTAACAAGTGCAAAACTAAAAACTAGATTTAGGAACGCCATTCTAGTATATAGGTTGGTTGTGGTTCTTGAAGGACCATCACACGAGGGTGACTTTCATCATGAAGGCTGTATCGAAATGTCTAACAAGTGCAAAACTAAAAACTAGATTTAGGAACGACTTAGAAATGTTTTCATGTTCTCTAGATAAATCTACACGAGAAGTAAGAGGGACGTTCCCATTCAGATGTTATCAATATAATTTTGTTGAATAGAGGCTAAATCTGTTTCTGGTCTTTGAGGAAAACTCTTCAAAGGAGATCTAGGTTACCCTTTGCTTCAAATAAAAATAGAGAGATTATCTTGTTTGCTATTGGAAGGTCCGTCCATGTTGCTGCCATTCCGTCGGTCGATGTATGTTGTCCTGTAATGCTTCGCGTCAGGATTAAAACTCCTTTTCATGAGTAGAAATTTCATGGTAATTTATTTGTGTCCATTCACAAATGGTGTAAATATAAGGATTATTTGAAATTTAAAATTAGTTATATTCCGGTATTTATTCTTGTCCTTGAACTTGACTGCAGTCAAATAAAAACTAAAGTTAACATTGTTTGTTTGAATTTACAAAAAAAATAATAAATAAATAGAAAATATACAAATAATTAATAAGCTAGTTTGTAATTATATTTGTTATATCTTTTGTGATACGTTAGATGGGGTGATCTATGCTTAAGAGATTAATGGAGGGATCTATGTATTCTTAGATGGGGTGATCTATGCTTAAGAGATTAATGGAGGGATCTATGTATTCTTATCCAGTAAAATGTGGTACATCGATTACTTTTATAAGTGGAAGTATCCCATAATATTTGTCTCTAACAATGCACCGCCATATATATTGATAAAGCTCTTATGAATGGGGTGTTCGTAGTATACGCTAACTGTAGGTATGATGAGGCGGATGAGGAGGTGTTATCGCATATCAAAGAGGAAACCTCTTTCGCAGGTATCGGAAGAGGAAATGTTCTCCGAGGAGGATTAGATATAGAAGATATAGGCGTAATAGATACTTAAAAAATAAATTCTTTAGAAACCCACTTGTCCATAATCAAGTTCCATTGATTGATTTTACGTAGTGTACAAAGAAGTAACAAATGTCAATATATTAAATAAAATATTATTTATTAATAAGCTCGGTAATTCTACTTTACTTGAGTAAAACTTCTGCAAAGCACGAGGAGTGCTATTCTCCGTGAACTGTTTGATGTGGTTTTAAAGGTTTGCCGCAGTTCTTAGTTCGAAACCACCAGGAGCGAGATTCTAGAACTTAAAAGCGTCTATTCGGTCTCACTTGTAATGATGTCCTAGAACGTCTCGGAGTGTAAAATCTATGTTCGACACAACATTTGATTTCTTAATTGTACTGTAAATTATATTCTGGAATTTTGTAGTCCGTTACGTTCGGCGAATCTTACTAATCACTTGAACAATAGTTTATGACTATCCAAACTTTAAGTTTTGTAGTCCATTACGTTCGGCGAATCTTACTAATCACTTGAACAATAGTTTATGACTATCCAAACTTTAAGTTTTGTAGTCCATTACGTTCGGCGAATCTTACTAATCACTTGAACAATAGTTTATGACTATCCGAACTTTAAATTTAGTAAATTTGTTAAAACTTACTGAGACAGAACGTTTTCGATCGCTATGTGCCGATCTTCATCAGTGTCTTCTGCTTGGAGGAGTTGGGTCAAGCGGTGACGGTTTTAAAGTAGGTTTTCGATAGTATCAAAGAGTATGTGTGATTTGTATTGTGTTTGTTCGTTTAATATGTTTGTATTTTGTGTTTTTGTGTGTCTGTAAATTTCATATTGTTCTAGTGTGTTGAGATGTGGTCCTTTTTTGTTGATGTGTAGGATTTCTAGATTATGGTAAATGTCTGTGTATTTGTGTCCTGTATCTTTTATGTGGTTGCAAAATGTTGAGTTGGTGTTCTGTTTGTGTTCTTCGACTCTTTGTTTAAAGCTGCGACCTGTTTGTCCAATGTAGAATTTGTTACATTCGTCGCAGTTTAAAGTATAATGTAAATTATAGTTTATATAAGTATTGAGTTCGTTTAGCTCTTAAAAAGTTTCAATAAACTCGGGTTCCGATAAAACAGAAATTATTTGTTGTTCGGTTGGGTTCTATAATTTATGCAAGAAGAATCGATTTTAAAACAATAAGGTTTCGTCTAAAAATATACTTTCATCAAGTTTGCATTTATATGGTAATTATATCGCGATGGGTTTGATGAACTGTGTAACGCCCAAGTCCGAATCGAATTAGTTTTGAAGTCCAATTCTACAGGTTTAGATTCACTTCCTTTAGAAATGATCCGCTAAAGCAAATGGCCTGTACGTAAGGAGGTTTTGGGTTTTGGCAACAATATTTAGTACTTTTACCATAACAGCTGCAGGTACTTGTGTTACTCAAAACAGTTATTTTGTTTTACATCGTTAAAGCAGTAAATAGACTAAAAGAAATACAAATTGAAACCTTGATTTAAAATTTCACAAGTGCCGCCCATGGAATCTTTTTGAAGTGTAATTTATGGGGCACCTTTTAAAATAATTACGTGGGATTTAATAAGTTAACGTGACGTCATCATGTAGGAAATCCTACGAGAATGCGTAACATTTTGTAAGATTACCAAAATCAATTACGGCAGTTAATACTAACAGCTGTGTTTTTGTCTTAGCTCAGAGGTTGCTTAGATGTTATGTTTAAACCATTCTCAGTTGCAGTTATACGAAAGTAAATATATTATGTAGGACTATGTGATAACGTGTGATTTCATACATCATGACCTTTCACCACTCGTAGCTAGTGCTGATTTATATATTGTACAGTAGTATTAAAAGCAAATGTCTAAGGGAAGTTATGTCGTCCCACATTAATGATAGACTTAAGTTAAATTAAATAATACAGTTCGTTTAGTAGGATCTATTTTTAAAATTAATATAAATGTGGTAGTTTATAAAATAAATTACAAAACGTTAAAGTTACGTTCTTTATATTGTAAATAATAACCTTTCTTAACAGGTCATTAGAGCAGCAAATACATATCTAAATGATCTATTACATTATTTGACTCCATCTTCTCTTGAGCTACTAGTTCTTCACTAAAACATTTCTACATATGTACTTATGTTACACGTGCCTATAGTAGCACTTACGTTTTTGATCATTGAGGGCGGCTGTTTCGGTAGATGGTCACATTGTCAACCGAGACCGTAACTGACCTCTTGGTTGTTTTAGGTTAGGCGGGGGGGGGAAGGATAGGGATATTAAATGTATTGAAGAGTATTATGGGGTTATAATAATGTCGATTTGCGTATGTGAGATATAATGCAATTGATTCAAACCTACAAGTAAAACAAAAATAACCAACAAAAACGCAACACAACGGGCAAACATTTCAAACTACACCCAAAACACCCATAACTGTAACTCCCATAACTGTAACTCCCATAACTGTAACTCCCATAACTGTAACTCCCATAACTGTAACTCCCATAACTGTAACTCCCATAACTGTAACTCCCATAACTGTAACTCCCATAACTGTAACTCCCATAACTGTAACTCCCATAACTGTAACTCCCATAACTGTAACTCCCATACACGTTTAGACATTAGAACCGTATAATACTTATGGCGCCTCACTCCCATCCTAACCTAAAACAACTAACATATTGTTAGATTGTGTATCGTTGTAGTTGGTTATTTTTGTTTTATTTGTGTAGAACTTGTAGCTTTTAATCATTATAACTCACATATACCTTTCAACATTACCCCTAATATTCTTTAAAAATACACCTAATATCTCTATCCTGCACCACCCCTCTCTTACACAGAACCAAGAGGTCAAGTACGGTCTGTCTGAGAAACACTTGTCCCGAAACGTAAGTACTAGTGTAGCCAAGTGTAACACTAATGTATGCTAAAACGTTTTTAGTAAAAACATTAATTTTGTTAATAACAGATAGTTTAAAGATTAACTTTATGCGGTTATGCCATTTTCTAATAACTCACATCACTGTATCTTATAAATTATATTATTTATGTTGCATTGCTTCGTAAGGTCGTACGGATGGTATTGATATTTTAAATATTATAAACTCCCTGACGGCTGTATGACGTAAGAATAGAAATGTAGCAGTTTGTGCATTCGGGAATTAGACGTTGCAACTAGACGCATCTATTTATCTAGACGGTTACAAACATATGTGATTTCCTCTTATTAAATTCACACATACAGTATTCCTTTACGTGCACGAGAGCGATCCTTTGTAAACCCGGTTGCGTTCATATCCAGTAATTATTATTTAAAAGGTTTATTCTGTCGTCCAATCCCGGAGTAAAGCCTTAAAACCGATCGCTATTCGTGTCCTGCATTAATCCTTGCACTGCAATTTATTGCTCGACTAGACAATGCAAATGTTGTGACGGTTTTATCAGGCACAGCGCTGTGTCGCTGATCAAGGCTTAATATGTCGTCACGTCATAAAGGATTTAAGTCAAATACCTAACTTTAGGAAGTATAAAATATGGAAAAACTATCGTATGGCTTTATCCTATCGGGCAGTAATTTGTTCCGCGAATTCCACCGTTTTCCTGTTCAATAATCGAACTTGGTTTAGCGTACAATAAACATTTTGCTTTATTTCTAGTCGTGATGTCACTGGGGTGGAAAAGGGTCTTGGTGGAATTAGAGACAAAAGGTGATGGCTAAAAATAGCTCACTATAATCTTCGAAAAAACTACAGGACAATTAAAACTGACAGTAAACACTCAGAGCGGACGAAACCCAAGACATCCCATTAACATGCTGACAGGCTAACATGGGCTCCTTCACTTCTGTTAGGAATATTTGTATATATTCCATTACATTTTTCTGCCTTTCCCAATAATACAATATTTTCCTTTCTTGACGTGTGTCGGAATGACTTAAATAGTAGTACTTTTGATATTCTTTTTGATATTTTCAGCAGACACGTTGTTCAATGCACTGGCGTAGTGTGAAACGCGTCTACTGAAAAATATATCAGTAAGAAGTGGTGTTTGCCAAGTGAGATCAAAAGTAGTAATTAATAAAAAAACCTCATGATGTACAACACAAAATCTGCAAGTTTTAAATAGTACTCTCTGAAACATTTAACCTTATAAGTACTATTAAAGATTTGAAAATGAAAATATTCCGAAACGCGCGAACAAAGGAAAATATTGTAATGTTAGGAAAGGCAGAAAAATGTACTCGAATATACATTAAATACGTGATTTTTCAATACTTCACAAAAGTGTTAGTACTACATTCAGATTTTCATACAGTCTAAGTACTTACTGTTTAAAGGTCTTCTTTGAGAACAATCTTTTGGAAACGCAATCTTTGGGGGTTCCAGATGACGGAATTTATAGTTTAGTCAAAATCGTTTCATTTATAAGATATAACGACATTAACAATATCATTATATCTGTTCATAGATGCTGTTTATTGTATATTATACTTTATAGAAAATCTGAAAGTGAACTATGCTTAAGTGGTGGTGTTCTCAGTGTGTGTGTGTGTGTGTGTGTGTGTGTGTGTGTGTGTGTGTGTGTGTGTGTGTGTGTGTGTGTGCGTGTGTGCGCGTGTGTGTGTGTGTGCGTGTGTGTGTGTGTGTGTGTGTGTCATTGTTTATTATATTTTTGCTGAGGTTTGTTTATTAGATAGATTATTTAATAATATATTGGAAAGTGCGATTTGGAGTGTAGGAGATTATGTGTGTGTGTTGTGTTTGTGTGCGCGTGCGTGCGTGTCTGTGTTTGAGGATGGTAATGTTAGGGAGGCAGGGATGTAGGAAGAGAGAGAGAGAGAGAGAGAGAGAGAGAGAGAGAGAGAGAGAGAGAGAGAAAAGGAAATTGTCGTGTTTTTTAATGGTCTAGATTTCACACATTCATTTAGATATTAATTTGTTTTTATAGGCCATTTTTATAGAACATCTACGTAATTTTAAACCAACATAAACATACAAGAATAGAGTTGATCGAGTGACATATAAAAATAATTGAATAATTTCTGAAGCAACTATGGAATGTTTCTAAATCCCTGTGAACAACATTAAAAACTTGTTTATCGGGAGAAATACTCTATCCGTATTTAGAGTTTTTTTTGAATGTTTTCCTACATAGACTAAACAATCAATAAAACGGCACGGTTCTGTTATCAATGTACATCGAGGACTGTAGAAGAGGGGTTTGTTGAGAAGTGTTGTGCTGTGTGTTGGATTTCCTCTTGACGAATTCGGACAAGTTTCTGAGGATGCCATAAATCTAAGCGACTTACGAAGTAACAAGGGGGAAGCAAATAAGCTTTTAATGATAAAGTGTATTAGTTACGTACATCTTTGGGAATAGTGTGATCGATGACCGAGTTTGGAGTAATGCTACATTCGACCAAAGTCGACAAATCGATATGTCTGGAGTGAATATAGTCCTCGACCTGTGCTCGGCTGATGTTAGTGACGCGATTTTAATTACATGTCGACTCTTAGTTAGACAAGTTTTTAATTTTTATTTTTAATGAAAAAAAGACACCCTTCAAACTATCAATGTACTAAGGAAACGACCTCCCTTTACGTCATAGCTGTTGTAAATGATTAAAATACCACATTCAGCTTTCAAGCTACCATAAAACCTTTTTTCCTCACTCTCTTTTCAGGTAAAACTAATCATGAAATTTAAACATGAAAAACATTTTAAAACTTTTTAAAGTAAATATCCCAGAATTTTTTTACAACAGAAAATTAACTTCTAAACTATTTTAAAAGCGTTTTTCTTTATATTTATTTCATTGTACTTAGAATATTAATAAATTATTAAACGACAATGGAAAGTAAAACAGGTGATCATTGTAAAATTATTATATAATTTAGAAACGTAATATCAGTAATTGATTACTATTTTTATAGTAATTAATATTTTTATTTAATGTGTCCTAATAACTATTAATTTTTTATATAGGCTAGTGACAGATCACAAACAATTTTGCTTTTTTGAACACTCAAAGTTTCAAATTTCAAATAAGCTCTTGAAATGGAATTTCGGAAAGAAATTCGTAAAGAAGCAAAATTATCTGTGATCTGTCATTAGCCTATATAAAAGTTTATAGTAATATTTTCCCAATAATTCAGCTAATAGCTTTTGATGAACAGGTTTAAATTACGTGTAATTTTCAACCTTTCACAAACTTTATACACTCTTACTTACAGCGCTTCGTAACCACCCACACAAACAGATTATCTTTGGCTGACGATTTGTTGTCTTGGTGTAAAGGAGTTGGGTCAGTATGAATGCAAAGGATAGGTTTTTGGTTATACAACTATCGGGACCGAGTAAACATTACGTCCGAAGAGGGGAATACTAGCAGCACAACAGCAGTAGTATTTCCGCGTGCAATGTTTACTCGGTCTAGTAATACGAGCAGAACACCTTTATACACTTATCACTAACGTTGTCAATGACCTTCGACGTTAAAACTGACCTTCACCTCCTGGATTTAGTTTCTTTGTAGACTGTTGTCTTTGTATCATACCAATTCAGTTGTTGTAAATAGTCAATGTTTAAAAAAATATTAATTCATTGTTTTTAAAATTTAAAGCAGTTGATGCTTTTAGGTTGGATTTGAACTGTATGGGTAGATGTTTGAAATCCAGCACTATGAGACTGAGCCAATTTGTCGATAGTTGGAAATGTTTTTCTTAAAGAGGTAGATGAGTCCCCACCCCAACTGGTTGTCGGCGAAACCCCCATTGTCCAACTCTCCGGTTCTCCTTGCGATGGTTATCGTAAATAGTGCTTTAGAAAACAAATAACACCCTTTATGCTAGGTTAATTTCAGATATTAATTTCACTTTCTACTTTACAACCTAATATTAAGTCTGTCATATGTATGTACATATTTTTAATAATTGTAATTATTTAATATAAAGTAACTAAAATACATTTTGGTTATTGACCTCAGTAGAAATTGACTTTAAAATTTTTTGTATATATTACTTGCTTTGATTTTTTCTAATCATCAATTCTTAAAAAATAACTCTGCATTACTGGCTTTTCTATTTTTGTTTGTTTGTACTAATTTCTTGCATGATATTGTTATTGACTATTAATATTCTTATCACTTTGCCTGTTGTACTTTAGCAAACATTTTGTTCGCCTTTGTATAGAATCATGACGGCTCTCTCCCAGTATCGCGGACACGACTTGTCTGGCATGGACTTAAACACTTACAATGTTGTCTCACGTATTGTTATTACTGTGCTGTTTTTATTCTGATGGTAACTCCAAGCTTATTTCGTGCAAAACTGTTGATTAATGCTATCGTGCTAATGTAATTAATATTTTGTCGGACTCCAGACATGTGCCTAAAGCAGTAATGACAGAACACGTGTTGCACTGTTATATTGACAGAACAGACCCAAAACTTTAGATTAAATCTGTCCTCAACCACTCGTATTCTCCCCTAGCCTCTTGTGACGTCACATGTGGCGTGTGTGACGTCAGATAACTTCGCGTCTCTTCTAATTGCTTTGATAACTGAAACGCTTTACAGTTTGTAATAATTGGGATTGCGTCCCGGAATTGTAACTTTGTTGCAGAGATTTTGAAACGTTTTATTAATTAATTAAACCATGTTACGTTTAGTTTATTCGTGATTTTCTTCGTTGTGTAAAATATATATACTGTAAAATAGACACAATGTAAAATAGGGATATGGTAAAATAGACAATTTGTAGTATAAGTTCATTGTGAAATAGACATATTGAAAAATAAACGTTGTGAAACAGAGAGACATTTTAAAATAGACGTATTCTACATTTATCTAATGGCAAAATAGACACATGGTAAAAACAATTTTTATAGTAGGCGCATTGTAAAATAGATATGTTTTAAATTAGACACATACAATATAGATGTATCATTAAAATATACTAATTGTAAAAGAGGTATATTGTTAAATATAGACGTTATAATATAAACGTTGTAAAATAGATGCATTATAAATTAGTCATATTTAAAATTAGACTCACTGTAAAATAAACACATGGTAAAATATATACATTGTGAAAGAAACAGATTGTAAAATAGACAGATTATGCATTGGATAAATTGAAAAATAGATTGATAGTGAAATAGATAATTTGTTAGGATAGACACATCGTAAAATAAATAGATTTTATGTTAGGCACATTTTAAAATATACCCATTGCAAAATAGGCACAGGACATGTATATATATATATATATATATATATATATATATATATATATATATATATATATATAAAGAACTAAGTCAAAATACAAATTCAAGAATTATAATTGAATTTACAATTCAATTATATTGTAAATTCAATTATAATTCTTGTATTTGTATTTTGACTTAGTTCTTTATTAATACACAAGAATACATATTGCGATATACATATACATATATATATATATATATATATATATATATATATATATATATATATATTAAAAAAACATTATAAAATAGATACATTGCAAAATAAATATTGTAAAATAATCGCATTGTAAACTAGATTCATTCAAAAATAGAAAATATATAAACCAGATTAAACCCTTCAATAGCCACCTAAGAAAAATTCTGAAAAAGAAGATGATTCAAAAACGAGTGATAGAGAGAGACTTGATATTTCGAGTGAGTTTTGTTTGGTCATCTAAGTGGTTACTGAGAAAGGATTTTCAAAAATTTTGGTAGTAAAGAGTAGTCATTGTTGGTTGATTGATACAAACATCGGCGTAGCACTTAAGTTACAAAAGGCAAACTTAGATTTGGTCAGCTGCTATGGTTCTTATTGTCCTTGTACTGTAAGGAAGATGTAAAAACGTTTTATTTAAATTGCAAAAAAAATAATGTTTTCGTCGATGTGTACCTTCTGACTGATTTAAAAACCCCTTTAAAGCCTAAACTCTAAGAGGTAGACTTGAAACTTTTGGCACTATTTTTGTTTCATAATGGTAGTACATACTAAGAAGGAATTTAAAATAAAAATTTTATTCCTTAATGTCATAAATGGACTATTATCGAGTAAATATTTCACTTTCCTCGCAATAAGGAATACATAGAGTGGGCCTATATGATGAATGCTATAGCACTTCCTCGGGCGAAGCAGCGACGCGTAAAATTGCCTTTGCATGTCTCCCTTTAAAGTGATACCACTGCCAAGATATCGCATATTATTTCTTCAATGTTTATAAGTGTGATGCCTATATATCGAGGGAATAGCCGTGACGGGATAAAGTAGTCTGTAATTATAGAAGGCGGTGAATGTATCGCTTTATTGTTGTTGAATTGTCGGCTTTAAAGTCTGAAATATGCGCAAGTATTAAATTAATAGCAATCATTGCACGTATGGGCATCGCCGCTTCTCTGTATTACTCATGCCATTCCTCCAATAACGATGTTCTCTACCTTCATCCTCCTATCCACCTCCTGGGGGCGCGCCATGTAAGGGAGACAAGATCTCCTAATGGGAAAGATAACTCTGATAATGCCATGACAGATCATGATTTGTGCACAGAATAATCAAGCCCATCATAAAATTTGATTCAATAGAAGTTTCAACACGAACCAACTAACCAACATTACAAAATTGAATATCATGTGTCTAGAATTGTTAAATTAGTTTTTGCTAACGTGTTTCGGAGATCCTCCTTTCCAGCCAATAAATATGCTATAATGTATCATGGAGGACATTTAGGAACGAGTCAGCAATTAATAATTTGACGATGGTAGGTAAGGCAGAAATACATCGTACTAAATTTGTTTGTAATGAACCAAATGGAAATATACTATATTATATCATCTTTAGTTGAAGTTTTAAAAAATAAAAAATATATTGTGGTCATTATACAAAATTTTAGTTATTTTCTCTTTTATCAGATCTTTTTGTTTAGCCGTATATTTATTGTAATTTCTTATTTTGTTTTTAAAGTATTGTAGCCTACATTTTAACCCCTTGCTAAAAGTGGGAATATAATTTTTATTATTATTGGGGGTTTTAACTAATAAGTTGTTTTCGTAATTTTCGTGTAACTAAATGTAAGGTCTGTTATATATATCTTGTAAATGAAATGCTTTCCACTATTTGTGTGCAGTTTACGGTGTGTTTTATTAATTAGACACATCAATGGACCACAGATTCAAATCCTCAACACCGCATCTGTGATTTTCCAAGATTTTACCATGCGAAAGATTTCAATGAACATTGAAACGTTTTCCATTTAAATCGAATTGTTGATATTTTATCTTCATTTAAAAAACAAGTTTTCGCTGATTTGACTAGATTTGAATTGGCCGTATATTAAGAAGGTAAATAGGTAAATAAACATCTAATACACAAAGTATAAAACAAATAATATAAACAAACATATTTTAAAATACCTACTTAGCTCAGTAATAAAAAATATAATTTTAGTTACTTTTTGTTAAATAATTACAATTGATATAAATAAAGTAACATAACCTATTGGTTAAAACAGCTGTTCTACCACGTAACCTATAACATAAAATCAGATGTTTTATAAAACCATATATTATCACTTATTTTAAATCAAATGGGACGAAATATCTACATAGTATACCTTGGCCGTTTTGTGAAAAGTTTATCTCTCATATAAAACTAAAATTAATTAATTAATTTTAATTATTGAAATAATATTTTTTTAAAAATATTAAGATCAAGTGTCATCTACTGCAAATATATCAAAATGTATTTGAACTTGAATGAATGAATGAAATGTATTTTATTAACGATTGAAATTTGAACAAGATACATTATAAGAAGAGTGTGAACTAATAGAAGGAATTGAAAAAGAATAATATTCTCACAAACTTTCTTCTTACCTAACCTTTATTACCTTTTTATATGGTTTGGAGATAAATGCAAACTGTAATAAAAATATATTAGCATTATTTAGGATGTGGGACGACTACCTTTTATACTAATATTTTCAACGGACATTCTGGTCATATTTACTTTTGAAGTTAAAGTAAAAAGAGAGACAGGAAATAAAAAAGTGTTCTTAGCAAGGTATCTTAGATAATGAGGAAAGTATCGTAAGTTATCTTAGATAAAGAAATTAAAGTACAAGAGAATCTATGGCATGACAGACTAAATCAAACTAATGTCAAAAATTGTCACACACATAGACAAACCTTATACAACACGGGGAAACGAAATGAGATAAAACTAGAAGGAGCTAAAGAGAAGGCATCTCGAAGATTAAGCTTCGAGATATACCACAGGTTGTAAAGAAAAATAGGGGAATCGGCGTCAGACGCTATAAAACTATTATAGATTTGTAAAACAAATAAAAAATGAATATGTAAGAATTTTACTATACTACTTTATAATTATTCCAGATTACATGTAAAAAAAAATAGTCTACGACACACAAATCGTAAAAACAACCGGGTTTCCACCACACGTAAAAGTAGGTCGGTTAAATATCGTTCGTGTATGTTACAGATGTAAATGTTCAAGAAGATAAGAGATAAAACACAAATCCGTTTATTTAATTAAACGTAAAACCACATTTAGCGAGTGTGATTTATGGCCAGATGACGGCCAAATAAACTATTCATTTATGGCTAATATATTCGCGACGCAACATATGGGACACACATTTCATTGTTGTTGAATGGGACGTTTCAGCTAGCGTGGTTTGATTAAATCAAACGCCATGCTGCCGCCCCCGTTCACTTGCTTATATAGGTCTTTGCAGTACATCGCAGTCTAAGCTATTTCCACATGAAATGCGCATCTGAAATAGGACGGATACAATCGATAGTTGCGTAGTACGTATTAAGAATGTTGTCAGTAAAATATAAAGAAATTCTAATATCAAAATCCGTGTGTAAAAATTTGTAATAGATTACATTTATTGTAGTTTGCTATACAAGAATAAATAATAATAAACTCATTATTGTAGTCTGTTATACAATGATAAATAATAATAAATGTTATACAATAATAAATAATAATAACCTAAATTTATTGTAGTTTGTTATACAATAATAAATAAACTACATTTATTCTAATTTGTTATACAATAATAAATAATAATAACCTAAATTTATTGTAGTTTGTTATACAATAATAAATAAACTACATTTATTCTAATTTGTTATACAATAATAAATAATATTAACCTAAATTTATTGTAGTTTATTATACAATAATAAATAAACTACATTTATTCCAATTTGTTATACAATAATAAATAATAATAACCTAAATTTATTGTAGTTTGTTATACAATAATAAATAAACTACATTTATTCTAATTTGTTATACAATAATAAATAATAATAACCTAAATTTATTGTAGTTTGCTATACAATAATAAATAAACTACATTTATTCTAATTTGTTATACAATAATAAATAATAATAAACTACATTTATTGTAGTTTGTTATACAATAATAAATAAACTACATTTATTCTAATTTGCTATACAATAATAAATAATAATAAACTACATTTATTGTAGTTTGTTATACAATAATAAATAAACTACATTTATTCTAATTTGTTATACAATAATAAATAATAATAACCTAAATTTATTGTAGTTTGTTATACAATAATAAATAAACTACATTTATTCCAATTTGTTATACAATAATAAATAATAATAACCTAAATTTATTGTAGTTTGTTATACAATAATAAATAAACTACATTTATTCCAATTTGTTATACAATAATAAATAATAATAACCTAAATTTATTGTAGTTTGTTATACAATAATAAATAAACTACATTTATTCTAATTTGTTATACAATAATAAATAAACTACATTTATTCCAATTTGTTATACAATAATAAATAATAATAACCTAAATTTATTGTAGTTTGTTATACAATAATAAATAAACTACATTTATTCTAATTTGTTATACAATAATAAATAATAATAACCTAAATTTATTGTAGTTTGCTATACAATAATAAATAAACTACATTTATTCCAATTTGTTATACAATACTAAATAATAATAAACTACATTTATTGTAGTTTGTTATACAATAATAAATAAATTACATTTATTGTAGTTTTGTTATACAAGAATAAATAATAATGAACTACATTATTGTAGTCTGTATACAATAATAATAATAATAAATGTTGTACAATAATAAATTACATTTATTGTAGTTTGTTATACAATAATAAATAAACTACATTTATTGTAGTTCGTTCTACAATTATAAATAATAATAAACTACATTTATTGTAGTTCGTTCTACAATTATAAATAATAATAAACTACATTTATTGTAGCTTTTTATACAATAATAAACTACGTTTATTGTAGTTTTTCGTTTTAAACTCATCATATTTTCATTATAAATACTACTTTAACCACAGGAACGTTTTATTTATTTCCTTATGTACATATCTATTGCAAAGCAAACATCTTCAGAGTCTAATACAAGAGTATCTTGAGCAGTACAAGGGTTATTCTTGTAGTAATTTCCTCCGAAGAAGACTGCTTCGCAATCGAAATGTACATCAGGACATAATTAAAATCATTGTCTTGCTTAGGTCTGTATTATTTATGTGTTACTGTGAGTCTTGTATACGATCCTAACTGAGAGTAGGTCTAGAAGAGTGAACGACATAATCACGTGGTGCTTCCCGATACTTCACTGCCTTAGTCACATATTTTACTAAAAAAGTCACGATTTTTAAACTAATCATAAAAATAAAAAATCCTAAACTGTGACAATGATTTAGTTGTTGAAACAGCTGATGTAGTAAAGAACTTGTAAATCGGTCCTCGAGACGATCATATGAAGGACAGGAAGCGGATGAGATGACACGAAGGTAAGATATCTCCGCGTAGAGGAGCCCAGGATTGACTTTCCGTGTCCAATCAGAGGCTGTTTCCATATTTAGTGGTTTGAGTGAAATGCATCGTCGCTTGAAGTGAACTTAGAAATAAGAACTTCGAAAGAAGTTGGCCTAATGTATTAAACCGTAGAAGTAGGAAAATGTACAGTGTAAATGTTGGGATTATTTGGATACAGACTGTGGAATACGTCACAAGGCCAGAATACTAATTTTAGTATTATATGTACAAGTAGATAAACACACTTTTTTATTTAAATTTTATGTTATTGTCTATTATTCTTTTACTTTTAGATTTATTAATAATTTACAATAATTTAAATGGGTCACAAGAATAAACTTTTTACTAGATTATAAACTATCAGTTATTTGTTTTTGTTAAATTTGTTATCTTACTTCACACTTTTTCACAACTAAAAATATTCTCACACGTTAAGATTTACTGACGACTATGCTTTTTAGTCTCAACCCTATTTATTAATGAATTTAGTAAATATATTTACAACTGAGTTTAGTCAAGATCGCCGTAATTATCTAAATATATTTCCATTCACAATGCGATCTTTCTCTCCATCCTTTTCCCATGTAATGTCAGTCTTAGGCTATGTCTGACTAATTTGATCTGTCATCGTGTGGTTGGTGTCTCCCGTATCTCGACATCTTTCTCTCCATCCTTTTCCCATGTAATGTCAGCTTAGGCTATGTCTGACTAATTTGATCTGTCATCGTGTGGTTGGTGTCTCCCGTATCTCGTCTTCTTTCTCTCCATCCTTTTCCCATGTAATGTCAGCTTAGGCTATGTCTGACTAATTTGTTCTGTCATCGTGCGGTTGGTGTCTCCCGTATCTCGTCTTCTTTCTCTCCATCCTTTTCCCATGTAATGTCAGTCTTAGGCTATGTCTGACTAATTTGTTCTGTCATCGTGTGGTTGGTGTCTCCCATATCTCGTCTTCTTTCTCTTCGTCCTTTTCCCATGTAATGTCAGCTTAGGCTATGTCTGACTAATTTGTTCTGTCATCGTGTGGTTGGTGTCTCCCATATCTCGTCTTCTTTCTCTCCATCCTTTTCCCATGTAATGTCAGTCTTAGGCTATGTCTGACTAATTTGTTCTGTCATCGTGCGGTTGGTGTCTCCCGTATTTCGTCTTCTTTCTCTCCGTCCTTTTCCCATGTAATGTCAGTCTTAGGCTATGTCTGACTAATTTGTTCTGTCATCGTGCGGTTGGTGTCTCCCGTATCTCGACTTCTTTCTCTCCATCCTTTTCCCATGTAATGTCAGTCTTAGGCTATGTCTGACTAATTTGTTCTGTCATCGTGCGGTTGGTGTCTCCCGTATCTCGTCTTCTTTCTCTCCATCCTTTTCCCATGTAATGTCAGCTTAGGCTATGTCTGACTAATTTGTTCTGTCATCGTGTGGTTGGTGTCTCCCGTATCTCGTCTTCTTTCTCTCCATCCTTTTCCCATGTAATGTCAGCTTAGGCTATGTGTGACTAATTTGTTCTGTCATCGTGCGGTTGGTGTCTCCCGTATCTCGTTTTCTTTCTCTCCGTCCTTTTCCCATGTAATGTCAGTCTTAGGCTATGTCTGACTAATTTGTTCTGTCATCGTGTGGTTGGTGTCTCCCATATCTCGTCTTCTTTCTCTCCATCCTTTTCCCATGTAATGTCAGTCTTAGGCTATGTCTGACTAATTTGTTCTGTCATCGTGCGGTTGGTGTCTCCCGTATCTCGTCTTCTTTCTCTCCGTCCTTTTCCCATGTAATGTCAGTCTTAGGCTATGTCTGACTAATTTGTTCTGTCATCGTGTGGTTGGTGTCTCCCGTATCTCGTCTTCTTTCTCTCCATCCTTTTCCCATGTAATGTCAGTCTTAGGCTATGTTTGACTAATTTGTTCTGTCATCGTGCGGTTGGTGTCTCCCGTATCTCGACTTCTTTCTCTCCATCCTTTTCCCATGTAATGTCAGTCTTAGGCTATGTCTGACTAATTTGTTCTGTCATCGTGCGGTTGGTGTCTCCCGTATCTCGTCTTCTTTCTCTCCGTCCTTTTCCCATGTAATGTCAGTCTTAGGCTATGTCTGACTAATTTGTTCTGTCATCGTGTGGTTGGTGTCTCCCGTATCTCGTCTTCTTTCTCTCCATCCTTTTCCCATGTAATGTCAGTCTTAGGCTATGTCTGACTAATTTGTTCTGTCATCGTGCGGTTGGTGTCTCCCGTATCTCGACTTCTTTCTCTCCATCCTTTTCCCATGTAATGTCAGTCTTAGGCTATGTCTGACTAATTTGTTCTGTCATCGTGTGGTTGGTGTCTCCCGTATCTCGTCTTCTTTCTCTCCATCCTTTTCCCATGTAATGTCAGTCTTAGGCTATGTCTGACTAATTTGTTCTGTCATCGTGCGGTTGGTGTCTCCCGTATCTCGACTTCTTTCTCTCCATCCTTTTCCCATGTAATGTCAGTCTTAGGCTATGTCTGACTAATTTGTTCTGTCATCGTGTGGTTGGTGTCTCCCGTATCTCGTCTTCTTTCTCTCCATCCTTTTCCCATGTAATGTCAGTCTTAGGCTATGTCTGACTAATTTGTTCTGTCATCGTGCGGTTGGTGTCTCCCGTATCTCGTCTTCTTTCTCTCCGTACTTTTCCCATGTAATGTCAGTCTTAGGCTATGTCTGACTAATTTGTTCTGTCATCGTGTGGTTGGTGTCTCCCGTATCTCGTCTTCTTTCTCTCCATCCTTTTCCCATGTAATGTCAGTCTTAGGCTATGTCTGACTAATTTGTTCTGTCATCGTGTGGTTGGTGTCTCCCGTATCTCGTCTTCTTTCTCTCCATCCTTTTCCCATGTAATGTCAGTCTTAGGCTATGTCTGACTAATTTGATCTGTCATCGTGTGGTTGGTGTCTCCCGTATCTCGACATCTTTCTCTCCATCCTTTTCCCATGTAATGTCAGTCTTAGGCTATGTCTGACTAATTTGTTCTGTCATCGTGCGGTTGGTGTCTCCCGTATCTCGTCTTCTTTCTCTCCATCCTTTTCCCATGTAATGTCAGTCTTAGGCTATGTCTGACTAATTTGATCTGTCATCGTGTGGTTGGTGTCTCCCGTATCTCGACATCTTTCTCTCCATCCTTTTCCCATGTAATGTCAGTCTTAGGCTATGTCTGACTAATTTGTTCTGTCATCGTGCGGTTGGTGTCTCCCGTATCTCGTCTTCTTTCTCTCCATCCTTTTCCCATGTAATGTCAGTCTTAGGCTATGTCTGACTAATTTGATCTGTCATCGTGTGGTTGGTGTCTCCCGTATCTCGTCTTCTTTCTCTCCATCCTTTTCCCATGTAATGTCAGTCTTAGGCTATGTCTGACTAATTTGATCTGTCATCGTGTGGTTGGTGTCTCCCGTATCTCGTCTTCTTTCTCTCCATCCTTTTCCCATGTAATGTCAGTCTTAGGCTATGTCTGACTAGTTTGATCTGTCATCGTGTGGTTGGTGTCTCCCGTATCTCGTCTTCTTTCTCTCCATCCTTTTCCCATGTAATGTCAGTCTTAGGCTATGTCTGACTAATTTGTTCTGTCATCGTGCGGTTGGTGTCTCCCGTATCTCGTCTTCTTTCTCTCCATCCTTTTCCCATGTAATGTCAGTCTTAGGCTATGTCTGACTAATTTGCTCTGTCATCGTGTGGTTGGTGTCTCCCGTATCTCGTCTTCTTTCTCTCCATCCTTTTCCCATGTAATGTCAGTCTTAGGCTATGTCTGACTAGTTTGATCTGTCATCGTGTGGTTGGTGTCTCCCGTATCTCGTCTTCTTTCTCTCCATCCTTTTCCCATGTAATGTCAGTCTTAGGCTATGTCTGACTAATTTGTTCTGTCATCGTGCGGTTGGTGTCTCCCGTATCTCGTCTTCTTTCTCTCCGTCCTTTTCCCATGTAATGTCAGTCTTAGGCTATGTCTGACTAATTTGATCTGTCATCGTGTGGTTGGTGTCTCCCGTATCTCGACATCTTTCTCTCCGTCCTTTTCCCATGTAATGTCAGTCTTAGGCTATGTCTGACTAATTTGATCTGTCATCGTGTGGTTGGTGTCTCCCATATCTCGTCTTCTTTCTCTCCATCCTTTTCCCATGTAATGTCAGCTTAGGCTATGTCTGACTAATTTGTTCTGTCATCGTGCGGTTGGTGTCTCCCGTATCTCGTCTTCTTTCTCTCCATCCTTTTCCCATGTAATGTCAGTCTTAGGCTATGTCTGACTAATTTGATCTGTCATCGTGTGGTTGGTGTCTCCCGTATCTCGTCTTCTTTCTCTCCATCCTTTTCCCATGTAATGTCAGTCTTAGGCTATGTCTGACTAATTTGATCTGTCATCGTGTGGTTGGTGTCTCCCGTATCTCGTCTTCTTTCTCTCCATCCTTTTCCCATGTAATGTCAGTCTTAGGCTATGTCTGACTAGTTTGATCTGTCATCGTGTGGTTGGTGTCTCCCGTATCTCGTCTTCTTTCTCTCCATCCTTTTCCCATGTAATGTCAGTCTTAGGCTATGTCTGACTAATTTGTTCTGTCATCGTGCGGTTGGTGTCTCCCGTATCTCGTCTTCTTTCTCTCCATCCTTTTCCCATGTAATGTCAGTCTTAGGCTATGTCTGACTAGTTTGATCTGTCATCGTGTGGTTGGTGTCTCCCGTATCTCGTCTTCTTTCTCTCCATCCTTTTCCCATGTAATGTCAGTCTTAGGCTATGTCTGACTAATTTGATCTGTCATCGTGTGGTTGGTGTCTCCCGTATCTCGACATCTTTCTCTCCGTCCTTTTCCCATGTAATGTCAGTCTTAGGCTATGTCTGACTAATTTGATCTGTCATCGTGTGGTTGGTGTCTCCCATATCTCGTCTTCTTTCTCTCCATCCTTTTCCCATGTAATGTCAGTCTTAGGCTATGTCTGACTAATTTGTTCTGTCATCGTGTGGTTGGTGTCTCCCGTATCTCGTCTTCTTTCTCTCCATCCTTTTCCCATGTAATGTCAGTCTTAGGCTATGTCTGACTAATTTGTTCTGTCATCGTGTGGTTGGTGTCTCCCGTATCTCGTCTTCTTTCTCTCCATCCTTTTCCCATGTAATGTCAGCTTAGGCTATGTCTGACTAATTTGTTCTGTCATCGTGCGGTTGGTGTCTCCCGTATCTCGTCTTCTTTCTCTAAATTCTTTTCCCATGTAATGTCAGCTTAGGCTATGTCTGACTAATTTGTTCTGTCATCGTGTGGTTGGTGTCTCCCGTATCTCGTCTTCTTTCTCTTCATCCTTTTCCCATGTAATGTCAGCTTAGGCTATGTCTGACTAATTTGATCTGTCATCGTGTGGTTGGTGTCTCCCGTATCTCGTCTTCTTTCTCTCCATCCTTTTCCCATGTAATGTCAGCTTAGGCTATGTCTGACTAATTTGATCTGTCATCGTGTGGTTGGTGTCTCCCGTATCTCGTCTTCTTTCTCTCCATCCTTTTCCCATGTAATGTCAGTCTTAGGCTATGTCTGACTAATTTGATCTGTCATCGTGTGGTTGGTGTCTCCCGTATCTCGTCTTCTTTCTCTCCATCCTTTTCCCATGTAATGTCAGTCTTAGGCTATGTCTGACTAATTTGATCTGTCATCGTGTGGTTGGTGTCTCCCGTATCTCGTCTTCTTTCTCTCCATCCTTTTCCCATGTAATGTCAGTCTTAGGCTATGTCTGACTAATTTGTTCTGTCATCGTGCGGTTGGTGTCTCCCGTATCTCGTCTTCTTTCTCTCCATCCTTTTCCCATGTAATGTCAGTCTTAGGCTATGTCTGACTAGTTTGATCTGTCATCGTGTGGTTGGTGTCTCCCGTATCTCGTCTTCTTTCTCTCCATCCTTTTCCCATGTAATGTCAGTCTTAGGCTATGTCTGACTAATTTGATCTGTCATCGTGTGGTTGGTGTCTCCCGTATCTCGACATCTTTCTCTCCGTCCTTTTCCCATGTAATGTCAGTCTTAGGCTATGTCTGACTAATTTGATCTGTCATCGTGTGGTTGGTGTCTCCCATATCTCGTCTTCTTTCTCTCCATCCTTTTCCCATGTAATGTCAGTCTTAGGCTATGTCTGACTAATTTGTTCTGTCATCGTGTGGTTGGTGTCTCCCGTATCTCGTCTTCTTTCTCTCCATCCTTTTCCCATGTAATGTCAGTCTTAGGCTATGTCTGACTAATTTGTTCTGTCATCGTGTGGTTGGTGTCTCCCGTATCTCGTCTTCTTTCTCTCCATCCTTTTCCCATGTAATGTCAGCTTAGGCTATGTCTGACTAATTTGTTCTGTCATCGTGCGGTTGGTGTCTCCCGTATCTCGTCTTCTTTCTCTAAATTCTTTTCCCATGTAATGTCAGCTTAGGCTATGTCTGACTAATTTGTTCTGTCATCGTGTGGTTGGTGTCTCCCGTATCTCGTCTTCTTTCTCTTCATCCTTTTCCCATGTAATGTCAGCTTAGGCTATGTCTGACTAATTTGATCTGTCATCGTGTGGTTGGTGTCTCCCGTATCTCGTCTTCTTTCTCTCCATCCTTTTCCCATGTAATGTCAGCTTAGGCTATGTCTGACTAATTTGATCTGTCATCGTGTGGTTGGTGTCTCCCGTATCTCGTCTTCTTTCTCTCCATCCTTTTCCCATGTAATGTCAGTCTTAGGCTATGTCTGACTAATTTGATCTGTCATCGTGTGGTTGGTGTCTCCCGTATCTCGTCTTCTTTCTCTCCATCCTTTTCCCATGTAATGTCAGTCTTAGGCTATGTCTGACTAATTTGTTCTGTCATCGTGTGGTTGGTGTCTCCCGTATCTCGTCTTCTTTCTCTCCATCCTTTTCCCATGTAATGTCAGCTTAGGCTATGTCTGACTAATTTGTTCTGTCATCGTGCGGTTGGTGTCTCCCGTATCTCGTCTTCTTTCTCTCCATCCTTTTCCCATGTAATGTCAGTCTTAGGCTATGTCTGACTAATTTGTTCTGTCATCGTGTGGTTGGTGTCTCCCATATCTCGTCTTCTTTCTCTCCGTCCTTTTCCCATGTAATGTCAGCTTAGGCTATGTCTGACTAATTTGTTCTGTCATCGTGTGGTTGGTGTCTCCCATATCTCGTCTTCTTTCTCTCCATCCTTTTCCCATGTAATGTCAGTCTTAGGCTATGTCTGACTAATTTGTTCTGTCATCGTGCGGTTGGTGTCTCCCGTATTTCGTCTTCTTTCTCTCCGTCCTTTTCCCATGTAATGTCAGTCTTAGGCTATGTCTGACTAATTTGTTCTGTCATCGTGCGGTTGGTGTCTCCCGTATCTCGACTTCTTTCTCTCCATCCTTTTCCCATGTAATGTCAGTCTTAGGCTATGTCTGACTAATTTGTTCTGTCATCGTGCGGTTGGTGTCTCCCGTATCTCGTCTTCTTTCTCTCCATCCTTTTCCCATGTAATGTCAGCTTAGGCTATGTCTGACTAATTTGTTCTGTCATCGTGTGGTTGGTGTCTCCCGTATCTCGTCTTCTTTCTCTCCATCCTTTTCCCATGTAATGTCAGCTTAGGCTATGTGTGACTAATTTGTTCTGTCATCGTGCGGTTGGTGTCTCCCGTATCTCGTTTTCTTTCTCTCCGTCCTTTTCCCATGTAATGTCAGTCTTAGGCTATGTCTGACTAATTTGTTCTGTCATCGTGTGGTTGGTGTCTCCCATATCTCGTCTTCTTTCTCTCCATCCTTTTCCCATGTAATGTCAGTCTTAGGCTATGTCTGACTAATTTGTTCTGTCATCGTGCGGTTGGTGTCTCCCGTATCTCGTCTTCTTTCTCTCCGTCCTTTTCCCATGTAATGTCAGTCTTAGGCTATGTCTGACTAATTTGTTCTGTCATCGTGTGGTTGGTGTCTCCCGTATCTCGTCTTCTTTCTCTCCATCCTTTTCCCATGTAATGTCAGTCTTAGGCTATGTTTGACTAATTTGTTCTGTCATCGTGCGGTTGGTGTCTCCCGTATCTCGACTTCTTTCTCTCCATCCTTTTCCCATGTAATGTCAGTCTTAGGCTATGTCTGACTAATTTGTTCTGTCATCGTGCGGTTGGTGTCTCCCGTATCTCGTCTTCTTTCTCTCCGTCCTTTTCCCATGTAATGTCAGTCTTAGGCTATGTCTGACTAATTTGTTCTGTCATCGTGTGGTTGGTGTCTCCCGTATCTCGTCTTCTTTCTCTCCATCCTTTTCCCATGTAATGTCAGTCTTAGGCTATGTCTGACTAATTTGTTCTGTCATCGTGCGGTTGGTGTCTCCCGTATCTCGACTTCTTTCTCTCCATCCTTTTCCCATGTAATGTCAGTCTTAGGCTATGTCTGACTAATTTGTTCTGTCATCGTGTGGTTGGTGTCTCCCGTATCTCGTCTTCTTTCTCTCCATCCTTTTCCCATGTAATGTCAGTCTTAGGCTATGTCTGACTAATTTGTTCTGTCATCGTGCGGTTGGTGTCTCCCGTATCTCGACTTCTTTCTCTCCATCCTTTTCCCATGTAATGTCAGTCTTAGGCTATGTCTGACTAATTTGTTCTGTCATCGTGTGGTTGGTGTCTCCCGTATCTCGTCTTCTTTCTCTCCATCCTTTTCCCATGTAATGTCAGTCTTAGGCTATGTCTGACTAATTTGTTCTGTCATCGTGCGGTTGGTGTCTCCCGTATCTCGTCTTCTTTCTCTCCGTACTTTTCCCATGTAATGTCAGTCTTAGGCTATGTCTGACTAATTTGTTCTGTCATCGTGTGGTTGGTGTCTCCCGTATCTCGTCTTCTTTCTCTCCATCCTTTTCCCATGTAATGTCAGTCTTAGGCTATGTCTGACTAATTTGTTCTGTCATCGTGTGGTTGGTGTCTCCCGTATCTCGTCTTCTTTCTCTCCATCCTTTTCCCATGTAATGTCAGTCTTAGGCTATGTCTGACTAATTTGATCTGTCATCGTGTGGTTGGTGTCTCCCGTATCTCGACATCTTTCTCTCCATCCTTTTCCCATGTAATGTCAGTCTTAGGCTATGTCTGACTAATTTGTTCTGTCATCGTGCGGTTGGTGTCTCCCGTATCTCGTCTTCTTTCTCTCCATCCTTTTCCCATGTAATGTCAGTCTTAGGCTATGTCTGACTAATTTGATCTGTCATCGTGTGGTTGGTGTCTCCCGTATCTCGACATCTTTCTCTCCATCCTTTTCCCATGTAATGTCAGTCTTAGGCTATGTCTGACTAATTTGTTCTGTCATCGTGCGGTTGGTGTCTCCCGTATCTCGTCTTCTTTCTCTCCATCCTTTTCCCATGTAATGTCAGTCTTAGGCTATGTCTGACTAATTTGATCTGTCATCGTGTGGTTGGTGTCTCCCGTATCTCGTCTTCTTTCTCTCCATCCTTTTCCCATGTAATGTCAGTCTTAGGCTATGTCTGACTAATTTGATCTGTCATCGTGTGGTTGGTGTCTCCCGTATCTCGTCTTCTTTCTCTCCATCCTTTTCCCATGTAATGTCAGTCTTAGGCTATGTCTGACTAGTTTGATCTGTCATCGTGTGGTTGGTGTCTCCCGTATCTCGTCTTCTTTCTCTCCATCCTTTTCCCATGTAATGTCAGTCTTAGGCTATGTCTGACTAATTTGTTCTGTCATCGTGCGGTTGGTGTCTCCCGTATCTCGTCTTCTTTCTCTCCATCCTTTTCCCATGTAATGTCAGTCTTAGGCTATGTCTGACTAATTTGCTCTGTCATCGTGTGGTTGGTGTCTCCCGTATCTCGTCTTCTTTCTCTCCATCCTTTTCCCATGTAATGTCAGTCTTAGGCTATGTCTGACTAGTTTGATCTGTCATCGTGTGGTTGGTGTCTCCCGTATCTCGTCTTCTTTCTCTCCATCCTTTTCCCATGTAATGTCAGTCTTAGGCTATGTCTGACTAATTTGTTCTGTCATCGTGCGGTTGGTGTCTCCCGTATCTCGTCTTCTTTCTCTCCGTCCTTTTCCCATGTAATGTCAGTCTTAGGCTATGTCTGACTAATTTGATCTGTCATCGTGTGGTTGGTGTCTCCCGTATCTCGACATCTTTCTCTCCGTCCTTTTCCCATGTAATGTCAGTCTTAGGCTATGTCTGACTAATTTGATCTGTCATCGTGTGGTTGGTGTCTCCCATATCTCGTCTTCTTTCTCTCCATCCTTTTCCCATGTAATGTCAGCTTAGGCTATGTCTGACTAATTTGTTCTGTCATCGTGCGGTTGGTGTCTCCCGTATCTCGTCTTCTTTCTCTCCATCCTTTTCCCATGTAATGTCAGTCTTAGGCTATGTCTGACTAATTTGATCTGTCATCGTGTGGTTGGTGTCTCCCGTATCTCGTCTTCTTTCTCTCCATCCTTTTCCCATGTAATGTCAGTCTTAGGCTATGTCTGACTAATTTGATCTGTCATCGTGTGGTTGGTGTCTCCCGTATCTCGTCTTCTTTCTCTCCATCCTTTTCCCATGTAATGTCAGTCTTAGGCTATGTCTGACTAGTTTGATCTGTCATCGTGTGGTTGGTGTCTCCCGTATCTCGTCTTCTTTCTCTCCATCCTTTTCCCATGTAATGTCAGTCTTAGGCTATGTCTGACTAATTTGTTCTGTCATCGTGCGGTTGGTGTCTCCCGTATCTCGTCTTCTTTCTCTCCATCCTTTTCCCATGTAATGTCAGTCTTAGGCTATGTCTGACTAGTTTGATCTGTCATCGTGTGGTTGGTGTCTCCCGTATCTCGTCTTCTTTCTCTCCATCCTTTTCCCATGTAATGTCAGTCTTAGGCTATGTCTGACTAATTTGATCTGTCATCGTGTGGTTGGTGTCTCCCGTATCTCGACATCTTTCTCTCCGTCCTTTTCCCATGTAATGTCAGTCTTAGGCTATGTCTGACTAATTTGATCTGTCATCGTGTGGTTGGTGTCTCCCATATCTCGTCTTCTTTCTCTCCATCCTTTTCCCATGTAATGTCAGTCTTAGGCTATGTCTGACTAATTTGTTCTGTCATCGTGTGGTTGGTGTCTCCCGTATCTCGTCTTCTTTCTCTCCATCCTTTTCCCATGTAATGTCAGTCTTAGGCTATGTCTGACTAATTTGTTCTGTCATCGTGTGGTTGGTGTCTCCCGTATCTCGTCTTCTTTCTCTCCATCCTTTTCCCATGTAATGTCAGCTTAGGCTATGTCTGACTAATTTGTTCTGTCATCGTGCGGTTGGTGTCTCCCGTATCTCGTCTTCTTTCTCTAAATTCTTTTCCCATGTAATGTCAGCTTAGGCTATGTCTGACTAATTTGTTCTGTCATCGTGTGGTTGGTGTCTCCCGTATCTCGTCTTCTTTCTCTTCATCCTTTTCCCATGTAATGTCAGCTTAGGCTATGTCTGACTAATTTGATCTGTCATCGTGTGGTTGGTGTCTCCCGTATCTCGTCTTCTTTCTCTCCATCCTTTTCCCATGTAATGTCAGCTTAGGCTATGTCTGACTAATTTGATCTGTCATCGTGTGGTTGGTGTCTCCCGTATCTCGTCTTCTTTCTCTCCATCCTTTTCCCATGTAATGTCAGTCTTAGGCTATGTCTGACTAATTTGATCTGTCATCGTGTGGTTGGTGTCTCCCGTATCTCGTCTTCTTTCTCTCCATCCTTTTCCCATGTAATGTCAGTCTTAGGCTATGTCTGACTAATTTGTTCTGTCATCGTGTGGTTGGTGTCTCCCGTATCTCGTCTTCTTTCTCTCCATCCTTTTCCCATGTAATGTCAGTCTTAGGCTATGTCTGACTAATTTGTTCTGTCATCGTGTGGTTGGTGTCTCCCGTATCTCGTCTTCTTTCTCTTCATCCTTTTCCCATGTAATGTCAGCTTAGGCTATGTCTGACTAATTTGATCTGTCATCGTGTGGTTGGTGTCTCCCGTATCTCGTCTTCTTTCTCTCCATCCTTTTCCCATGTAATGTCAGCTTAGGCTATGTCTGACTAATTTGATCTGTCATCGTGTGGTTGGTGTCTCCCGTATCTCGTCTTCTTTCTCTCCATCCTTTTCCCATGTAATGTCAGTCTTAGGCTATGTCTGACTAATTTGATCTGTCATCGTGTGGTTGGTGTCTCCCGTATCTCGTCTTCTTTCTCTCCATCCTTTTCCCATGTAATGTCAGTCTTAGGCTATGTCTGACTAATTTGTTCTGTCATCGTGTGGTTGGTGTCTCCCGTATCTCGTCTTCTTTCTCTCCATCCTTTTCCCATGTAATGTCAGTCTTAGGCTATGTCTGACTAATTTGTTCTGTCATCGTGCGGTTGGTGTCTCCCGTATCTCGTCTTCTTTCTCTCCATCCTTTTCCCATGTAATGTCAGTCTTAGGCTATGTCTGACTAATTTGATCTGTCATCGTGTGGTTGGTGTCTCCCGTATCTCGACTTCTTTCTCTCCGTCCTTTTCCCATGTAATGTCAGTCTTAGGCTATGTCTGACTAATTTGTTCTGTCATCGTGCGGTTGGTGTCTCCCGTATCTCGACTTCTTTCTCTCCATCCTTTTCCCATGTAATGTCAGCTTAGGCTATGTCTGACTAATTTGATCTGTCATCGTGTGGTTGGTGTCTCCCGTATCTCGTCTTCTTTCTCTCCATCCTTTTCCCATGTAATGTCAGTCTTAGGCTATGTCTGACTAATTTGATCTGTCATCGTGTGGTTGGTGTCTCCCGTATCTCGTCTTCTTTCTCTCCATCCTTTTCCCATGTAATGTCAGCTTAGGCTATGTCTGACTAATTTGTTCTGTCATCGTGTGGTTGGTGTCTCCCGTATCTCGTCTTCTTTCTCTTCATCCTTTTCCCATGTAATGTCAGCTTAGGCTATGTCTGACTAATTTGTTCTGTCATCGTGTGGTTGGTGTCTCCCGTATCTCGTCTTCTTTCTCTCCATCCTTTTCCCATGTAATGTCAGTCTTAGGCTATGTCTGACTAATTTGTTCTGTCATCGTGTGGTTGGTGTCTCCCGTATCTCGTCTTCTTTCTCTCCATCCTTTTCCCATGTAATGTCTGTCTTAGGCTATGTCTGACTAATTTGATCTGTCATCGTGTGGTTGGTGTCTCCCGTATCTCGTCTTCTTTCTCTCCATCCTTTTCCCATGTAATGTCAGCTTAGGCTATGTCTGACTAATTTGATCTGTCATCGTGTGGTTGGTGTCTCCCGTATCTCGTCTTCTTTCTCTCCATCCTTTTCCCATGTAATGTCAGTCTTAGGCTATGTCTGACTAATTTGTTCTGTCATCGTGCGGTTGGTGTCTCCCGTATCTCGTCTTCTTTCTCTCCATCCTTTTCCCATGTAATGTCAGTCTTAGGCTATGTCTGACTAATTTGATCTGTCATCGTGTGGTTGGTGTCTCCCGTATCTCGTCTTCTTTCTCTCCATCCTTTTCCCATGTAATGTCAGCTTAGGCTATGTCTGACTAATTTGTTCTGTCATCGTGCGGTTGGTGTCTCCCGTATCTCGTCTTCTTTCTCTCCATCCTTTTCCCATGTAATGTCAGTCTTAGGCTATGTCTGACTAATTTGTTCTGTCATCGTGCGGTTGGTGTCTCCCGTATCTCGACTTCTTTCTCTCCATCCTTTTCCCATGTAATGTCAGCTTAGGCTTGTCTGACTAATTTGTTCTGTCATCGTGTGGTTGGTGTCTCCCGTATCTCGTCTTCTTTCTCTCCATCCTTTTCCCATGTAATGTCAGTCTTAGGCTATGTCTGACTAATTTGTTCTGTCATCGTGTGGTTGGTGTCTCCCGTATCTCGTCTTCTTTCTCTCCATCCTTTTCCCATGTAATGTCAGTCTTAGGCTATGTCTGACTAATTTGTTCTGTCATCGTGTGGTTGGTGTCTCCCGTATCTCGTCTTCTTTCTCTCCATTCATTTCCCATGTAATGTCAGCTTAGGCTATGTCTGACTAATTTGTTCTGTCATCGTGTGGTTGGTGTCTCCCGTATCTCGACTTCTTTCTCTCCATCCTTTTCCCATGTAATGTCAGCTTAGGCTATGTCTGACTAATTTGTTCTGTCATCGTGTGGTTGGTGTCTCCCGTATCTCGTCTTCTTTCTCTCCATCCTTTTCCCATGTAATGTCAGTCTTAGGCTATGTCAGACTAATTTGATCTGTCATCGTGTGGTTGGTGTCTCCCGTATCTCGTCTTCTTTCTCTCCATCCTTTTGCCATGTAATGTCAGCTTAGGCTATGTCTGACTAATTTGATCTGTCATCGTGTGGTTGGTGTCTCCCGTATCTCGTCTTCTTTCTCTCCATCCTTTTCCCATGTAATGTCAGTCTTAGGCTATGTCTGACTAATTTGTTCTGTCATCGTGCGGTTGGTGTCTCCCGTATCTCGTCTTCTTTCTCTCCATCCTTTTCCCATGTAATGTCAGTCTTAGGCTATGTCTGACTAATTTGATCTGTCATCGTGTGGTTGGTGTCTCCCGTATCTCGTCTTCTTTCTCTCCATCCTTTTCCCATGTAATGTCAGCTTAGGCTATGTCTGACTAATTTGTTCTGTCATCGTGCGGTTGGTGTCTCCCGTATCTCGTCTTCTTTCTCTCCATCCTTTTCCCATGTAATGTCAGTCTTAGGCTATGTCTGACTAATTTGTTCTGTCATCGTGCGGTTGGTGTCTCCCGTGTCTCGACTTCTTTCTCTCCATCCTTTTCCCATGTAATGTCAGTCTTAGGCTATGTCTGACTAATTTGTTCTGTCATCGTGTGGTTGGTGTCTCCCGTATCTCGTCTTCTTTCTCTCCATTCTTTTCCCATGTAATGTCAGCTTAGGCTATGTCTGACTAATTTGTTCTGTCATCGTGTGGTTGGTGTCTCCCGTATCTCGACTTCTTTATCGACATCCCGTCTTTAGGATTATTTTTGGTTTTTCTCACTTCCTGTTCCCATGTAATGTCAGTCTTAGGCTATGTCTGACTAATTTGTTCTGTCATCGTGTGGTTGGTGTCTCCCGTATCTCGACTTCTTTATCGACATCCCGTCTTTAGGATTATTTTTGATTTTGCTCACTTCCTGTTCCCATGTGTTGCCCATTTAGGATTTCTTTTTGTGTCTTATTATCCCATAGTGTGTCTCTTAGGTAAATATTATTCTCAACGCTGTCTCTTCGTCATCTTTTTGCTTTTTCCCTTTTTCTTTTACCATTTTGTGACCATTTCTGATTTTTTCCAGGGGGATCTGTTTTTTGGTTAATTTTTTTTTGTACGTGTCCATTCTGTGATAGTATAATTTATTACCTTCTTACTATTTATATTAACATTTTCTCTGTCAACTGACAGACTTCGTCTCCATATGTGAAATTGCATCTTGTGTTGTAATTGTAAAAATTTATCTGAATACGGTTATTCCATTCATTACTGCAATAGTCTTTTTTATTTTCTTTAGATCCTTATCTCGTGTTAATGTCACCTCTAAATACGTATACTCTTGGCCTCAATGAATATTATGAGTAGTGTATCTTGTTCTACACCTCCTGCACACATTTATATACTCTATTTTACTTATTCTTTAGGCCGTACTTTCAATATTATTCTGTCCTTTACTTGTCATGTATTCTAACGTTCGTGCCTTGAGATCATCACCATCTAGTAAAGCACAGCTCATTAAAGGTATTAACCAAAGCGTCTCCCATTCGCCAATATTTTCTTCCCCGCCTTTAAACGTGAGAGTTGGTGATATACAGAATCCTTCTTTAAGTATTCTCCTAATTGTAACACCTGCGATAATTTGCCTGGTTTCTGACTCTTGAATTTCTGTTTCAGGTAAGTGCTTGCGCTGAACTTGAGACCAGCAGTTTTGTAAGTCTTTCCGCCAGTAGCTATGACGTAGTTCTAATTAAAGTAATTGTTGTAGTCAATTTGAAATGGCTGATTAAGTAATGTTTATTTTAAAAAAAATACCAACCTCAATTGAAATTTGCTAAAAGTAATAAGGAAAATATCTCAGTAGACTTAATATTTTAGAAATAGTGTTTTTAGATCGCATTTTAATAAACTGGAATTGAAATTGTAAATATAATTCATATACTACGCAATTATGAGCAATTAGACCATCTAAAAAAGGAAAAACCGAAGTACTTAATTCTTATAATCTGACCGAATAAACATTGCGGCTGAAAAGGGGAATTTTACTACCCGATCGAATAAACAAACATTGCGGCCAAACAATGGATGGAACAGAAGGGGGAAGCAGGAAAATAGTGAAAATAAGGGGAAAACTTTCTCTTACCCCCGAGTAAAGGTTTCGAAACGAACCAATATGCTAAACCGCACCAAAGCCAGAACACATCTTGACTAAAAGCTTCACAGTCACTCAAAAGTAGTTTCTCAGATCATTAAAATAATCTTGAAGTGATAAAATATCCTCCTTTTATGTTCAACTAGATCGAAACTCTGTTCTGACAGCTTCCGATATGATTTGTGCTAGATAAAAACTTTTAACCATTACAAATACATTATAGAAGTCAATGTTGCTCAAAGTAGAGCTGGAAGTTCGCCAGTATCAACTGATACGTCTTCAGTCTCGTTAGTATAACAAGAGTTACAGTCTAGGGAGATACTTGCTCTTGCTTCTAATGGCTGCCAACAGTTCTTACAGGTTCACATCTTACAGTTCTAAAGTTCTTATCAGTGACAGTCAAGACCATTTTCTTCCTAAAACCATTTTCGACATTTAACGCCCTCAATCTCAGTACATAAGACGTAAATCAAGTAACACGCATAATCTTTTTAGAGATATTAAAATATCTTTTTACCTTTCAATTTTAACAAAATACTATAAGTTTTGTAAGTTGGCAACCTTGTAGGCATTTATTCCATTCGTGGTATTGTATAGTTGTTTTGCAATGTTTAGTTGATGTTTCACTTGTTTATTTGATGTTCAGCATAATCACGAGATATAGGCTAAATTATTCGTCCTATAACCACTGCGAGGCTTCGTTATGGTTACAGAACTAAACTAAAGGGGCAGATAACTCGTTATTATAGTACGTGTGTATACACACCCTCTGTGCTCTTTAGTTACCTGGTCTACTTGTGGCTCCCTAACTTCAGTCTAGAGACTTTAATGCCCACTTATATAACCCCTGCGAGGCTTCGTTATGGTTACAGAACTAAACTAAAGGGGCAGATAACTCGTTGTTATAGTACGTGTGTATACACACCCTCTGTGCTCTTTAGTTACTTGGTCTACTTGTGGCTCCCTAACTTCAGTCTAGAGACTTTAATGCCCACTTATATAACCCCTGCGAGGCTTCGTTATGGTTACAGAACTAAACTAAAGGGGCAGATAACTCGTTACTATAGTACGTGTGTATACACACCCTCTGTGCTCTTTAGTTACTTGGTCTACTTGTGGCTCCCTAACTTCAGTCTAGAGACTTTAATGCCCACTTATATAACCCCTGCGAGGCTTCGTTATGGTTACAGAACTAAACTAAAGGGGCAGATAACTCGTTACTATAGTACGTGTGTATACACACCCTCTGTGCTCTTTAGTTACTTGGTCTACTTATGGCTCCCTAACTTCAGTCTAGAGACTTTAATGCCCACTTATATGTAATCACAGTCTTGTAGCTGTTATTCAACTCAGAATTTTCCATCACACATGTTACTCAAATATACATTTTAAACAAGAAACAAGTGATTTTAATCAAAACAGAATATAAATGGTGCGAATTCGAAAAACAATTAAACAAAACCTCAGTGTGCTAATGAAAATAAAACTATAAAAAGTAAATATTTCTCTATATACCAGAGTACTACTTACCATTACTGTAAGGTATGGTCTTTATTTATAGAAATGTTATGTGGATTTGTGTAAGTTTTAAGAATTCAAAAGGTTCTATAGCAGTTGAACTCAAATTTTGACCGACAAGCCCAAGTACGCGTCCCATTCTTCCCTGCCCAGTTTGTGAGTG
This sequence comes from Prosapia bicincta, assembly GCA_036971475.1. Taxonomy (NCBI): domain Eukaryota; kingdom Metazoa; phylum Arthropoda; class Insecta; order Hemiptera; family Cercopidae; genus Prosapia; species Prosapia bicincta. The sequence continues at coordinate 2,699,614 of JBAIZL010000050.1, forward strand.
TGTATAGTAGCCCTCTTGCGCCCCTCTTCAGATTGCAACTCCTCTGCTAATACCATCGACATTGCGTTACGGCACCCTTAATAGAATTATGTCAGAAAAATTTCACTTGTCTAGTTCTTTATTCGACAAGTCAATAAAGCTTTACGCTAAATTTTAAATAACAAAACAGCATTTAACAAGAGATTTGTGTATATTTAAAGTAATTGTAAAAAACCTAATTAATAATCAAAACACTACATGGGGAACAAAAGCTAGTTGGTTAGATTGTAATACATTTTGGTTAAAAAATTGTCATAACTTTTATTAACCTCTAGAATTAATTTGAAACTGTTGTTACCCGAGGCCGTTGCTGCGTCAGAAATCATAATTTTATAGTGGAAAATGGAAAATTATTACTTAAAAGCAAATAAAACATCTAAATAATTATATTTCATTTACTGCAATGCTAGAGGATAGATAATGTTTATCTTTTTTTCATTAGGTGTATATTTAGGTGTCCCAACACGGGAGCATGCAACATATAATTATACGTGGTAAAAGCTCGAATGTTCCAAATTTAATCCAGCAATGGTCTATGATTGTCCTTGTGCCTTGTTTATGGTTATTGCGAATGCAAGTCGCAAAGGAAATTGTAGTCGTTTCAAATCGAAGGGTAAATCGGATAAAATTATCTGTTTTCATGAAATTAAGATCATCTCTCTTTTTAACGTGGCACTTATGATCTGCCTGGATCAAGTTGGGTATCAGTTTTTTTTGTCAGTCTGGTTCCATTGCACAGCTTTGGTGGATTCAAATTTCGCAAAAGTATTATCTGTGATCCTATTTTTAATGTCAATAACTGTGATGGCAATAGTTGTAAATAGAAATTAGCAATTTTAAACAATAAAAATTTTTTAATAATATATTTTTATTTTTACATTAGGTTTATAATTTTTAAAATTAATTAAGTAATGGAAATACAGGGTGACACACGGGAGACAGACAGTTTTTAATGAAATAATACTCAGCCAACTTTAAAATAAATGCATGTTTATTTGCAGAAAATCAAAGCTCATTATTTGCCATTTTAGTTAACAAAGTTATTTGTGAAAAAAAATGTCATCAAGGTGATGTCCATCATTTTGAATGCAGGACCCAAGTCTCTTCTCAAAATACTCCATCACACGAACTAAAATCTCTGCAGGGTCGGCAGCAACGTCTTGAATGATTGCATTCTTCAACTCGTCCAAATTTCGTGGTTTGTTGTTACAAACACAGTTCTTAAGGTAGCCCCACAGAATAAAGTCACATACTGACAAGTCGGGAGACCAGGGAGACCAAGGAACATTGCCAAAACGTGAGATAATCCGGCCAGGAAACATGCGTCTAAGAACTGTCATTGAAGTGTTTGCGGTGCGAGATGTTGCCCCTCCTACTGGAACCAAACGCATTTTAAATGGATTCGTCGTCGTCTTAGTTCTGGTTTCAAGCATATGAATGTAACGAACCGAATTAACAGAAACTGTGGCCCTGTTCTCTTCAAAAGAATCGCTGCATAGCAATAATAGACACCACTTTTCATGAAACTGTCATTCCATCGTTTCACTCGACGTTGCAAGTCCCACTGCTCCATAGGGACTGAGTAAATGAAATGGCGTCTTGTGTGGATCAAAACTATCCCCACCACGACTACCTCCAACCACTGCGCCCTCAGTACTACGCAGTTCAAAACCGTCCGTCTCCCGTGTGTCACCCTGTACATTTTAACATTAGACTTATGGAAGGCTGTACACTGAACCATCCTAAGCCTCTGGAGCCAATCGCTGTGGACGGATCTACACTAAACTTCACACGAACCATCCTGGGAATATGTTAAACAAACCCTCCTAATTTCACTAACTTCTGTTCAGTGGTTTAGGCGTCCATAAAATACATACATATATCGGTTTTGTATCATTTATAAATATTTAATAAAATTTAGTGGTTTTCTATAAACTACTTCGCATTAATAGGGCCTACAGTGTTGCATGTATTTCCCGAGAGAGTTCGTTGCACTGTATCAAGGTAAATTACCTATAATTTCACGAAATAATTGTAGGCGCACATAGTTGCAAAGTCGGCTGACGAGTGTTTTATCTTTTATGTGCAAATGTTTGCCGATACGATGCCATTATTAACACGTAACAAATTTAAAGCCTCTATAATTAGGCTTCGGTGTACCTCAGTTCCAATGTAAATCCGCTGTAGGGCGCTGGGTGCGGTGAAATTTAAACGGGAATTATTTTGTCACTGGCGAAAATATCGGCCAGGCAATTAGCGATCCGCGGAGTTTAGCTTTTAAATAAGCCGTGGATCTGATGTTAAATTAGTGCGGCAACAGAGCTTAGCCATATATTGTTCCCATTATCACTCAGAGGTCGATTGATTTTGCGACTAAACTATTTACGTTCTCTTGTTATTATTTTATTATTGTGGACATTTTTATTTACGAGATTTAAATAATACTAATAAATAAATAATTGGAATAATAACTAACGAATTATAAATAAATTTACAATCGTTAATAAAATACTTTTTTTCATCCACTCAAATACATTTTTTAAATTTGTAAAGGGTGACACTTGAGGTTATTACATATTTTTATTATTAATTTTATTTCATTAATTAAATTTAATGAATTAATTTTAGTTCTATATGGGAGAAAAACTATTCTCGAAAGAATGAATGTATGCAATATAGTCATTTCGTCCCATTTTTCGTAAAATAAGTGATAACATTAGATTTCATAAAACAGCTGATTTTATGTTATATGTTATGTGGTAGAACAGCTGTTTCAACGCTTCACGTGAGCTACTTTATTAATATTAGTTGTAATTGTGTAATGAGAAATAACTCAAATAAAAATTTTCCTTTATTATTTTAATTAGGAATTTTGCTAAAAATTTCGTTTATATTAGTTGTTTTGATTTTCCATTCTTATTAAGCTATTATGTCCAGATCGAAGTAGTAATGCTAACACAGGTGAATTTTGTATCTAGCGTGTGTAACGGCAAATTAATACTGCAGCTTTGCATCTATATGCCTGTACGTACCGTCTATCGCGTACAGTAATAAATCAACTCTTTGCGTGTAATCCAAAGTTAATGCAGAATTATACGTGTCAGGACTTTATGTTTCAGCTTGTCCCTGGTTTTTAATGTATTTTTCTGTATAAAACATAAGATGACCTCCCCAAGGATGCGGTTCTTAAACTAGGAAATGCTGTTTATTAATTTGTTCGGAAAATATTTCCAATATGAGCAGAAAGTGTCAATTTAACATTAATTTAATTATTCGGACACGTGTTTAGTTTTCGATCAGATTTTACATCTTTTTTTGTATGGCTTGTAGTATCAGCCACTACTTGCATAGAGAACAAATTACAGTGTGTTTTATGGAATGTCTTACTGTAACCCCCCCCTGGTAATTTCAAAATAGATTAATGCTTTAGTTTATTTGTTTATTTTTGAAACTTTTCTTTTATCGACAAATTAATTATTTTTCATATTTTGAAAACCCCGGGTCAATTGTTTTCCGTAGACTACTAACTGTCTCTTACGATTTGACTTAGGGAGATTTGTCTGTCTATCCAAATCGTACTGAAGAAGATAGGTTACACTGAAGTTCTCGTTTATATTTTAAAAAAAGTATTAATATGAAAAATGTTACTCCCTGAAAATCCTATTACTGGTTTTATTAAACAATTGGTTCATATCTTTAACAAATTATAAGAACTACGTAAGGCCACTAGTTTTGTATATTTACTCATTTGATTCTATCGAAAAATATCAAGAATAATACCAATAATACACAGTAAAATACTGTACTTACAATTTTTATTCACGATTATTTAGAGTTGAAGACACCAAAAAAATTTTTTTTCCATAGCTTTGCGAGAAAATGACTACTGCAACCGTTATAAATAGCAGCTATCCGCAAAAGCAATCGATTAACCGTCATTAAAGTCCATCTTGTTCCCCTCGAGTGCGTGAAACATTAATAGCATTTTCTATAGCTAGCTTTGAAAGTAGTATAATGTAAAAAGTTATTATTTCTTAGCATATACGGATCTTAGAGTTACTTGTTTGCAAGAAAGCTGTTTGCTTGTTGTTTACGACGTGAAACTAATGTAACATAGGTTAACATAGCAGGAAATGTTACATTACACAGCGAACGATCTGAACCATTTATCTTAAAGGCAAGTTAGCGAACTCGATACAGGCCTACATCGCGGTCTTTTATCTTAATGGCAAGTTAGCCAATTCGATAAAGTCCTACATCGCGGTCTTTTATCTTAAAGGCAAGTTATCCAATTCGATATAGGCCTACATCGTGGTCTTTTATCGTAAAGGCGAGTTAGCCAATTCGATACAGTCCTACATCGAGGTCTTTTATCTTAAAGGCAAGTTAGCCAATTCGATAAAGGCCTACATCGAGGTCTTTTATCTTAAAGGCAAGTTAGCCAATTCGATACAGGCCTACATCGCGGTCTTTTATCTTAAAGGCAAGTTAGCCAATTCGATAAAGGCCTACATCGAGGTCTTTTATCTTAAAGGCAAGTTATCCAATTCGATAAAGGCCTATATCGCGGTCTTTTATCTTAAAGGCAAGTTAGCCAATTCGATACAGTCCTACATCGAGGTCTTTTATCTTAAAGGCAATTTAGCCAATTCGATAAAGGCCTATATCGCGGTTTTTTATCTTAAAGGCAAGTTATCCAATTCGATATAGGCCTACATCGAGGTCTTTTATCTTAAAGGCAAGTTAGCCAATTCGATAAAGGCCTATATCGCGGTCTTTTATCTTAAAGGCAAGTTAGGCAATTCGATAAAGGCCTACATCGCGGTCTTTTATCTAGAAGGCAAGTTATCCAATTCGATATAGGCCTACATCGAGGTCTTTTATCTTGAAGGCAAGTTATCCAATTCGATAAAGGCCTACATCGCGGTCTTTTATCTAGAAGGCATGTTAGCCAATTCGATACAGTCCTACATCGCGGTCTTTTATCTTAAAGGCAAGTTAGCCAATTCGATAAAGGCCTACATCGAGGTCTTTTATCTTAAAGGCAAGTTAGGCAATTCGATAAAGGCCTACATCGCGGTCTTTTATCTAGAAGGCAAGTTATCCAATTCGATATAGGCCTACATCGAGGTCTTTTATCTTAAAGGCAAGTTATCCAATTCGATAAAGGCCTACATCGCGGTCTTTTATCTAGAAGGCATGTTAGCCAATTCGATACAGTCCTACATCGCGGTCTTTTATCTTAAAGGCATGTTAGCCAATTCGATACAGTCCTACATCGCAACAGTTTTAAACTAATGTTCACATTTCTTTTAGAGATAGGTTCAAAATGGGTTTAAGTAGGAAGTACATTTCCACTTCCGGTTGTAGGAAATGTTTGGCTACAACATAAACTTTAACGCAAGATTTACTGCAGCTGTTTTGTGAAACTTTTACGCAGAGCAGCGGGATTTCGTGTGGTAAAACTGGGCCTGGGGTGTTCGTAAAACTATTTCAACTGATATTTGTATTTTATAGTGCATAGTGAGACAGATGCATAATAATAATGGTTCGTGCGTTTTGGTAGCTTTAAATAATTACAAGAACATAGGTTCTAACACATAACCTATAACATAAAATCAGCTGTTTTATGAAATCATATTTTATCACTTATTTTAAGCTAAATGGGACGAAATAACAATATTGCATACCTTGCACTTATTATAAAGGTTTTCCTCTAAAACTAAAATTAACTAGTTAATTTTAATTAATGAAATAATATTTTTTTAAAAACTTTATTAAAATTAAGTAGGTTACTGTCTACTACAAGTTTTAAAAAATGTATATGAACTTGAGTGGATGAATAAGAAGTATTTTAATAAAGATTGAAAATTTGAAAAATAAACAAAAGGAGAGCTTGAACTAATAAAAGGGATTGCAAAAAAGTAATTAAACTAAATCTCTTCTACATTCCGTAAAACAATAAGATTTTTATTCTTGTTTCAACAAAATCCTTGCTTAGGGGCAAAGTTAAAAATACTTGGTTGCGGCGAGGTTGTTTATTGTGAGGTCTATTTTTCTAGTATTTCTTCGTTAGTTTAAGGTGAAATAATAGACTTTATATTGCTTATTTTTCCCTTATAAAGCTGGGTATTTTGAGCCGCTAGTTACGTTAATCTCTATGATCTCTAGATTCCACCGTGTTTTCCATACCTCAACGCGTTTGAAGCCAGATTATGTTAAATTTATCTAACAGCTCTATTGTGAACTGTCAAATTAATACTTCTCGGTAGACATCGCTGAAGCTTACATTTCTACAAAGTAAACGTATTTCAAGGTGAAAAAATTAGTCGATTCATTTTATTTTTAAGAACTTTGTTTTAAATATTATTTTATAATCAGAAGCAAAATTAAGAGTTGGATTAATATAATTAATTAAGAGAAGAATGTTAATATAGTTTGTACCGGCGCGTAGCTTCAAACCGAGCAACTATAGGAATAATCCTATAAGAATATATATATATATTTGTAGTTATGCAACACTGTTTTCTTGTATACATTATCACTTTCACTTATGTACTTAAACAAGTATCTTACTTGGTGTTTATGCGAGTTAACTTTCAATGACTGGCCTTGCCGTCATCCTCGGGCATACTGAACAGGGTTGTTGTAGACTGCGAGCTGAGTGGATTTCCCGTTGACCTTGGTGTGCCGTTATGTTCTATTTTTAGATTCACTGCTTTGTGCGAGTTTTTAAAGTTTGTTTTGGGGTTAATATTGTCTGTTAGATTGAATAATTTATCGTTTTTAGATTTTATTTGTATTATTGTATTTGTATATATATATACATATCTTGTTCAAATTTTCAATTGGTAATAAAATGTGTTTTATTCATCCACTCAAGTTCAAATTCATTTATTTAATTTTATAGTGGTCGACACTTGATTTTAATTTACAAGTTAATTAATTAAATATAAATTATATAATTAAATTTAATGAATTAATTTTAGTTTTATATGGGAGAGCAACTTTTCAAAAAAGGATAGGTATGCAATAAAGTTATCTCGTCCCATTAGGGTTGAAATAAGTGACAACGTATGATTTCATAAAACAGCTGATTTTTTCTTACTTTATTTATAATAATTGGTAATTATATAATAAAAGGTAACTAAATGAAACTTTTTTTGTTGACCCAAGTAGGAGTTGACTAAAAAAACTTGTTATAGTTAAATGCAACTATTTGTATCGAGGCTGTCGTCATACGTTCTAGGGAGCGTTGGAAGTAAAGAGAGTGGAATGAATTATTCAAAGCCAAACTTAGCTTTGGTTAACGGTAACAGATGTTTTAGTTTTCCCTTAGAGAATATTTCGAGGTTATGATCAAATAATTTCCAAATAAAATTTCTTATAAATCCTAAAATATTGTAAATTAGATTAAATTGTGTAATTGCATATACTTTTATACAGATGTAACTTTCTGTATTGTGTATAGGTAGTGAATTGAAATATACTGTTTTTACAAATTTATATTTATTTTAAACTAGAATTATTTTGTTGCTTTAAAACTACTTAAATTTTAGTAAACAAAAACTAAACAATTTAAAAGGTAAAATTTAAAATTATGATTAACCTTAAAATTTAAATGGTCAATTTCTATTAATAAATAATTCTCATTTTTAAATTTTCGGTACTATGGTATTATACTCACCTCACACCTGTAGAGATTGTACGATATTATAAAGTAAAAATATTCATAAATAAACCTTTACATTAAACTTCTACATTTCTCCAACCAATTCTGTCCTAACGGGATACCTATAGGTATATAGTAATGTTTTATAAAGCCGTGAAGTAATTCCTAAGCAATTAGTTTATAAATGAGACAAGTCTATAAAAGATAAGGTTATATTTTATATACCTTAAAGGTATGTTTTATCTGCTTCATGAATTGACGTAGAATAAAACGTGGTTGCTTCAACGAGTAATAATATTTGTTAACTTTATAAGGAGAACGATTCTAAAATTAATTTTTTCTTCCTTTCAAGACTTCATTAAACTCACGAACTGCAGACGTTCGGTCATATTGCAACTCGTTAAAACAACCGACTGTTTGTTCGAAAGTTTTAATCGGGCGAAAAAATGCTAGAAAGAACATTTATATTCTGTAAACTATAAAAGAAATGCTACCGTCTAACTACTTAATTTATTTCTCCTGAAATTTAATATTATTTTTTATTATAAAAGGTTTACATTTCTATCGCTTAGAGCAAGCCTAAATACGTTACGTTAGGATGATGAAAGAGGACCAAGGAGTTACCCTTCAGATATTTACCTGCGCTTCGTTCGTCAACATTCCAGTTTCTTCTAAACCGTAGACATATGACTGTTGCTTCATTATCGTTAGAGATTGAGCCGTCCGGGCCGGAAATATCTGGAACCGTTCGACGCGTTATTGCTGTATATGAATGATACGGCCTTGAATTCTTAATACGGCTTCCTGTTGATGATGAATTAGAACGAAACGTGCAACGCCTACCAAAACAGTAACTGTTCAGCCATTGGTCGAGTGCTTTAGATGCTAGAGTAACATAAAGTTTGTTATGCCGTATACTGAGGAACTGTTTGAATTCAAGTAAAATATATGTAGCTATTGCTTATTTCTTTCAAAAACAAATATAGTAATTTCAATTTAATAAATGTTCGTAAATATAAATTGGGATGCGCGTGCGTGTGTGTAAGTGCATGTGTGTGTGTGTGTGTGAGAGAGAGTGAGTGAGTTTAGGGAGGTGGGAGAATGCGTGTTGTCAAATGACTTTAATCACATAATTTGTTACAAATTAATTCAACCCTGAATCAATCTACCATATTCAGTATTCTAAATTAACTACATAAATTAACTGACAATCCTGTAATTACATAACTTTATTATTATCATTATGACATTTTAAAGTAATATAAATTCGTTCAGACTTTGATATACGTAGTGAAATATATATGCAGCGCTATGTGTACCAATTTCTTGTTGAAATAATTCCACATTAACTAAGTAAGTGAATTAATAAATATCGTACGTTTAATTCCAATAATGTTCAACGTACAATACAGAACTTATGTAACCTTGTAGAAACAGCTGTTGTGTCCTATCGCTCTCTTAACTGAGTAGAATATACGATGACATTGAAAATGGTTTATTGAAACATAACCTATAAATTAAGAGAACATCCCTTATGTAAGATTTATTCGTAAGAAAGATTTTAGAGCGAGAGTATACAAAAGTCACGTGTCAGATTCTCCCAAAGGGTCAAGTGTCTGATGGGAAAGTGCACGTGCACCTGACGTAGTTCACATTCAGTCAATAAACGTTCAAGTGAATTATTTTAAAAACAATATTATATTTATAAACGTTTATAAATATTCTGAAAGTAAACACGTTTGCAAGGTTAATACCTAAACGTTGCAATTTACAATTGCAGTTGGTAGATCGTGCATCTTGAATAAACACTTATTTATCGATTGATTTGATAAAACCACTTATGTACAAAATACACTGAGCTGGTCCAAAACGCATCGGCTAAGGAATTAGTTGTTTTATGTCAAGTAAATCTATGAATGTATTATTTTGGCTTCACTGTCTCCTTGTGGAGGTTGTATAGAAGTACGCCCCTCAGGCGCGCTCCCGGACAAATCTTTTAGATAAGCTAAACCATTTCTGTTCGACTCTTTCCGAAGTTGCCCAGCCACCTGAAGAATTTAATATTTTTACCGTGGCAATGCAACTTTGCCACCTTTATACCACTTTAAGTTCATAAAAATGTTTTCATTCTATGCAACACTTCAACGACTTCTACACCAAGGATATATTCAGCACGGGTCTATGACACTACATCGTAAAGGCAGTAACCTCTGCATGGTACCCGTCTTCAGCTTCGTGCCTCTCAATCTGTACATCACAGCATACGTAGCATCCTAATATCTGCAATTTGAGCTTCATTTTAATCAAAGAAGCAATTCAGTTTTACTTAATCCTCATAAATTCGTTAAAAGTAAGGTACTGATCACATAAAGTATCCAGTATGTACTTACACAATTTTAATTTCGTCATAGTCCGTAAGTAAAAACAGCTGTTCTACCACATAACCTATAACATAGAATCAGCTGTTTTATGAAGTCATATGTTATCACTTAATTTAACCCAAATGGAACGAAATAACTATATTGCATGCCTTACCCTGTTGTAGAATGTTCCAGTAAAAAAATTGATTTCCTTTCCACTAAAATACTGTGCAAATGTTATGATATTCTACGTTTCTGTTAGGTTGTACATATTGAGTTTTCTACGATATAAAATAGAAGTTATATCTTGACGAAGCATTTCGTAAAACTTTCATAAGTCAGGGCGTTCTACGTTGGGCTCCTTGAAAAAAAACATTTCTAAAGAGCACGTAAAAGTTGTTTTCTTTTTTCAGAAAATAAAAATGAAGGTGTTTTTAAGAAAATTGATAAAATTTATGATTAGATCGACGAGGAAGGAATACATCAGTGCTTGAGGAAGGAGGGTTTACATTAAAGGGAGGGCAACCGATGAAAGTGTTATTGCATATCACACGAGGCCCATTCCAGCCTAACAAGGTGTTAAATTAGCAAGGCTCCCCATCGGAAGGCTAATCTTAAGTCACTGCTTTGATCTTGTGAACTGCCTGGATGTTCGCACTTGCACACACACACACCTTACGCTCGCGCATTATATAAACTAACCTAAATTATACATATAAATTTATTGTGTAACCTAAACCTCGGAAGCTAGTTGTACATCTATGGCACAAGAACATGACGTCGCTACATCATTCTATTTGAATCTAATTATAAACGAAAATAAAGTGTCGTCTAATTTCGAATAAACCTAAACCATTACCTTACTAATAACTTCTAAACTTAAAGATTAATGTTTTGTTTGAATATTTCAATCACAATGAAACCATCTTCAGCTGAAGTAATCTTCGTACTAAGCAAGAATACTTCCATAATAAACATAACACACCAAATGAATCACAGATACATACATAGCATATAGGTCATCACGGACTACCTCTGAAAATAGTTGCTTTGCAACTGATATTTAGGCCTACGTAATTAAATAAAATAAACCCTTACTTTACTTCATTAATTCATTACATGTTTATTACTTGTAGTGATTCGAGTTTCGCGTGCTAGAGGTATCCATTGCAGATACATTACCATTTTGTATCATGTATCGATTAGTTGCATAATCAAATTAAGTGTTGCAATCAAAATGATCAAATTAACATCTGAATTATATTAGAACTTCTGCGCGTTCAATATTGGTTTTAATATTGGATTCTACTTCTGATTAGGGTTTTCCAATAAATAAATATTTCGTTTATTATGCTATAAAACGAACTAATTAAATTGTAAATTATACACGCGCTCGCACACACACACACACACACACACACACACACACACACACACACACACACACACACACACACACACACACACACACACACACACACACACACACACACACACACACACACACACACACACACACACACATACACACACACACACACACTCGCACGCACGCACGCACCACACGCCCAAGTGGTCGGCTGTAAGGCTAATAATATATAAAGAGACAAGAATCCTCAAGGTTTGTGCAAAACAGTAGATTTTACTAAGATTTCGCGTAATTGTAGATCTAACTAAGATAGCGCGCATATGTAAATCTAACTAAGATTGCGCGCAAATGTAGATCTAACTAAGATAGCGCGCATATGTAAATCTAACTAAGATTGCGCGTAAATGTAGATTTAACTAAGATTGCGCGCAAATGTAGATCTAACTAAGATTGCGCGCAAATGTAGATCTAACTAAGATTGCGCGCAAATGTAGATACGCGATAAAGATTGCAAAGCGAATCCAATGAGGGAATTTGGATACTTTGATTTGGTTTTGTTTTGTTTTACATGAAAGCCTTACGGTCGTGCTTCTGCGTACAAATGAATATTTTTGAACTTGGAAACACGCAGTGGAATTGGACCTTAGAGAATATCTTCACGCTAGTTCTGTCGCACAACAAGAAGCACGTATTGAACGCATTTAGGAAACGTTTAGATTGTATTTACAGGTAATAGTTGCGTTGTATTAAAATAAACATTTTATGAAAGTATTGTCATGTGGAGTAAACACTTGAATGGGATCTAAATAAGGAATATATTTTCACGCTTGATGGACCAAGTTTTATTGAAGAGTAGCTTGTGCTTCGTCCATTGCTTGGGAATAATCCATATGAATCCGCCCAGGAACTATCTCGCATGCACCACACACAAAGTTAGTGTTTGCTTTAGTTAAGTTCTGGCAACTCAGTTAGTCACACTACCCTTCAATGCTCACTCAACTTCACCCCAAACCCTCCTCCTCTATTTATTCCTTGTTCCATCCATTTACAATGAAGCAGATCTTTCAGCTTTCCTTTCACTAAATTCTTATTTTCAACCGACTTCTGTATTTGACCCATAAGGTTTTTCCCGTTTGTTCCGCCATATTGTTGAAGTATTTAACCGATCGAGGGGATTTTACTTGTAAACCTTCCTGGTGGTCCCCTTTTACATCCCAATCCGTCGGATTTAGAGACAATAATGAGTATGTAAAATTTTAGAAACAAATTTGTTAGTGCGCAAATACAACTTTTTTCATCATTTCGAATAAATTAAGTGACATTTTGGTTGAATGTATGTATTCTCACATTTAGGTCGCTAAATAATTGAAGCAATCTTATTAAATTTACTAAAGTGCTATTTATTCTAGTTTGAGCTTACGTGAGTTACAGCGTGTTCTCTCAGATACATTTATGCAAACTCATGTCAACGTTTAGCTTAATATACTAAGGTAGACTACGGAGGCCTTTCGTTCTTCAATACAACTTATTAAATAAAACGTTATTTATTCTTAAATCTAATGGGTCTTGTTATTTGGAAACTTACTATAGTGTACAGAGGGGTGACGTGAAGATGTATTAAAAGAATGAATTTCAGTTAATATGTGATTGAGTAAGGTATTGAATCTTTCTGTTTGGCAGAGAATATATTCTAATACGGTTAGTTGTACCTATTTTTTTGAGGGTCTCTTTGGTTCGGCCCTTGCTCTTGGGATGTCACTGGAAGCAACATCACTTGTACACAACGATATTTTGACTTCTTACCAAGACCCTCCTCTTTAAAACACTTTACTTAAATCACTGTAAGCACTATTTTTACTAATTTTATATATAAAAGACTCTCACAACGCCTCCTAACATATTCAAAACTTCCTTAACCTTCGTAGAAAAAATTCCCTTAATAAAAGCAATCCCTTGTAACTTGAAGCTTTTACTAGCCTCGTCTGTACTTCCTTGAAACTCGATGTGTTTCCTATTAAATAACAACCATTTTCTCTCCCCTTATGGTATTTCAGCCAATCAGAGTTTAATGTTATAAATGTGTGAATGCTTGAACATTGATCAACAGTTTTTGCTGTTTGAATTTTTCTCATTACTTCGCCGTTGCACTTTACCTTTAGCTGTTCTTTGACTCCTCCAGGAGCCAAAATTTCCCTTGCACTTGTTTACAAAATTATTTAAACTTTAGAAGATATTCAACACCCTTATATTTTCCAACACGTACCCGAAACTAATTTCCAATACTAAGCTCTGACATTACAATAGTTGAGCTTTCTTTGCCGCCTTTTTTCTTAAAATTTCGAACACATTATTTCCAAACTATTTTTATAATGTGCCTCATATTCTTTATGATATATATATATATATATATATATATATATATATATATATATATTGGCTTAAAGCCTTTCGTCAATTTAATAATATCATTATTGGCCAAGAGTCTCTTGAGTAAGTATTAGGTAAAAAAAAACTAGCAGTGTCTTTCACACTGTTGGCTATTATAGAGTTGTTTCCTGATGCCAATAATATGAAAATGATGAAAGGTATAAGGTAATTAATTTTATAAATAATTGCCTTTTCTTTATGATTCGTATATTATATATTTTATGATATTTATATACATGAACTTATACTTTAAATAAACATAATATAAATTTAGTTGGAGCTTAGCTAGTGAGAACCTTTAGCAACCGTAAAAATCGACAGACTAGTTTCGACGATGACGTCGGCTTCATCAGTGCTTGGCAACTAACATATTTCATGAAGTTTCAATATAAGATAAAGGTTGGTTTCGTAACGTAAAACTTGTTTGTTTTATAATTTCATGATACGGAGCCAATCATCAATACTGGATATTGTGGTAGCATCATCCAATATTTTAGTAGTTGCCAAGCACTAATGAAGGCGACATCGGCGTCGAAACTAGTCTGCCTGTTTTAATAATCTAATGTGTAGTGAGATTTAGAGTAAACGGTTTTAATTTTAATCATTTAAAATAAACTGTTAACCTATACAGTCTATATATGTCCCAACATATTGATTGGTTCTCGAACGAAATTTATCAAGGAATTTTTTAGATGTATTAGACGCCTTTTTATATTCGACCCGGACAGAATGAATCGAGTCGTTGAATGTGGCACTTATCGCTTTACAAATTCGATTCCAATTAACCTTACTAAATGCTCTTTTCGATTAACACCATTAAATACTATTTGAAAATGTTCGCTAAAAACTACGGCAATTATATGCGCGCTTAATTAGCCCCTAAATAGGGCTGGCGAGCTGCTGTAAGTACGGCTATTAGGGGCTATTGCTCAAGTCCAGGACAAAGGAACCTATTGAGTGGCGTGCATTTTATGCTTCTTGCCATTAAATGTTCGTCCATGTACTTTCTTCTCGAGTTCTCTTTATTGCTTCTAATTTGAAGATGACAGTTGCGGCTGTGCCATTAAACGTGTCACGAATCGCAACGCAACAAAATATCGATAGTTTAAACATGCTTCATACCGAATCGATTTATAACAATAGCTCAAAACCATGCGAATGTTGGAGAAAAATATGGAATAGAATTCCGCGCCGTCAAAACTAACGTAGGAACAAAACGCTGCCCGTCAGTGTAGCAGGGGACGGGGGCACGTGCCCCCCCCCCCAATATCTACTCCACTTGTATGAGATTAGTATGTAGGATTATATAAATACTATAATTACAGCTTTAATAAAGCAGCAGTGATTTATTTGTATTCCATTATACTTCTCATTGAGTAAAAGTTGAGTTTGTTCTTTGAGTTGAATTGGTTATTGGTGATTAGGTTACTAAAATTGCTTATTTTTACAAAATGTATTTTATAGCCTAGTAAGTTTTGAAGAAGCAGCTTCTCAAGACGACCCAACAATTGTGTAATTTCAGGTGCCAAAATAGTAGAAAGTATGATTTCTAGAGATATAAATATTAAAAGTGTCCTCCTGAATCCCCTCCCTTTCGTGTGGTGCTCCCCAATACACCGTCCTGGCTACGCCCTTGAAAGAAGCAATACCTAAAGACATCCAAATATCTCAAGCCATACTAACGAAGGGGCTGCTACGGAGATATTTAGCTTAGATGTACAGAATGTGTAGCCAGCAGTTACGGCCAACGACGTCACGACCGACGCCACAGCGGTGTTTGCAGGCCACCTGGAAGACCTTCAGAAGAGGATAGGTCAAGGCATACTAACGAAGGGGCTGCTACGGAGATATTTAGCTTAGATGTACAGAATGTGTAGCCAGCAGTTACGGCCAACGACGTCACGCACCGACGCCACAGCGGTGTTTGCAGGCCACCTGGAAGACCTTCAGAAGAGGATAGGTCAAGACAGTGAGTAGCAAAGTGCAGAGGATGAGAAGCGTACAGTCGGCGTGAACGATCAAAATATAAAATTAACTTTGATTAAGACAAACTATAATGCAATGGGATGTTTATAATGAAAAATCATATACTTCAAGGGAATTATAATCAATGGGGCAATCTCTCTTTCAGCACACGCGCACACAACCACATACATTCACACTCGCGCGCGCACATAAATGCACACACGCGCACACAATCACAAACACTCACACTCGCGCGTGCATTAATGCACGCACGTAGAAACACAATCACATACACTCACGCACGAGCGTGTACATAAATGCACACACGCGCATGCATATTTGGAAGTACAATAAATTAAAGGAAAGACTCCCTAGATATAAAGTGTTAGATCAACTTTCATCATCATGTTGGCGATGAACACAATTCGGGATTTTAATTTACCGACAAAAATAAGATAATTAAGGCGTTGCCCCTTCACATTGCCGTACATGAATGCAGTACATGTGTTGGAGCTGCAGGAAGTTCAACGAAGAATTTGGTAGTGTGGTTGCAAGAAAGGAACTTTTACTGACCCCGCAACCGATTACTTCTATATGTTATAATATAGTAAGTAATATTATTAGAATCTTCAATTAACATCTGAAACAAAGTATTTATATGTAAAAATA
Organism: Prosapia bicincta; assembly: GCA_036971475.1. Lineage (NCBI taxonomy): Eukaryota > Metazoa > Arthropoda > Insecta > Hemiptera > Cercopidae > Prosapia > Prosapia bicincta. The sequence goes on from JBAIZL010000050.1 coordinate 2,716,115, forward strand.
TCGTATTATTGAATAATATATAAATAAAAAATGGTTGAGTAAACATTGAATGGAAACAAATTGCTGCAATAAGTTCAGCCACGAAGAACGTCAGAACGACGCGACGTCATCGCTCCATGTTGTACACAGGTGCAGGAAATGTTTTGTGATTGAAAGGGCCGATAAAACTGTTTAAAAAATTGGCTCTCTACTAGAAAGCAATACCTTTTACAAAGCGATACGTCATCCTCCATCGACACATTCATTTTATGATAACAAACAACCGATGTTTAGTTTCTGTTTTGTAACTTTTTAAAAGGACTGTAAAACACTATTATATATATATATATATATATATATATATATATATATATATATATATATATACATACTTATTAACGTTTTACACATGGCAGTTGTAATTGTGTAGTAGTTCACTGATTATAATGATGCCAATAAGTCACCGAAACACGTATGAGAATAACGTATTTGTAACTTTATAAACTGTGTTCGTGTACAGCTGTATTAATCGTTTTTACTCACAAACCAGCGCAAATATTATTTATAATTTTTTCAGTTGCAACTTTTTTTTTATTTATGTGCGTTTTTCTTTACAAATAAACAGAAATAAGTATTATTTTTATTGACATCACTTGCCAAAAACCTCTACTTACTGATATTTTCCTGTAATAGGGTTTCACACTAGATTAATAAGTAGTGGTTGTCTTGCCAAACCTCAAGATGTGCAACACAAAAACTGCAAACAGAAATAGTTTTAAGTAATAATTGAGCTGGATTGTGAGTTAGGGTTGTAAATAGCCAAATAACTGCTCACGAACTCGTAAAATAACAGGCTATACCTTATTGTCATACGCGTTTCAGTGAATGACGTTATCATCATATGTGCCACCACTTCAAATATAAAACTGTTTCAGTGGTAAATTTGTTTAAGTGCTACTGATGATGACAAACTAAATCATTGGATTGTGTATGTCAATAAAGTATATTGTTTTGTGAGGTAAGAAATAGTTCTTTGAAAAACTAATGACTCACTTGAGCATATTTATTTATTTAGGTTACGTTACGGAGGTTAAGTAACGTTACTGAAGTTATGTTACGCTACGGAGGTTAGGTCACGTTATGTTCGTGTAGGTTACGTTACGGAGGTTATGTTACGTTATGTTCATTTAGGTTATGTTACTGATGTTATGTTCGTTTAGGTTATGTTACTGAGGTTATGGTACGTTACGGAGATTATGTTTTGTTATGTTCGTTTAGGTTATGTTACTGAGGTTATGGTACGTTACGGAGATTATGTTTTGTTATGTTCGTTTAGGTTATATTACAGAGGTTATGTTACGTTATGAAGGTTATGCTACGATACGGAGGTTATGTTACGTTATATTAGTTTAGGTTACGTTACTGAGGTTATGTTACGTTACGGAGATTATGTTTTGTTATGTTCGTTTAGGTTACTCAACGGAGGTTATGTTACGTTATGTTCGTTTAGGTTACGTTACGGAGGTTATGTTACGTTATGTTAGTTTAGGTTACGTTACGGAGGTTATGTTCGTTTAGGTTGCGTTACGGAGGTTATATTACGTTATGGAGGTTATACTACGATACAGAGGTTACGTTACTTGTTGTTCGTTTAGGTTACTTTACTGAGGTTATGTCACGTTACGGAGGTTATGTTACGTTATGTTCGTTTAGGTTACGTTACGGAGGTTAATATACGTTATGTTCGTTAAGTGTGTTACGTTATGTTCGTTTAGGTTATGTTAATGAGGTTATGTTAAGTTATGTTCGTTTAGGTTACGTTACGGAGGTTATGTTACGTTATGTTCATTTAGGTTATGTTACTGATGTTATGTTCGTTTAGGTTATGTTACTGAGGTTATGTTAAGTTATGTTCGTTTAGGTTACGTTACGGAGGTTATGTTACGTTATGTTCGTTTAGGTTATGTTACTGAGGCTATGTTACGTTATGTTCGTTTAGGTTACGTTACGGAGGTTATGTTAAGTTATGTTAGTTTAGGTTACGTTACGGAGGTTATGTCACGTTGTGTTCATTTAGGTTATGTTACTGAGGTTATGTCACGTTATGTTCGTTTAGGTTATGTTACTGAGGTTATGTTAAGTTATGTTCGTTTAGGTTACGTTACGGAGGTTATGTCACGTTATGTTCATTTAGGTTATGTTACTGAGGTTATGTCACGTTATGTTCGTTTAGGTTATGTTACTGAGGTTATGTTAAGTTATGTTCGTTTAGGTTATGTTACTGAGGTTATGTTAAGTTATGTTCGTTTAGGTTATGTTACGGAGGTTATGTTACGTTATGTTCGTTTAGGTTATGTTACTGAGGTTATGTTACGTTATGTTCGTTTAGGTTACGTTACGGAGGTTATGTTACGTTATGTTCGATTAGGTTATGTCACTGAGGTTATGTTACGTTATGTTCGTTTAGGTTACGTTACGGAGGTTATGTTCGTTTAGGTTACGTTACGGAGGTTATGTTACGTTATATTCGTTTAGGTTACGTTACGGAGGTTATGTCACGTTATGTTAGTTTAGGTTATGTTACTGAGGTTATGTTACGTTATGTTCATTTAGGTTACGTTACGGAGGTTATGTCACGTTATGTTCGTTTAGGTTATGTTACTGAGGTTATGTTAAGTTATGTTCGTTTAGGTTACGTTACGGAGGTTATGTCACGTTATGTTCGTTTAGGTTACGTTACGGAGGTTATGTTACGTTATGTTAGATTAGGTTACGTTACTGAAGTTATGTTACGTTAAATTCGTGTAGGTTACGTTACGGTCTTCCCGACCTCTTAAAGTCCTATATGATATCAAGCTCATAGCGGCCTTAAGTACTGCAAAGCACTCACCCGTTTTTAATTAATTATATTGCTAAACCTTTTCTGTAAGATTGTTTATAATAGGCATCTTCTTAAAGTAGCTTCTAAAAGTTAAGCAATCACCTACTAACTACAGAGTCTGCTTAGGCTAGTTTGCACTGTAAACTAAAAGTGTCAGAATAAGTAGTCTGTAAACCCACGCATGAAAGCTTCATGCTTACTTTTGTATAGAGGGATTTATGTTACGAGTTTAGGAACAATGAAAAATAAATTGCTATATTTCACAGCGGAACAGTTTCGGGCATTTGTCTTACGTAGAGGCGAGGCGAGACGGCGATGTTGATGTAAGAGATTAGACAGCCCGTCAGTTTGATATAATGCGGCTTTTCTTTCAGTGGAAAAATTGAGTGCGGAGTGTATCGCAAGAGAGCCAACTTCCACTTCCGGTAGCATTCACGGCCGGCACGTAAACTGTTAACGTACGGCTGTATTGAAAGCATTGAGGCATTGTGCATCTGCAAGGTAGACTGCTGGCCAACCGCCAACGTCCATCGTTTGTTCTCTTGCCAAGAAGGTGTTGTATCACTCATGAAGTTGTTAAAGTGAGTGATGAGTGTATCGCAAGAGAGCCAACTTCCACTTCCGGTAGCATTCACGCCCGGCACGTAAACTGTTACCGTACGGCTGTATTGAAAGCATTGAGGCATTGTGCATCTGCAAGGTAGACTGCTGGCCAACCGCCAACGTCCATCGTTTGTTCTCTTGCCAAGAAGGTGTTGTATCACTCATGAAGTTGTTAAAGTGAGTGATGAGTGTATCGCAAGAGAGCCAACTTCCACTTCCGGTAGCATTCACGGCCGGCACGTAAACTGTTAACGTACGGCTGTATAGAAAGCATCGAGGCATTGTGCATCTGCAAGGTAGACTGCTGGCCAACCGCCAACGTCCATCGTTTGTTCTCTTGCCAAGAAGGTGTTGTATCACTCATGAAGTTGTTAAAGTGAGTGATGAGTGGCGAGTGCTCGTTTGTCTCAGTATTGTATTTCAGAACTAATTTAACTAAATTTATTAAAACGGGATTAAAAAAATAATGTTTTTTTAAATATAGAATTTGAAATAATTTGGTTAAAGATCTTGTTATCTCCTTTATCCGTACTTCTAGGGAATTTAATATTAGAAGAGAAATGCCTTCTTTAGGCGTCTATAAATTCCATTCCAGTTTTCTGTTTTTTACGCGTTCTCTTCTTGGGTGTTCTCAATGTCTTGAATTTCGTTTTGAAAAAGATTACTTTGCAAGATCTTTGTTCGTTTTCAGTGTAAAGTAATTAGGAATAAAGCAGGTTGGATCAGTGTAGTCTGAGGGAAATCAAGGGCGCCACCCCTTAGTCGAGTGTTGGTGGTGTCTATGTTAGCGCATTGCTACTGGATACGACGCGAAGATTCACCACTTAATCCTTCCTAACGACCAAACATGTATTCTTTGACCGAGACCAAATATAATCTAGTTGAAGATATGACACTCGTCGAAATTAGAAAAACTAATTTACCATCTCATTTAATTCCTACACTATCTAAATATACTCCGTAAGATTTAATACTTATCATTCGTAACTCGAACCTTTCGGTGTTAGCACTTCAGTTCCTTTTATTACTTTTTACTCTCCTTATATATATATATATATATATATATATATATATATATATATATATATCATAATATGTATTCTTGTGTATTAATAAAGAACAAAGTCAAAAACAAGAATTATAATTGAATTTACAATTCAAAGCTTTTCGTTGGCTAACAGTACCAACATCATTAGGATACTACATCATATATATATATATATATATATATATATATATATATATATATATATATGGCAACATAGTTATTTCGTCCTATTTAGTTTAAAATGCATGATAATATATGATTTAAAAATCAGCTGTTTTTATGTTATAACGCACCTGTTAATTAACACATAGTTAATGTTAACTGTAATTAACAATTTATATTTATTTCATTTTTTACAATTATTGTATTATTTAATAAAAAGTAACTAAAATAAATTTTTCTTTGTTGACCTAAGTAAGAATTTACTTCAACAGTTTTTGTTTATATATTTTATTAAATCTATGGTTTTCTAACGAAATAAAAGCATCAGTTTAAAAACTCTCGTTGAGTAAAACGAAATAGGATGGGACGCAATCTGTTTTAGTTGCCATTTACCCGTTGCAAGCGAGTAGTGTATTCGTGGGTTGTGTTTGGGTCGTAGAGGTTATTGCAGAGATGCCATAACGACCAAGTGGACGTCCTTTGTGGCCAGAGTTCATGACAATATAAAGTAAACTGACTTCCTCTACAACTCTATAACTTGTACCGTACATTCGCCTCTTTATACCTTCCTTGTTACATTCTTCACGTTTATAATACGGGTGTTTTTTGAAAATCGTAAACACTGCTCTTAAGAGGAAATCTCTTAAGCAAAAACAATCATTTTTTGAAACATCTCATGCAACGTTTTAAAATCTGTAAAGGTATGTATATATTAACTAGACGTTTGTTAAATTTTCGACTACTTTTTCTCTCGAGAAATTTGTAAATTTTTGAATCCCTGCAACCGGAATTTTCAGCTGTAATTAACGAGTATGAGATCGACATATGAGGTTAAATTAGCTTTCAATAGTAACTCATCTATACGTTTTCCTATATCTCACAGCCAAAATTTAAGTACACACAAAATTTAAAAAGTATTCTCTCTAGAAACACATGATTACTTTAGGTTTACGTTGAGTCGTATGATAGGGTTACGTTAGATTAGTCTACTTATAAAACTAAATTTTATGCTAAAGTAGAATTATTTGTGAAACAATGTTATAAGGTTGGTATGTATTTCCTGTTCCCACATGTTCGATTTTAGTAATCAACTCTTTACCAGGTTGCTTATTACCAGAAAGAAGTTATAAAAACTTTCTCTCTCACCCCAAAATTTAAAAATTTTGGAAAATAGCAGTTCCTTCTCCCCTCCACGGCATATCTAAAACATTACAAATTCTATTTTCCAAAGTTTTTAATTTTTGGGGCGTTAGCGACCGTTTTCATATTTTTTTCGTATCCCTGATGACTTTCTACGCCAACTGGTGCAATTTTTGTCACTAAATTCGAACACTTGGGTACGGGAAATAAATAGCAAAATGTTTTATTGGCGTATTCCGTAAAATAATTCACGAATGATAATTGGTTACTGAAGGAGTTGCTTAAATAATTTAATCTATTTATTTTTCTTCTTTACTTTTAAAGTTGATGAGGTATTATAGGTAGAATAGAAATGAGTGGTTTTATTATTTAAATTTATTTATTATGGAAATTATATGTTTTATTTTCGGACTGCCCTATATGTACTTCATTTCTAGGTGCTTATAAAATATTCTCGGCAGTAAAATTAGCAATTCCTCGGTCGAGAAGAAAACAGTCTTCCATTTGATACATGAAAAGTCGATTTGTCTATTTTATGAACGAATCACAGTCATGTTCTAATAAACATGTCGGATTCAGGGAAAATTGTTCGTTAGCCTTCTGCAAAACACTGTCGTGAAAATAAATATTTTACAGCGCACATATTCATTACGAAATGTAATGTTTTTTTTTCTGCCACATGAGAACATTGCATTTTTTTATGAACAAAAATAAAAATGTGGTGCTGTGGATGCATTTTATGTTAGAGAATGTTTTAAAAAATTTCGTACATTTACGATTGAACGCAGATATCTTGTTCATGCGGACTATGTTATGGTTTCTCCATGAATATGGTTTTATTACTAGTCATAAAAATTGCTGTTCTCATGCTGGGTCATGGAAAATATATATTTTTTACTTTATAGATTGTGTTTAAATAAAAGTGCGTTTTTAAAAACTTTCGTAAATATAATCTAGTTTTTTTTAGTCTTTGGTGGAAAGATTACTGTGCAAAGGTTCAGTCCGATTGGAGTTCTAGAAGCGGTTGGGAAATAGATTACAAGTGCATTGAGAGTTAATTACCCAAGTGATGTATTGTTGTGATGTATTTATCCATTTTCATCGAAGATTGATGGTTATGCAAAATTGGGATGCGATTGTCGGAACGTGGGCAGAAAATCGTTCACAAGAATTAAATAAAAACGTAAATTAATATTAAAAATCGGATTTCAATTGAAATTTATATCCAATAATGGAGTCTGAGAGTGAAGGGAATTGTTTAATAATAATGGGAACACAAACTCCCAAGAATTCGTACTTGGGTCAACAAAAAAATCGAATTTAGTTACTTTTTATTAAATAATTATAAAAATATTTCAAATTCAAAAATTGTTTTAATATAATATATATTTTCTAAAGCATCTTCAAGAAAAACTATGATACTGAAACATATGTATAATTGTTATATCATTGTTTATCCTGAAGGCGGTGATACTTTTATTAGTAAAAGGCTTAAAAAGATATAAATTGAAACAATCCTTGTACTGGAAATAATATTATTTATATATTGTATTACAAGGAAATGTATCACCTCATATATATATATATATATATATATATATATATATATATATATATATATATATATATATATATATATATCAACCACTAATGAATGTTTTTACAATAAAATTAAGAAAGGAAATTTCATAATATAAACGAGTCTAGTTTCCTAATAAAAACAGAAACTGTCACAAATAAATGTAAACATTCATTTACAACCTGTTTGCAATTTTACACAACGGGTGGTTGGCAACACTGGACTGTCTAATTAAAACACATAGCAATCAGGGTACCTGCATGTTGAAATGAAACACACACGATGACACAAATGCATAAGTTCTGAAACAAACCTGGAAACCAGCATCGGCGAAACAAAAGAGAGATGCGGTAAATTTTGTAAACTGGAATATTATTCCGATTCGAATCTCGTATTTCAGCCAAATGTAGGTCCAATAGTCTATAGATCCGGGGGAATGGATTATTGGTTACGTTTCAAAATAGTTAGCTTTACAGTTGCAACTTTTTCACATAATGTTTCCTAAATAGGCATTCCTTTGCATAAATATGCCATCATCGGACCAAAGGTAGCATATAAAGGCGACATACATTACAATCAAACTTTTTCCATTCTTTTAAAAAGTAAATAATCAACATTAAAGCTTCACTAAGTGGGAGCGATACTTTAACGGTAAGAACAATTATGAAAATCTTATTTCTTGTTTCCAAAATGAGAATTTTAATTCATGAAAATGTTACAAACCTCGGGTACAGACAAAATCAGATTTAAGTCTGTGTTTCAAATGTAAATCCGATTGTATTTTTCCATACATTTTATAAAAGTAGTATAAGGGAAACTGTAGATATAGTAACTCTTATAGTGCGTGTTTTGTGCTATTTATTAGTGTCTAAAGTTTTCTAAGATTTATTACTTCTGAGCATCTCGTAGGATAAAATTAATAAATACGACATTTGGCACATCGACTAAACCATTGCTACGCACAAATACATCATAAACAGGATAGATACGCGCACACGCACACGCGCGCGCACGCATGCACGCAGGCACCTAAAGACAAGGTTAGAAATAAAATAAAGAATAATAGGCATACACGCTAACGGAATCAAAACGAGGTTATGGAAAAATTTTTGTACAATTTATTTAAGTCTAAAAATTGATTATTTTAAAATTTATTCATGGGTTTGTTAATAAATAAATAGCGTTCAAGTAGTTATTTTACTAGAGTACTTTATTTATAAGTTGACGTGTGTAACGGCAAGCGATTTATTTAGCACGGCGACCCATTAAGGAGTGTGAACTGCTGACTTGTCTGGGACTGTGGGTGTCACAGGTAGTTTGCTGTCAGACAGGAGCCGTCAAGAGACACCACGTGACATACATGCTTACTAATTGTCAGGTCTCTCTTGCTAACTTCCTTAACACATTCACCCGATTCCACGTCAGACTGAAACATTTCAGTTACTTACGGGAAGCCATTTTGTATTGATTTAGAAGCACACAGCTTACAGTTTCGTTGATGTTCTTTCTATAAATACATGTGTTGCCGCATCGAGCACGTTTCTATCTAATAGAGTGGACAACACATACCTAAGTTTCAGTAAAAATTCGGGAAAATATTGAATTTGTAAAATAAAAATATTTCATTGAAGTCTTCACATTTTAAATTCGAGAGTACAGCAAACTATGTAACACAACTGAACCACAACTTATAATGTGGTGTTGAGATCCGTGTATTACAGTTCTGACGTGAAGATCGTAAATACTCAATTCTAGCAACAAAATATTTTAATTTCGTGAGACATTTTTCTCGTTTCAAATATTTTGGTTTGCCCTACCTCCTGATAATAACAACGACGTTGCCGAATCATTTGTTGCAATTAAACATTTTTTTCAAGGTTTATTATAGTGTTTTATGTAAACTAAACGAACAAAATCTATTATTCAATTACGTTATGCCGGAGAATGTTACGAGAATTTGGGTGTTAGTTTTGTTACGAAATGGCTTTCGGTACCGTAAGACAGGTACGAGTACATTACATCTAAACAAAATATTTTGAACAATAAACCAGATTTTTCCATTAAACGTTTCTGTTATTGACTTGCTATATATTTTCCATAATGCTTTACCAGCATGACAGACTAATGATTATATAAAAAAATATGACAGACAAAGTAAACAGTTTCAGACATCAACGAATGTTTTGCATCGGCGCCATTTCCTATTTTTCAGTTCAAATTACTTTTTGCTTACTAGACTGTAAAAAAATCAATCTTGTTTATGACGGGTAATGTTTGATGGGGATAGTTGTTTTAGTTTTACAATTAGTTATTTTTCTGTATTGTATTTCTGATTCAGTATTGAGGAACTGGATATTTTAAATTGCGTTATCTAAAACAATCCATCTTTTCTTAAGTTGTCTTTAAACATTTTTCATTTTATCTAGTTGTGTTGCTCTTCTGTCTGTCTGGTTTTAATGGTAGTTGGAAGAAACGCTACCGATTTGGTGACGTGGCTACCAGGGAACTACTATTTATACCATCGACAAAGAATATAGTTTCCCTGTCGAAATCTTTATCAGGAAACAAAGCAATATGATCATGGATCCTCCAAGAAGATAGGGAGATAAACTATGGTCGGAAGAAGCTACAGCCAGCTACAGAAATCAAGGGAAATTGTTATGTTCCACCTGTGGATGTCTTGGCCGAGCAGGGCTATACCAGGAACCAACCGAACTCCCGCTCTCGTACCACACTGCCTGCCGCAGCATAAAAATTACCATCGAGGCTTCAGTCAACAGTTCAAGTCGCTGACTAAAATCCATGGGAGGCTCTCACAAGACGCTAAATACAGAGCAGGTCCTCCAAGGAGGAATAGTTGTCGTCCCCTTCAGAAAGCATGACTATCTGCAAACACCTACCCCTTTTGTGAAATGTTTCACTCCCAGTAAAGAGAGATATGTATATTGTTAAATATATTTACAGTAGAGTCTCGATAATTCAAAGTAGGTGGGACCTAGAACTATCGAACCCCGAATTATCGTCATCTCGCATTACACCATTCGCATCTCGCCATTCTTGGAAGCCCGACTTATTTCCTTTACATACCGTACTGATATAAACATTTCTTTGTAGTACGGCCAATCATTTTCTTCCGAGTAAATAGAATAAGGTCAAATAGAAATAGGCTCGAATTTAACGGAATCGTGAAATATCCTAAGTAGGAGTTTCAAGAATCTTACTTGGTATTTATGCGAGTTAACTTTCAATGACTGGCCTTGTCATCATCATCGGGCATACTCATCAGTATGCCCGATGATGATGACAAGAACCAGTCATTGAAAGTTAATTCGCACAAATACCAAGTAAGATTGTTGTTTAAGTACATATTGTGAAAGTTATAAGTGAATACAAGAAAACAGTGTTGCAAAGTTATATATATATATATATATATATATATATATATATATATATATATATATATATATATATATATATATATATATGCATGCATGTATGTACATATACAACCTCATCCTTTGTACATATACAGCCTCAGCCTTTGTACATATACAATCTCAGCCTTTGTACATATACAGCCTCAGCCTTTGTACATATACAGCCTCAGCCTTTGTACATATACAGCCTCAGCCTTTGTACATATACAGCCTCAGCCTTTGTACATATACAACCTCAGCCTTGGTACATATACAATCTCAGCCTTTGTACATATACAGCCTCAGCCTTTGTACATATACAGCCTCAGCCTTTGTACATATACAGCCTCAGCCTTTGTACATATACAGCCTCAGCCTTTGTACATATACAACCTCAGCCTTTGTACATATACAGCCTCAGCCTTTGTACATATACAACCTCAGCCTTTGTACATATACAACCTCAGCCTTTGTACATATACACCCTCAGCCTTTGTACATATACAACCTCAGCCTTTGTACATATACAGCCTCAGCCTTTGTACATATACAACCTCAGCCTTTGTACATATACAATATCAGCCTTTGTACATATACAACCCTTGCCTTTGTACATATACAACCTCAGCCTTTGTACATATACAGCCTCAGCCTTTGTACATATACAGCCTCAGCCTTTGTACATATACAGCCTCAGCCTTTGTACATATACAGCCTCAGCCTTTGTACATATACAGCCTCAGCCTTTGTACATATACAGCCTCAGCCTTTGTACATATACAGCCTCAGCCTTTGTACATATACAGCCTCAGCCTTTGTACATATACAGCCTCAGTCTTTGTACATATACAGCCTCAGCCTTTGTACATATACAGCCTCAGCCTTTGTACATATACAGCCCCAGCCTTTGTACATATACAACCTCAGCCTTTGTACATATACAGCCTCATTCTTTGTACATATACAGCCTCAGCCTTTGTACATATACAGCTTCAGCCTTTGTACATATACAACCTCAGCCCTTGTACATATACAGCCTCAGCCTTTGTACATATACGGCCTCAGCCTTTGTACATATACAACCTCAGCCTTTGTACATATACAACCTCAGCCCTTGTACATATACAGTCTCATCCTTTGTACATATACAGCCTCAGCCTTTGTACATATACAGCCTCAGCCTTTGTACATATACAGCCTCAGCCTTTGTACATATACAGCCTCAGCCTTTGTACATATACAACCTCAGCCTTTGTACATATACAACCTCATCCTTTGTACATATAGAGCCTCAGCCTTTGTACATATACAGCCTCAGCCTTTGTACATATACAGCCTCAGCCTTTGTACATATACAGCCTCAGCCTTTGTACATATACAGCCTCAGCCTTTGTACATATACAACCTCAGCCTTTGTACATATACAGCCTCAGCCTTTGTACATATACAACCTCATCCTTTGTACATATACAACCTCAGCCTTTGTACATATACAGCCTCAGCCTTTGTACATATACAGCCTCAGCCTTTGTACATATACAGCCTCAGCCTTTGTACATATACAACGTCAGCCTTTGTACATATACAACCTCAGCCTTTGTACATATACAACCTCATCCTTTGTACATATACAGCCTCAGCCTTTGTACATATACAACCTCAGCCTTTGTACATATACAACCTCAGCCTTTGTACATATACAGCCTCAGCCTTTGTACATATACAACCTCAGCCTTTGTACATATACAGCCTCAGCCTTTGTACATATACAACCTCAGCCTTTGTACATATACAACCTCATCCTTTGTACTTATACAGCCTCAGCCTTTGTACATATACAACCTCAGCCTTTGTACATATACAACCTCATCCTTTGTACATATACAACCTCAGCCTTTGTACATATACAGCCTCAGCCTTTGTACATAAACCGCCTCATCCTTTGTACATATACAACCTCAGCCTTTGTACATATACAGCCTCAGCCTTTGTACATATACAACCTCAGCCTTTGTACATATACAGCCTCAACCTTTGTACATATACAACCTTAGCCTTTGTACATATACACTCTCAGCCTTTGTACATATACAACCTCAGCCTTTGTAAATATACAACCTCAGCCTTTGTACGTATACAGCCTTAGCTTTTGTACATATACAACCCTTGTCTTCGTACATATACAACCTCAGCCTTTGTACATATTCAACCCTTGCCTTTGTACATATACAACCTCAGCCTTTGTACATATACAGCGTCAGCTTTTGTACATATACAACCTCAGCCTTTGTACATATACACCCTCAGCCTTTGTACATATACAACCCTTGTCTTCGTACATATACAACCTCAGCCTTTGTACATATACAGCCCTCGGCTTTGTACATATACAGTCTGAGCCTTTGTACACATTCAGACTAAATTTTTTCATTTTTATTATTTTGATCTACTCAATGAGGCATTGGACTCTTTAATTATTTATTGTCTCTCTTAGTTAAATATTGTCTGTCTGTCTGTCTGTCTGTCTGTCTCTCTCTCTCTCTCTCTCTCTCTCTCTCTCTAAAAAAATCTACTAAATTCGGTTTGTAGTTATAATAATAAACATTTTATAACTTTTCAGTCCGAACAATGAGAAAAAATAATTATTTTAATTTTGGAAATATAGTTAAAATAAACGGATTTGTGTGTTTTAGGTTTGTCTAATTATTGGAAATATAGTTAAAATAAATGTAGACTATAGAAACGGATTTGTGTGTGTTTAAGTTTGTCTAATTATTGGAAATATAGTTAAAATAAATGTAGACTATAGAAACGGATTTGTGTGTTTTAGGTTTGTCTAATTAGAAACGTTGGTACTATTGTTAAATACTTTTACTATCAATTGCAAACATAATTTTGTAAAATATAATCTAAAAAATGTTGTTTGTTTTTATTATGTTAATATTTCTTTTGATTTAGTATTCAGATGTGTTAAATCGAACATGTAAAATAGTACGTAACAAGTAGTGATAGCGTCCAAGATAAGCTGCAGGTCAGGTGGTTTTTAGAGCTGCAATTGGAAAGCAATTGCAACTGCAATCAATGATTACAGTAACCGTATTGGACCGCTGCAACCTGGGCCAATAATTAATTATTAAGTAATGAATACCCTGCGAGCTCCAGGGAAATTACTGACGCCAAATAACAAGTCGCCAAAACGTTTGTTCCGGTGCCACAACTAAACCGCAAACTGAAATTATATTTAAAGTTTGACGTTACTTTTTTAACGTATTAATATCGTTGCTCTCCGTTCATAGGATGCGCGCGCGCTCGTGAGTGTGTATGTATGTGCGTGTGTGATCCTGTCTGTAGGTAATACAGGACAATCAGCGTATTTATTTGCAGACCATCCAGCTGTGTTAGGATCTATAGAACGTCTGGAACGGTTTGGACGCAAGACCGACCGATTCACATGCTCCCAAGCAGAGATAGCCGTGAGGTTTTATCGCGCAGCGACACTGTTCCTGACAGTTTGCGGCCATTTTAAAAGATCTCTGCCTACGAGATAAAGTTATTACGAATACCTACTTCTTGCACGAGGCGAATAAATCCTTTATTTTCTTTCCCTTTATAATGTAGCATGTTCTCTCACACTAAGCTACAAATATCAGATCCTCCCTTATAATGTTTAGTAAAGTGTTTTAATCAAATACGAATTAATATCTGTCTGCCTTTTCTAATGCTTGTTTGTGTATTTGTATATAAACTGTTTCATCATTAATGCTTACGTTTTCATTGTAACATAATCCTGTGTAAATCTTTTTCCGTTGCGAAGTATTAGACCTGTACTTATGGAAGCAGTAGTGCTTAAGACCTTCATGATTTTTAATCACATAATATAGGCCTTTTGACTACGCCTGTTAAGTAGGCTTAAAGCAACGCATGTGTTCGGGATGTCTACCTTTTCCTTTAATAACGGGTAGACATGTCTTTCCCCTCCTGTAGAGCACGTCTACTCTACATAAGCGCCCCTTTGCCCCAGTACTAGGGGATGTTATCTCCTTTCTTTAGCCATACTGCCCTAATGCAGTGGGTCTCTTTATGATCCCAATAAAGAATAGGTCCCTTTCAGGTTCTGTAGAGTGGGTGGAATTGCGCAAGTGGATTATTTCTGAGCCCCGGGGCTGTGGTCGAGCTGCGCCGCTAGACCCTAGGACAATTATGCACGGTTGACAGCACCTTTTAGCGTAGGCCTACTAGCCGTCTTTTAGCCAACTCTGAGCAAGAGAGTATTAGATTGTAAATGGTAAGGTCTGCAAGGATCTCACATTAATAACAAGTTTACTGTTAGCTGACAGTTTAAGTTATTTATTATGACGAGAAGGAATTTGGTCATAAGTTGTGTATGTTACACTTTCGTTGAGAATTGCCTTGAAATTACCTGCAAGTATAACAACTCCATTCGTTATTGCGTGAAAACATTTAACCTACTAAACATATTTAATATAATTTTAAAGCTGTGTTTGAATTTTCACTGACAGATTTTCTTTTCAAGTATTTTAATGAATGTTATTATATTAATTGTAAGTTGTAACTTCACTTTACATTTTTGCCGTACGATACGATTTGTAGGCACTATCCTCGAATTAACCACCTACCTACATTGACCAATTAGTTGGGGTAGCTCTTGAATTGTGAGAACGACCTTGCGCAGTTCGATCACAACGGGTACTGAAATCCTACTTGCTCTTCCTAACCTAACCTAACACATTGATCGTGATGCATATAGAGGCTCTTTGTCTTAGACACCAGAGCGTTTACTGACCACAATAGCTACCAATATTAATCCTTTTAAACGAAAACAGCCATCCTGACTAATCCCTAAGTAACAAGAAAATACGAAGTTAATACGAACAGACCCAAGTAATTACCCAAGTATTCCAAAACTCATGAGTTTTAAAACTCCTGCCATAGAGAAAACAAAGTCGCAGCTTTACAAAACACTATATCAATTATTCACATGTGTCAGGAAGTATCGAACACAGATCATAGTTCCGCTTTTATTATCTTTGACCAGTAATGTAGCGCGAGCAATACGCTAGCACTCTCTATAGGGGAAATGTAACTGTTCTGCATGGTTGAAACAATCCAAATAGGTCAGGATCGATTCAGCATTTCCTTGTCTAACTTAATCACTATTTACGCAAACTATTACAATTTTGCTTTTTAAAATTTATGTTAACTATTTTAAACGCTAAAATAAATATTTAACAAATTATTTGTTTGGATTTTATTCAATTCCTTCTATTAGTTCACACTCTCCTTATTTATACCTGTACGAATTTTCAATCGTTAATAAAGTACTTGTTATTCATCCAGTCAAATTCAAATATATATATATATATATATATATATATATATATATATATATATATATATATATATATATATATATATTTATGGGAATTTAACACAAACGGGGCAAGGTATGGAATATAGTTATTTCGTCCTCTTTAGTTTTAAATAAGTGATAACATATGATTTCACATAACAGCTGATTTTATGGTATAGGTTATATGGTAGAACAGCTGTTTTAATGCATAGGTTATGTTACATTATTTATAATAATTACAATTATTTAATAAAAAGTTACTAAAATAAAATATATCTTTGTTGTACAATGAAGTGGGAATTGACTTTAAAAATTATTTATTTATAGGTCAATTACCTGTTTTAGCCTATAAGAACACTGCGAGTGACAGTAATATTTAACAATGAGGAAATATTTTAAATATGTTTTTGCAAACGTTACCATATAAGTTGTATTTATTTGTAGACTAATTTTTTCATCAATTGTTCCATTTAAATCGATTTTATTCGTTAAAGCGTATTTGGAAAATGTTCATTCCACCCTGATGCGTCCAATTCTCAACAGTCTTACTTTTGTTGTAATGTGTTTGTTATTAATTTTGTTTTCGTGGTTTCACAAAATACCTTATGAGAATTGTTAATAGATTCAAAACAAACTTACATAAGGATTTGACATTTAATCATACTCATGAAATTAGTCTTTTTCCTATTATTTTTATTCAATAGAAACTTAATATTCTTTTGTAAGTCTTATTTGAAGTCTTAACGCAATTACAATCTGAAAAGCTGAAGACGCAACCCCAGAGATACTTGATTGAGTTAACCAGCCGAACCAGTAGAAGCGGTAGCATCTGCTTCTGTAAATGCCAAATTACAGATTAGTCTCTATTTACTATCTTCTTGTACCTATCTAAGAATGAATTCTTTCCAAAATACTAATCGGGACGCAGAATGTATCAGGCTTTGTACGTTTCATAGTGTTAAGTATAAATTTTTGATAGATAGATATACTGATAGACAAATAGATAGATATATTGATTTTTAGTAATGAAATGAAATAACATTACATTAATTAAAAATTAAAATAGTGAAGGGTAAACACAGAAGTGTGTAATTTTATGTTGAAAAGATGGCAGACCTTGCATTATGCAACACATGCGCGTAAGCAAGTAGCCGGCCCGTCACAAAAACAATTAGGCCCTGGAACCCTAATCGCAGACAAGTTGTGAATTAATGACTATCCCAACTGGCGACCTCGTATCATCTGTTACTGACATTACCCTACAACATGTCTGTGAATCTAGAAGGCCGGCGTTTCTCACACGAGGCGTGGCTTGTTCTGAGCAGTATTACATCCTTAGATACCTTAAAGATGTTATTTCTGTTTTAAATAAGTTTTAAATAATTCTTTACTTTCTGGAGTAAAACGTTATTTATGAAGTGAACAAACTAATTGTAGTTCTTGTAATGTTTTGTAAGTGATAACATATGATTTCATACAACAGCTGATTTTTTGTAATGGGTTACGTTGTAGATGTTTTAGCACTAAGGTTATGTTGCCTTATTCATTATACATTATTTATTCAATTCTTTCTATTAGATCACGCTCTCCTTATATATATATATATATATATATATATATATATATATATATATATATATATATATACATATATATATATATATATCGCACAAATTTTCAGTCGTAATAGAAATGTTTATATGCGTACAATCAAATTCAAATACATTTTTTTAAACCAGTAGTGAATGACAATTGATGTAATTCATTTTTTTTGAAATATTTATTTCCTATTTAAATTATAAAAATTTAGGCGTCTAGGTTGGATTCAAACTGAGTATCTTCATGTTCGTAGTCTAGCGCTTTGAAACTGAGTTAACTTTCCCTTAGGTAGAAATGTATTTCTCAAGGATGTATATGAATTTTTCGTTTGCCCCCACGTGGTTGTCATTGAAACCTCCATTGTACAACGTTAATTCGTTGCCATGGATATCACACAATCTCAGAGATAATGTTTAGGATAAAAAATTAATGAAAAGAATAAAACAAACAAACCAGGGAGGGAGGTAGGTAGGTAGGAAGTTAGGGAGGGAGAGAGGGAGAAAGCGAGAGAGAGATAGATAGATAGATAGAGAGAGAGAGAGAGCGTAACCCATGATGGAATGTTACATTTAACATTACAAATGGACGCAGTTGTGAGAGATGTATCCGAGGGTGACAAAGAAATATATCTACCCCTTAAGCCATTAACAATAATTTGGAGTAACTGTGGTGTAATTATTACTATAAATAAATAAAACCTCTTACGTAAGAAAGGCTTTTTATACGTCCTAATGTACATTTCGATGGCTAAGCAATCATTCTCAGAGGATTATAAAACTAACCTAGTCAGCCCTGTAGTTGTTTCCTTAAAAATGATTGCTCTACAATCGAAATCAAGTAATAATTGAAAATTGTTTTAAAAAGAGGTTTTAATTATTTTTTAATTAACCAAAAAGCACATTTTAGATACATATGTTCTATGTATAAGTACATATTGGTAGCAGAAGCTCTGCTGGAAACACAAAAGATCTAAGTATCCGTGATGAATTACGTCATAGATCAATAACGAGATAAAAATTCACAGCCGACCTAGATTAAGCAGCGAGAGTAAGAGTTAAGGGTGGATATTGCAACGCACGCTTTGTTGACACAACGCGATGCTTTCAGTGATGTGAAAGTCCTTGCTAATCCCACGGTAATTAATTGTATAAAGCATTTTAATGAAGAAAACTTCACTGAAGTAGCCGTGGGAAAAACGTTGCCTGTTGGCTGAAGGGTTAAGCCACCCCAGCGGAGGTTGTCCATCCCTCCCACACAGTTTCCTCTTTACTTGGCGTCTATTTTTAAAGCATTTTCTAAGTCAAATTAAAAGCAGCCATTATAAAGTTAATAAAACTGTTTAAATACGGGAATAAAAATATGGCTAATATTTATTGCTGTTATCATGGGTTGTGTAGGAAGTGTGAGAAAAAAACTTTGTTTATAATTCTAATTCCGGTACCATTTCACCGCTTTAGACATCTATCGAGCATAACTCCTTACTCCCTTGTTATATTTTTTTAAACTTTTACGCTTTGAGTAATATTTGTCCCTTGGAGACATGATAGAGAAGGAGAGAGTCGTAGAGGAGATTCGTAGGAGACAGCTGATACGTAAAGAGGGAATAGGACCGAGAGTTGCTATGGAATGAACGCCACCGGTGAGAAGAAGAGAAGAAAAACCCAGACTAACACGGGGAGAAACCATCAATAAGTCCATAAGTGAAAGGAACTTGTCTGTGGAACACTGATACAATGGGAAAACATTGAGGCAGAGTTTAGAAATCGGGCAGTGATGGCAGACCCTATAAAATTGACATTTTTTATAAGTAATATTTGCTCTCCCTTGAGAGTTGAGATGTTTAACAAATAACTGTAGAAAACTCACAAAGACACTTTATTTTTGTTCAAGTTTGTGCCCATTATGATCCCTAGTGTCACAGTTCCGAATAAGTTGTAATTGTGTAGCAGTCTCACCGATAATGATAAGCCATTGAACCGCGCATTTTCAATCCCTTCTATTTTGTCACAATCCTTATATATATATATATATATATTTTGTTCAAACTTTTAATGGTTAATAAAATACTTCCTTTCATCCACTCAAGCTCAAACACATTATTTTAAAACGTTTAGTGGTTGACATTTGATTTTAATACAGTTTTTTCAAATAGTAATTCGTTAAATAAATTTTAAATGAATTAATTTTGGTTTTATATGGGTAAAACGTTTCACAAAAGAGGCAAGGCATGAAATATAGTTATTTTGTCCCATTTGGCTTAAAATAAGTGATAACATATGATTTCATAAAAAAGCTGATTTTATGTTGTAGGTTATATGGTAGAACAGCTGTTTTATTATGTTACTTTATTTTTAATAATTATAATTATTTATTAAAAAGCAACTAAAATACAATGTTTCTTTGTTCCAAAATAGGAATTGCGTTATAGTTTTATTTTATAATTTCATCTGGCAATATGTTTATTTAATAAGAAGAGTGAATGGTATATTTACTTTTTTTAAAAACCTTTTCGGAATGTATAGGAATACAGTGTTACGTTGTCGCCTTAAAGCCGAGACGTCGGAGACACAGATCAGGGTTCTGTTAAGTAGAAAAAGGTTTTAAAACAAAAATTGATAAAAAAATACAGTCATACAGGATAAGTTGACACTTTTGGCGAGATGCAAACTAATACTCCTGGGCGTACTAATAAAATTAATAAAGAAACACTATTAGAATTCCTTTGAGGATATAAACACTACTATACACCAATAAGATATTGAGTAAAAAAAATGAAAAAACGAAGAAAATTAGAAAGTAAGTTTAACGGATTTAGACTAATATTGAAACAGAAATCTATCTGTAAAGACTTACTTACTTACTAGCCAACGCCCACTCTTGGCATTTCTGCCATTTGGTGACGCGCTGACCAGCACGGAGAGTTGTTCCTCAGGTTTGAGCCCTTCCACCTGTTGTCTGACATGTTCCAGTGCAGGGCATGCTTGGAGATGGCCTGCATCAAAAAGATTGAAGGAGCACAGAGGGCTCTATCTGTAAAGAAACAATACTTAATTAGAAAAAAATGTACATATCTATTTGTCATGAACAAAATAAATTAATTGTGTCAATAAATTAACACAACGTTACAATGAACGGTTTTTTTGTTTTGCCATAAATAAGGAACAACGTGAGTAAGCAATCAAAGACGAAATCAGAAGGAACAAAAACGGAAGTGTACGATATTTACTTATATAAAGAGGCCAACGTGGATGAAGAATCAAAAACTCAAGAAGAAATTTTGGCTGTCATAAAGAAAGGTTAACGATGTAAAACATAACTGGATACTTGGAGAATGTAGTGGGATTTTGACTGCCATAAGAGAGAGAAGCTCTGAAAGTACAGCAGAATCGATAAAATTTACAGTCGGATGGACAGAACAACTCAAATGGCCGCATTACGTGTCCGAATCACGGTAGCCTAATCGAAGAGCAATAAATGTAGAATAAAGAGTTACCATTGGAGAGTCGTGAAAGTTAATTTACTCAGTAAAACATTTTAAGGCCGAAGTCGATAAAAAAAGGAGTAAAAGGGACTAACCATAGTTACAGATCCATTTATCTAGGAAGGCTGGGAAATAACGGAAGCTCGAGATAAAAGTAGTGACGTGTTGAAATAAAGTGACGAGATGTACGACAGAGATAGGAAAAGTAACTTCCAGGACAGCGTAACTTATGCAGTTCTCCAAAATACTTAAACATTCAGTACAAACTGAAGTATTAGATTAGAAAATTGAAAAAAAATCAAATAAAAAAATAAATTAGTAATTGTAATATTTTAGGTTAATTGTCCTTTTTCATTTATTGTTATTGTTTGAAATCAGCTGTAGTTTAAAAGTTAGAATGTTCTTTTGGATTTCGATACATGTTAATTCTAGAACAAACTGAACTATTAGGTTACTACAATAAAAATATTGAAAAGAACCCCAATACCACAAAAATAATCAAAAATAACAAATAAAACAAGTTACTTAAGATTAAACCCTTATGTACATTTCGATGACCATGTCATCATCATCAGAGGGTCTTGTTACAAAACACAATCTAGCACACAAGAAGTTACAAACTAGAATGATGCTAGAATGTTACATCATTCTAGTTGTAACTTCTTGTGTTTTGTAACCAGACCCTCTGATGATAATGACATGGTCATCGAAATGTACATAAGGGTTTAATCTTAAGTAACTTGTTTTATTTGTTATTTTTGATTATTTTTGTGGTATTGGGGTTCTTTTCAATATTTTTATTGTAAAATATTGTACCACTGTGCTCTTGATATTGTGTATTAGGTTACTACATTTAAAAAGGAAATGAAATCACAACATTATTTAATGACTATAATCTTTTAGTTAAACTGTCGTATTTTCAAAATTTATTGTTATTTTTTTCAAATCAGCTGCAGTTTAAGCATTAGAATGTTCTTTTAGCTATTGAGACTCGTTATTCTACAATTTTTTTAGTGTTTCCATTTTTTTACAAAGATGTGACTTATACAACTATTTTTTGAGCTTAACTTGTGAGGTTATGTTAAAACTAATAAAATACATACACAAGACTCAAAACATTAATCATTTATTTACTCATACGCGATTCAATGACAAAGTCATCATCATCAGTGAGTGTGGGTACTACGAACTCTAACTTACAACTAGGGTGAAAGTAAGGTTACAATTATATATTTACATTGTGGGCCATAAACATAAATACATATACAAGACTCAAAACATTAATCATTTATTTACTCATACGCGTTTCAATGACAAAGTCATCATCATCAGTGAGTGTGGGTACTACGAACTCTAACTTACAACTAAGGTGGAAGTAAGGTTACAATTATATATTTACATTGTGGGCCATAAACATAAATACATATACAAGACTCAAAACATTAATCATTTATTTACTCATACGCGTTTCAATGACAAAGTCATCATCATCAGTGAGTGTGGGTACTACGAACTCTAACTTACAACTAAGGTGGAAGTAAGGTTACAATTATATATTTACATTGTGGGCCATAAACATAAATACATGTAAAAAAGGAATGTTAGTAACTGTTGTTTTGGCAAGTGGGCGTGGCAACGCCGACAGTATAAATATAGAAGTGTAACCTTACTTTCACCTTAGTTGTAAGTTAGAGTTTGTAGTAGCAACACTCACTGATGATGATGACTTTGTCATTGAAACGCGTATGAGTCAATATATGAATAATTTGTGAGTTTTGTGTATGTCTTTTATTAGTTTTAAAGCTATGACAGTTATAGTTTATTTGAATATTAAGATTTATTTAAAGCGCGCACTGTTTACACAATAATAAACCTAATTGTCAGTGTTCTATTGTTATTATTTCCTGGGTGACATTAACGTCCGATACGATGCAAGTGATTCGAAATTCACTCAACAGCAATTAATTTACAGATAAAATATTAAATAACAGAAAATAAAATAATAAATAGTTACAAAATATTAGAAAATAATAATTAACTAAATGGCAATAAATTTTCATTTAAAATAAATATTTAGTGGAATTATAAAATTAGGGTGCTCTCTGAAATAAAGGCAAAATTGGGCCGATAGTGAGACATACAATTACTACATATTTAGTTTAGTGATTATATAAATACTCGGTGTTTTACAATTTCGAATAAACTTAGTAATTGTTGTAATATAATCGAGTACAGTTTTCTGCCTTTTCCTAACATTACAATATTTTCCTAGGTTGACGCGTTTCGGGATGATTGCATTTTCAAAACTTAAATAGTACTATTTAAGTTTTAAAAACGAAGTTATTCCGAAACGCGTCAACCTAGGAAAATATTGTAATGTTAGGAAAGGCAGAAAACTGTACTCGACTATATAGAAATATTCCTAACAGAAGTGAATATGAATAACTTATATAAGGAATTTCAATTATTAATGCCTTTAGCTAAAGGACACAAATTTCCTTTAAATATTGCATATTAACAGCTAATTGAGAATAACTTTGCACGCTACATTTATTAAGGTTATTGCTTAAAGGAAGGAATGCGATTGCTTTACAAACTTTGGATCCAGGACTAAAGAGAATGCAGCGGATTTATCGACGGAATGGAAGTATGCTCGCTACGTAAAAGCTAAGAAATATGATTTCCTATAATATCGAGAGCAACGCCGACTTTAAATGTCTCGGCTTTATTGAATCTCTACAATGTTGCATTTTATCCTCCCAGTCTATTTCCTCGCTTCTTCACTTATCGATTTACTTTTCGAGTTGTGTGAGAGGACTTGTTATTTTTTTTAGACTTAAGGAAATTTTTAAAAGTTCTATGGAAATATACGCATTGGCAAATCTCTAAATAGTTATAGTTATAAGTTACTATTGCGTCCAGCTAACCGTGCACTTGCTCACTCCCGCTTCCTCGTGTACTACCACTTCTGAAAACATCTTACTTATTCAGAATGTTCTATACATCAGTTTCTGCATGCGATATGTCTACACATATTTCAAGATTGTTTGATATTTCATATCGAAGCTAATTTATCATCGAATTTATCTAATATCGACTGTCTTGTGCAAGTCGGTGTATTAACAGTCCTTACCATGTTTGTAGGAAGGTATTTATACTGACCCTCTACCTCCCGTTTCGCCTTTTGTGATCTCTCAAGGCCAAGTGCACGGTTAAATGGTCCCTACTACAATCGTGGAGATATTTCCTTTGTATTTACTAATCTATGTATAGCGGTTTGCCAAGTTACCGGAGTTTACTATTGAACAGTAACAGGATTTACTAGCGGGACGCACAACTTGAATAGACGATACTTTTACAGGCAGGATGTAGAGGGAAGGCGATGGAAAGTCAAAGAGTATTTCCGGGCTAACTTCAGTCGAGAAACGCATCTTCAAGGTCAGAAGCTGGTTGGATAGTCCCATGCCCATTTCCTAGAGTTCCGAAGGAACTAAATAGTCTTTGCAGTGCGGTAGGATCATTTCTCTCTCTAATCTGTCCTCATTAATGGATGAATCGGAAGGGTGGTACCGAACCGGTTCGATGGTTAAAATATTCCAAAAAAGGGTCACGGTTATCCAAGGGTTCGTACGCTGGTGAGGCAGTCAGTCCCGGAAGGGTGCTAAGTGAAGCACCCCCCCCCCCCACACTCACTGCCACAAGCCAGTTCTCATCATGGGTGGGCGTTCCTAGTGAGCAGAATAAAATGTACGGTACTTTGGGTGAGTAATAACTTAACCTAACCTAACAAGTATTTCTACACTTTGTTCATGTTTCCGTCGCACCAGTTTGAGGTGACCCTTAAGCGAACCATCGGACCAGGTCGGCCTCCCTACTTAAGGGGTTAACTCAGATCGAACGATTTCGAAATGTTATGAACGAGATATTTTCTATTAAGACTCGTTATTGGTAGTTACTGAACCAAAATAATATTTCATCTGTTTTTTATTTCTGCAGTAAAACAAATTATTGAACACTATATGATTGTAAACCTTCTCTGGTAAATTCACTACGATCATGTAGAAGTATTTTATAATAGGAAGGTTAATAAACCTATAATGGAAACTAATCCCACCAATAGTTACAAGACATAACTTGTATAACATAAATAAAGTATTACTTTATTTACAAAAATATGGTTTCTCAAGCACCCGGGAAATTTCTGTTTTATCTTGATTTTCGCCGCAGCCTTTTCTCTTCCTTAAAGTAACAGCAAAAGTTAATTACCTTATTTCTCTCGAGGAATGGCGAAAGCCGCAGATTACAACGCGACACAACTGAAGAGTCCCCAGGGAGATTGGGAGGAAGGTATTTAACAGGTCTGGTAATGTTTTTGCGACCTTAAAGCATTTTTTTACTTGAATATTTTTAATAATTTTTCGAGACACACCCTTTTTTACAGTTTGAATATTTATTAAGTATCTCCAAATCTTAGTATATAAATTTGAATGCAATTAATCTATATATATATATATATATGATTTAAATTTATGTTATATAAATATAGTTATATGTAATATATATTACTATTAGTACGTATATTTTATCATCAAGATATTTGTTATTATTTTAAAATTCATTCTAATGATTTTAATACTAACCCATGACAAACTTTTTATACTCTTTGAATGCAATTGAAGTTTAATAGGATTTTAAGATCCAGGGGCGTAGCCAGGACAATGTATGAGGGGGGCAAGAACAGGGGGTCACACTTAGACGCTTAGCTTTGCTGTCAGGTTGAGCGCAAAGCAATGGTTCGTAGGGTCGCTTCACAAAAAATAATAGTAAATATAGGTTTTGCTTCCTAGTGTTGGTGGAGCAGAATGAATTGTTTTGTAGGTTATATAGTTTAGGAGGCACGTCCCTCTGTGTCCTCCTGGATACGTCACTGATAAGATCTGTTACGTTGGATTTCAGTCCAAATAAACGTTGGACTAAAAACAACCAAACTAAACTAGCCAACTGTCTAATAACAATAGGATATTGAATATGGCTAATTAATACTCAAAATGTTTAACACAAAGAGAGAGAGAGAGAACAAGTTTTCCAATCAGCTGGTTTTTTGTAAGAAATAATTTCACTCTAGAGTTATGATGGACTGTTTGTAATTAACACTTTTTTTTGTTACAGGTAAGTGTATCGATGCTGGACTTATATAAGTAAGTAAAACTTAAATCCATTTCTGAGATGTAAATACAGTTCCACTCTATATTATTTGAATATATTATATATAGTAATATATATTATTTCATATTAAAAATAAGTTCGATGACGCTCAGGTGTGTAATTCTCTATAGGCATAGAAAACATTTTACTATATCCCGTAAGAAATACAAGAACGATATAACCGTTCCAAATCACATGGAAATATCAAAGTGTACGTTCAAGACATCAGCTGTTTAACTTGTCTATTACAGTCTATATTGTGGGGTTTTCTGTTAGGGCGTTTACATTCCGTATGTTTATCTGTGCGAGTTATCTTTATGTTTGAAGTTTATATTTACTCGTGGAACTAATAAACCTGATGAAGCGTGCTTTGTGAGCGAAGTGTATTGTAATGTGTGGACGTGTACAGGAGCATCTTTATCCCTCTTTACTTGCAATGCAGGGGTTGGCTAGCTTTATTGTACCCTTCCTATTACAGTCTATATTGTGGGGTTTTCTATTAAGGCGTTTACATTCCGTATGTTTATCTGAGCGAGTTATCTTTATGTTTGAAGTTTATATTTACTCGTGGAACTAATAAACTTGATGAAGCGTGCTTTGTGAGCGAAGTGTATTGTAATATGTGCACGTGTACAGGAGCATCTTTATCCTTCTTTACTTGCAATGCAGGGGTTGTATGCTGACTTTATTGCATTCTTCTTATTACCTATCATGTC
The DNA here is from genome assembly GCA_036971475.1 of Prosapia bicincta. Lineage (NCBI taxonomy): Eukaryota > Metazoa > Arthropoda > Insecta > Hemiptera > Cercopidae > Prosapia > Prosapia bicincta. The sequence continues at coordinate 2,743,295 of JBAIZL010000050.1, forward strand.
TCGTAGTTGCCACATAATTTGTTTACTATGCCCAATAAATTATAATCACTGCATTCAAAAGATTGGGATTTGATAAACGTTTTCAAAACTATCTCCTGAAATATTTCCTTTAAACATAGTTGCCAAAGAGTGTTCCGAACACTCAGAACACACAATTTACAAATCGGTTTCTATTTTATCATTTCATTTACTTTAATCAAATATTTGTGTGTTTTCAAAGCTAAACTTACTTTGGATGAATATATAAGAATAACAGAAGGAGCATTGCTGCTGTATAGTTTATTTTATTCCTACAAATCTCACAGCGAAAGTAGAATGTTGTTTTCATAACTTATTAACAACATTTAGACAGCCCATGTAAACGCATGGTGCTACAGCTTTTTCCATTGAACTCTATCAATCATTGAATATATTCAACAAAACGAGTCTGGTGTCTACTTCAGTCTCCTTTTAAGGCTGGAAATGGAATAATTCTGAAGCAAGAAGGCATTTTACCAGGTTCCACCGCTGCCAAATACCTTTATAACTTGAATAAGGAGATTAAATGTAGAATCAGGAAAGAATCTGTGAGTTCGAATATTACAAACTCACAACCGTAGAGCAGACGTTTTTTGTTCAAAATCTTAAATAATAAAAAATTCAAGAGCTTGAATAATAAATTTAACATTAAAACGTTTTTCTCCAGATCTAAGAAATTTATAGCGATTCGAAATAAATTTATGAGAAAAGGAAGCATAAAGAATGGTACAATGATGGAGGAGACTGTTTTACGGGAAGAGATAGCTGTGAAATTCTTAGAATAATCTCGGAAACATAATATATGGGGAAAGAGATTAATAGCGTGTCGACAATGTTTCTACCCGAAGTAACCCCGCTGCTAACTTGCTTGTAGACCCAATGCATATCTTGAATATAGTAAAGTGTTTGATTTAGTTTGTGGAAGGAAATCTTTAGTCTATGACACAACGTACTCATAGTAGCTAAACTCAAAAATTGTTTATAAAATGCTTTTGGGAAATTCTTTGTTTTCAAAAACAATTAAAAATTTTTTGGCTACTCTTGGTAGAATTTTATTTACGTCTATATTTTTTAATTTAATTTTTGTAATTATTTGCTTATTATTGTGATTTTATTGTAACAATACTGTGTAAAATTAGTAATAAAAAGCTGAGACTTACTTCGTCTCAATCAAAGGTAGTTGTAAATTGGTATTATAATATTAACACGAATACTGTAATTTCAATTTTATTTTCCGTGCACACTCACACACACACACACACACACACACACACACACACACACACACACACACACACACACACACACACACACACACACACACACACACACATACACACACAAATAAAGAAAAGTAAATAGTTTGTTCACGGAAGCTCGCTACTAAGATTTCTGGGCGATTTATGGCCCCGATTAGGAATGACGACAGTGCCTGATGTTTTCTAGATGACGAATACACATTTTCGACCTAAGAGCCAAGTTGCGACGTTATAAAAAATTGTCCTGTTTACTAGTTGAACGCTTTAAACCTAAGAGAAAGGAAATTTCGTTCTTATTTCGTGCTTATTGTAACTGTTAGTTGAGATCTTGAATATGTGGTTATCTCATCGCCACCCTTTTATTTCCACTTCTGAAACTCTTTTTCTTATTTAATCTTTCCCTTTTCGAACCAGACGTTTATAGAAGCTACGCATGACTATAAGACTGCGCCTTGTTTCTTACCGGAGAACGTCATTATTAGTTTACACGTGACGATAAAGTGTGCGCCCATAGATGTTTTATAATCAAATAATAAGCCTTATCAATTGCATTAATACATTCACTTGAATGCAGTATTTTATTTTAATTTTACTTGGAGATTTTATATTAGTAACCTGCTTAAACATGATGTTTATTTATAAACTTAAAAATATCAAAAAACTAAAACCGAAGTTTTAACAATTATACACTAATGCCGACATTGTGTAATTTGTGTTGGTAGTGGATATAAACAAGTAAATCCCCACTTGGATAAAAAAAGAAAAAAATTAATTTAGGTACTTTTTTAAAATAGTTACAATTGAGATAAAAATGTACTATATACATATGCCACCATCGCAATTTCAAGTCGAAAAATAGAAAGCGAAATTAATTAAATAAATTATCATCTGAATTTAATTAATGAATTGATATTTGAAAAAATAACTGTATTAACATGAAGTCCCATCCACTACAAACTAAAAAAAAATATTTGGACTTGAGTGAATGAAATACATGTTTTTTGAATAACGGTTGAAAATTTGTACAAGACATATAAATAAATAAATAAAATTATACATATATATAAATATTTATATATGGTTAGGGAAAGAGGGTGAACTAATAGTATGAATTGAAAAAATTAAACTAATTCTAAATATAAATTACAAAACAAGAATAAAAAAAGATGAACCTAACAATAGCGTATAGTTAAAACATTTTCCATAGCTCCAAAGATTTCAATGTAATGTTTTTGTACGTATGCCAGCGAGTATTCCAACTATACGAAATAAATTTGACATTACATAACCCACTTTGCATCACAGAAAGCCCCAATTAACGAGATGCTTCCGGGCGTTGCAGCTAAGTGTGTGAGTTTCTCCTCCGTGCATTTATATTTTATATATTCATGAGCACTAAAGTCACAGATCGCGTTTACCAACGTGTAACAGAGTTAGCAATGACCCGCATTTATGTCTAATACTCATAGTATGTACGTGCGTGCGTCTTTGCGAAACTGGTTTTATAAAACTCATTTTAAAAAAATAAGATTTGAACTTGGCGTGTGAATCAATTTCGCTCAAATTATTATGAGCTAATGATTAGTGTTTTATCATTAACTATCAGAATAATTAATTTCTACTATCAGTTCCCACTCTCCTGATATATATATATATATATATATATATATATATATATATATATATATATATATATATATGCTGATACGTATTCCTTCACGGATGGAAAAATATGATGAATAGTTATTATCTGGAGACACTGCTTGCTCTTCTACTGTTGTTGGGTTCACCTCGTCAATGCTGGATGAGATTCTAGCGAAACGTCGGAACTGCGATTTTATGGACTGCAGAATGTACTCCAGATAATAACTATTCATCATATATATATATCGTTAATAAAATAGTTCTTATCCATTAAGTTAAATTGAAATAGAATTTTTTAAACACCTAATGGCTGACACTTGATGTTAATAGAGTTTTTAAAGTATCAATTAATTAATTAACATTACTTAGTTAGTTTTAAATTTATATCGGAGAAAAGACGTTTCACAAAAGTGGGTAGGAATGCAATATCGTTATTTCGTCCCATTTGGATGAAAGTAAGTGACAACATATGATTTCATAAAACAGCGGATTTTACGTTATAGGTAATGGGGTAGAACAGCTCTTTTCACGCATAGGTGTTGTTACTTTATTTTTATTAATTGTAATTATTTAATAAAAAGTAACTAGAATAGATTTTTTCTTTGTTGACCATAATATGAATTATTTTTAAAACCTTTTCCTTATATTTTTTGTTTTTAGTTTGATATTAATATGTAGCCTAATTTCTTAATCCAGATGGGAAAATATAAATTATCGGCTTTACAGGTCTGCATCACGTGTATCCTGATCATGAATTGTTTAAAACATTTTGTAGACATAACATAAATATTTACAAATGTTTGGCTTTGCAGTATTTTGCTTATGAGAGATGTTATGAAGGTACTTTAATATAGCTTGGATAAGGTGCGACATGACACCCACTGCTGTGATAGATATTACGTAAGTGGGTCTGATACACCCATTCTCCGTCGGATTTGTTTGCCTCCTACATAGTTACATTTGGAGTTTGTTTTTAATATACAATCTTTGACATTAATATGCCCGTGTTTCCTCATTAACAAATTAAATATGGGAAAGTCTTGTAAGTGAGACAATGTTCGCTTACAACTAATTGGTTTTTATTTACCTTTTTTTTAGAGCAAAAATATGATAATTACGATAGTTCTTAAAATACGTATTTTAGACCAATTCTACAAACACAATGCAAATCTATGGCCGATTCTGCTTCATTTAAGCCCTTGAAATGAGAAATCCATTTTTGGTATTTATTTTCACAATACTTCTCAGTTTTCCTGGTATTTATGATCTTTATTGGATGATTTTTGTGTGCGTTTTATTCCATTATTTTTTTACGTTCACACCCTCCTTATATATATCTTGGTCGAATTTCCTATCTTGATAAAATACATTTTTTTATCAACTCAAGTGTAAATACAAACGTGTAGTGCATGACACGTGTAGTGCATGACACGTGTAGTGCATGACACGTGTAGTACATGACACATGTAGTGCATGACACGTGCAGTGCATGATACGTGTAGTGCATGACACGTGTAGTGCATGGCACGTGTAGTGCATGACACGTGTAGTGCATGACACGTGTAGTGCATGATACGTGTAGTACATGACACGTGTAGTGCATGACACGTGTAGTACATGACACGTGTAGTGCATGACACGTGCAGTGCATGATACGTGTAGTGCATGACACGTGTAGTGCATGACACGTGTAGTGCATGACACGTGCAGTGCATGATACGTGTAGTACATGACACGTGTAGTGCATGACACGTGTAGTACATGACACGTGTAGTGCATGACACGTGCAGTGCATGATACGTGTAGTGCATGACACGTGTAGTGCATGGCACGTGTAGTGCATGACACGTGTAGTGCATGACACGTGCAGTGCATGATACGTGTAGTGCATGACACGTGTAGTGCATGCCACGTGTAGTACATGACACGTGCAGTGCATGACACGTGTAGTACATGACACGTGTAGTGCATGACACGTGCAGTGCATGATACGTGTAGTGCATGACACGTGTAGTGCATGACACGTGTAGTGCATGACACGTGCAGTGCATGATACGTGTAGTGCATGACACGTGTAGTGCATGGCACGTGTAGTGCATGACACGTGTAGTGCATGACACGTGCAGTGCATGACACGTGTAGTGCATGACACGTGCAGTGCATGCCACGTGTAGTGCATGACACGTGCAGTGCATGACACGTCTAGTGCATGACACGTGCAGTGCATGATACGTGTAGTGCATGACACGTGCATTGCATGCCACGTGTAGTGCATGACACGTGTAGTGCATGACACGTGTAGTGCATGACACGTGCAGTGCATGACACGTGTAGTGCATGACACGTGTAGTGCATGACACTTGCTGTTAGCACAGTTTTTCCAAAATATTAATTCATTAATTAAGTTCAATGAATTAGTTTTAGCTTTATATGGGAGAAAATCCTTTGACAAAAAGGACAAGGTATGCAATTTATTTATTTCGTCACATTTCTCTTAAAATATGTGATAGCATATGATTTCATGCAACAGCTGATATTAGGTTATTATAGGTTATGTGGTAGAACAGCTGTTCTAGCTGTTAGGTAGGAATTGACAATAAATATTGATCTATATTACTAGTTATAGTTTCCAAAATAGCTCTTAGTTATTCTTGGTAGGCCTTGACATTTGATGTTTATACCATATGAGAGTTTGAGGTTAATTGTATTGAATAAGCTTTACTTATGACATTTTGAATATCGTAACTCACTGAAGAAGCCTACCACTTAGAAACTGCACCAATATTGTGAGCAAAGGATAAGTAAATGTTGTCGAATACTAAACTCACAGCGGATACGATTCTATTCTTTCATGCGCGTTACGATAATATAGCCATCGTCATGAGTGAGGATAAATAAGTATATATATTTTGTAATGTTTTTCATTGAATATGTTATGAGAAAATAAGGTAATACTTATGAGAAGGTATTATTGTCAATGCTCACAAGGGAAGTTCAAGATTTATGTTATACTTAGTTCATGTTTATGTTATGTTTTTGCATAAATGAAAGCGTGATTAATAGCAATACATCATAGATATAATATTTCGAGAAATGTAGCAGTTAATCCAACTTTGCAAATCGTAAAATCTCTTACTTTATAAACCGCTCCAATAATTTACTTGTGTAACCGAGATAAAACAGTATTAAGAAGTATTGACGGGATTTTGCAAAGGAAAACGCTGCTAACAGCGGATTACTGTCTCCTGAGGAGCTTCATCGCTGCCTCGGAAATTACAACTTGTCGCAACTTTGGCATTCCCGACAATTCCCTTAAGCAATTTACTCAGATCAACCATCTACCGTTAAACACAATGAAGCAGTGTGCTTCATGTAGGCTTCATTTTATACATATGTATAATTGAAATGTATTTAATAACTAATTTACCTAGGTATATATATATTTTTGTGTGTGTAGGTGCATATGCGGGCGCTCGTGTGTGTGTGCGCGTGCGCGCAGTCGGCCGATCTCGGTTTCGCGCGTGTGGGTTTATCTATTTTAATAAACAGTCTACAAACAAGTTACTGTAGAGTTTTCTAGAGCATATATTAACAGGTTCAAGCTCTTTGATAATGTAGTTAGGCGAAAATGTAGTAAGCTAGCAACGTAGTTGGCGAAAAGCTTAAACCCTCTTAAGAATGTTCATTCTTGTGAAATGTTTAATAAAATAAAAAAGATATAACAAGAAAAAAATTTCCATATTAATATATATATTAATTATTAAATACAACACAACAATTATTTTAAATACATCTGGCGTTGCAGACATCTCTTAGAAATACGAAAAATAGTTCATAAAACGTACAGTCTTCCGCAAAAATTTACAATTTTTAAAAATTTCACATGTTTCTTATTTTGCAACACAAGCGAATGTTTATAAAATCAAGTATTTTTATTAAAAACATTGTGTTATACTGCATTATAATACTAGCTGGGATGTGTCTGGCTAAGTTATGGTTTTAAAATAGTTTTTGCTGGATGTATTTGTAATGTTAATTTATTACGCGAAAAATAGTTATTTTAAGATATGTATTTAAATTTAATCATCGATTCAAATAATAAAATTATGTGAAATTTAATTGTAATTGGAGTTTATAGTGCGCCAAAATAGGGAAACTATCGGCGTCGTTCTTTTATACCACTAGATGTCGTCATATTGGCCGCTTTCTATGAGTTTCTTATTTTTCATTAAAAAAAAAACACTTTTACGAACTGTCCCAAGTACTTACCGTTTGGTCTCTGATTTCCCTGTTATTTTTATCGAGGTTAATAAGTGAGATTTAATGTTTCAACTCGTCGTACGTTCTGAGTGGGTGCCAGGGCAATTGGTGGAAAACGTTGAAATCGATTTGAAATTAACTTGAAATGTTTTGTTTTATTGTTATTGACTGAAAAATATTAAATATCTCAAGTCTAGATAGTAATGACGGTATACACAAACTTTAGTTAGGAGTTATCGATAATGTGACGTCATCACTTGGGAATTTAACGCGAATACATAACAATTTTCTCCTCTTTACAGCAGGTTTTATACGAGCACGATGCATCCTCTCTTTTCCCAAATGTCTCTGCGTTTGACGAGAACCAAACGATCGGGTATCGATAATTCTTCTTCGCTTTCAGTTAGATGTTAATTAGAGGGTATGTTTAAATTATTTTAAAATGACATTTCTTATATAGCCTATAACCAAATATGTATTCTGTTTGATTAAATCACGTGATAATAAGTGTTTTCATACAATCATGTTTTTATACTAGACTACATTAGTTTTTTTATATTATTTCTTATTGCGTTAATATAAATATAGTTGATTTTTAATGACTCAAGTTATATTTAATTAATAAGATAACTTAGTACGAACTTTTTGTTGAATGGCATTTTAATTTGGGCTTCTATATATATATATATATATATATATATATATATATATATATATATATATATATATATAGAATACATGAATATATAGAAATAGTATATATATATATATATATATATAAATATAAAATACGTTTTCTTGTTTAATAATTTAAAACAACACAGGTTATTCAAATACAAGAATATTTATTATTTTATATCCAAAGCTTTTCGTTGGCAAACAGTACCAACATCATCAGGAATGAAAATTACAATCAATTTTCATTCCTGATGATGTTGGTACTGTTTGCCAACGAAAAGCTTTGGATATAAAATAATAAATATTCTTGTATTTGAATAACCTGTGTTGTTTTAATATATATATATATATATATATATATATATATATATATATATATATATAATACGTTTTCTTGTTTAACATAGGTTATTCAAAAACAAGAATATTTATTAATTTATATCCAAAGCTTTTCGTTGGTAAACAGTACCAACATCATCAGGAATGACAATTACAATAATGTGATTACATTATTGTAATTTTCATTCCTGATGATGTTGGTACTGTTTACCAACGAAAAGCTTTGGATATAAATTAATAAATATTCTTGTATTTGAATAACCTATGTGGTTTTAATATATATATATATATATATATATATATATATATATATATATATATATTCATTACATAGTAATAATATTCTACACACATATATAGCGTTAAAGATGATGCCAATATTTTAATGAATAATTTACTGTTATTGTAAATATTTATGGTTCTCATTGAGTTTATATTAAAAATAAACTAACGGTATTTTACTAAAGGCGGCGAAACTCCTAAGAAGTAGTAGATGTCCCGAAACCAGAAGTAAGGCCACATCTGTGGGCTCAAATAGTGAAAGTAGAACAGCAATGGTTCGTTTAGGGACAAGAACAAGTTTTCATCTTTGTGGCACCTTTTCTTTGTTGGAAATGTAGGCGGTGTAAATTTAATCTACCTGTAAAAATGTTCCGCACTATAAATATCTACTCGTATATTTAACGAATTATACAATAAATACTAACCATTTCACTTAACTAGATGAATAAATAATGTAACATAACCTACAACACAAAATCAGCTGTTGCATGAAATCATATGTTATCATTTAATCCACTTTATGGTGACCCATAGCGCAACCTGACGGAAATTATACTGACGTGAAATTGTATGTTAATGTTTATCCAATGCCTTTTTGTAGGCGTCGATACAAAATATTCCTTCTAGCGGCACATTGGTGAACTAAAGTGTAGTGCGTGGCATGGAACGATCTGGAACATTTAGCTCCGGTCAGTGTTAGTTATCCGTCATTACTCATTTCCTGTGTAATCTGTAGGGTATGGGAAATATGCTAACTTGCTAGAAATTAATATTAACTTGTTAAAAAGTAGACAAATTGTATTATATATATGCAGTATATATGTGTGTGATCTGTGTGTGTGCGTTTGTGCGTGCGTGCGTTTCATTCAATTTAGTTTACGTTTTTGATTCAGAGTACATTATGTTTAATCTTTTCTTTACATAGAAACCTATTTTATTAATAAATTTAAAAAAATTATATAATAAACCGATTCCTCACTCATAAAGTACCTCCAGTATTAGAGTTGATGTAGTAGTTTAGGTGTTTATTCTCATCATCTTTTTATGACGTTCAAAGGGTTCTTTTTACGGTTACTAGCTTTTATCATTTGATTGTCCTATATAAAGAGCGTCCTATGTTATGTTTTACAGACCGGACATAAAAATTACGTACAAACTCATCTTATAGTAAATAATAAATTATTTGTACATAAAAATTTACAATAAATAGAAATTTATGAGCAGTGGATGTAAAATAACGAGATTTGAGAAATATGAAAAACAAATTAAGCTTAAACGATGTATATTTTTCTAATATTGCTGATCGATGAAAATTGGATTTTATAGTTTAACAGCACGTGTTATAATTACGTAGTGTAGCTAACTAATATAGACGTAGACTTTTGGCAGATATCCAAAATATATAGTATAAAACAGTATTGTAAATTGTTTCTAGTTGGATCGGATTGGAGTCAAATTGATTTGTTGAAATTGTTCACAAATTTTTAAGGCAATTTTTTCATATCAGTTTTAAGGTGACCAGCCAATAAGACTTAATGTTACCCCCTGCGTAGAAAAGGAAGGGGTTGTGAATGTAGGGAGGATTGTTATAGGAACGTAAACCCTACGTAGAGATTAAGGGAAGAATCGTAGCATCACTAGTAACTGAACACCTACTCTCTATCGGGAACGTAAAAGGGTGTAACCCCCATTATAGGATAAGTAGATGGAATGAGGGGGGAGTAAGAACAAACACACAATGAGCTTAAATTCCAAGTTTTCGCTGGACTGTACAAGATGTTTGTACTATAGCACTGTCGTAGCAAACATAATGGGGGTGTTTCGGGGAAGCTCAATCAGCCAGAAGTAAAAGTAAAATTTTATTTTTTCCAAGCCAGAAGCGCGAAGTTTTGGTGTAATGCTAGGAATGGCAGAGCGCTACACAACACAATTATCTCCTGAGTCTGGGAATAAGAACAGAGTTACACTGTGGTTAGGGTTGCTGACCTGAAGTAAACCAACCCCTACTGAAATCATAAAGAAGTGACAACTATTCACCCCCTAGTAAGGTAAAGTTTTGGTGTAATGCTAGGAATGGCAGAGCGCTACACAACACAATTATCTCCTGAGTCTGGGAATAAGAACAGAGTTACACTGTGGGTAGGGTTGCTGACCTGAAGTAAACCAACCCCTACTGAAGTCTTAAAGAAGTGACAACTATTCACCCCCTAGTAAGGTAAAGTTTTGGTGTAATGCTAGGAATGGCAGAGCGCTACACAACACAATTATCTCCTGAGTCTGGGAATAAGAACAGAGTTACACTGTGGTTAGGGTTGCTGACCTGAAGTAAACCAACCCCTACTGAAATCATAAAGAAGTGACAACTATTCACCCCCTAGTAAGGTAAAGTTTTGGTGCAATGCTAGGAATGGCAGAGCGCTACACAACACAATTATCTCCTGAGTCTGGGAATAAGAACAGAGTTACACTGTGGTTAGGGTTGCTGACCTGAAGTAAACCAACCCCTACTGAAATCATAAAGAAGTGACAACTATTCACCCCCTAGTAAGGTAAAGTGTTGGTGCAATGCTAGAAATGGCGGAGCGCTACACAACACAATTATCTCCTGAGTCTGGGAATAAGAACAGAGTTACACTGTGGTTAGGGTTGCTGACCTGAAGTAAACTAACCCCTACTGAAGTCATAAAGAAGTGACAGCTATTCACCCCCCAGTAAGGTACAATTTTGGTGCAATGCTAGGAATGGCAGAGCGCTACACAACACAATTATCTCCTGAGTCTGGGAATAAGAAGAGAGTTACACTGTGGTTAGGGTTGCTGACCTGAAGTAAACCAACCCCTACTGAAGTTATAAAGAAGTGACAGCTATTCCCCCCTAGTAAGGTAAAGTTTTGGCGCAATGCTAGGAATGGCGGAGCGCTACACAACACAATTATCTCCTGAGTGTGGGAATAAGAACAGGGTTACACTGTGGTTAGGGTTGCTGACCTGAAGTAAACCAACCCCTACTGAAGTCATAAAGAAGTGACAACTATTCACCCCCCAGTAAGGTAAAATTTTGGTGCAATGCTAGGAATGGCAGAGCGCTACACAACACAATTATCTCCTGAGTCTGGGAATAAGAACAGAGTTACACTGTGGTTAGGGTTGCTGACCTGAAGTAAACTAACCCCTACTGAAGTCATAAAGTAGTGACAGCTATTCACCCCCCAGTAAGGTAAAATTTTGGTGCAATGCTAGGAATGGCAGAGCGCTACACAACACAATTATCTCCTGAGTCTGGGAATAAGAACAGAGTTACACTGTGGTTAGGGTTGCTGACCTGAAGTAAACTAACCCCTACTGAAGTCATAAAGAAGTGACAGCTATTCACCCCCCAGTAAGGTACAATTTTGGTGCAATGCTAGGAATGGCAGAGCGCTACACAACACAATTATCTCCTGAGTCTGGGAATAAGAACAGAGTTACACTGTGGTTAGGGTTGCTGACCTGAAGTAAACTAACCCCTACTGAAGTCATAAAGAAGTGACAGCTATTCACCCCCCAGTAAGGTACAATTTTGGTGCAATGCTAGGAATGGCAGAGCGCTACACAACACAATTATCTCCTGAGTCTGGGAATAAGAACAGAGTTACACTGTGGTTAGGGTTGCTGACCTGAAGTAAACTAACCCCTACTGAAGTCATAAAGAAGTGACAGCTATTCACCCCCCAGTAAGGTACAATTTTGGTGCAATGCTAGGAATGGCAGAGCGCTACACAACACAATTATCTCCTGAGTCTGGGAATAAGAACAGAGTTACACTGTGGTTAGGGTTGCTGACCTGAAGTAAACTAACCCCTACTGAAGTCATAAAGAAGTGACAGCTATTCACCCCCCAGTAAGGTACAATTTTGGTGTAATGCTAGGAATGGCAGAGCGCTACACAACACAATTATCTCCTGAGTCTGGGAATAAGAAGAGAGTTACACTGTGGTTAGGGTTGCTGACCTGAAGTAAACCAACCCCTACTGAAGTCATAAAGAAGTGACAGCTATTCCCCCCTAGTAAGGTATAGTTTTGGTGCAATGCTAGGAATGGCAGAGCGCTACACAACACAATTATCTCCTGAGTGTGGGAATAAGAACAGAGTTACACTGTGGTTAGGGTTGCTGACCTGAAGTAAACCAACCCCTACTGAAGTCATAAAGAAGCTACAGCTATTCACCCCCTAGTAAGGTAAAATTTTGGTGCAATGCTAGGAATGGCAGAGCGCTACACAACACAATTATCTCCTGAGTGTGGGAATAAGAACAGAGTTACACTGTGGTTAGGGTTGCTGACCTGAAGTAAACCAACCCCTACTGAAGTCATAAAGAAGCTACAGCTATTCACCCCCTAGTAAGGTAAAATTTTGGTGCAATGCTAGGAATGGCAGAGCGCTACACAACACAATTATCTCCTGAGTCTGGGAATAAGAACAGAGGTACACTGTGGTTAGGGTTGCTGACCTGAAGTAAACTAACCCCTACTGAAGTCATAAAGAAGTGACAGCTATTCACCCCCCAGTAAGGTAAAATTTTGGTGCAATGCTAGGAATGGCAGAGCGCTACACAACACAATTATCTCCTGAGTCTGGGAATAAGAACAGAGTTACACTGTGGTTAGGGTTGCTGACCTGAAGTAAACTAACCCCTACTGAAGTCATAAAGAAGTGACAGCTATTCACCCCCTAGTAAGGTAAAGTTTTGGTGCAATACTAGGAATGGCAGAGCGCTACACAACACAATTATCTCCTGAGTCTGGGAATAAGAACAGAGTTACACTGTGGTTAGGGTTGCTGACCTGAAGTAAACTAACCCCTACTGAAGTCATAAAGAAGTGACAGCTATTCACCCCCCAGTAAGGTAAAATTTTGGTGCAATGCTAGGAATGGCAGAGCGCTACACAACACAATTATCTCCTGAGTCTGGGAATAAGAACAGAGTTACACTGTGGTTAGGGTTGCTGACCTGAAGTAAACTAACCCCTACTGAAGTCATAAAGAAGTGACAGCTATTCACCCCCTAGTAAGGTAAAGTTTTGGTGCAATGCTAGGAATGGCAGAGCGCTACACAACACAATTATCTCCTGAGTCTGGGAATAAGAACAGAGTTACACTGTGGTTAGGGTTGCTGACCTGAAGTAAACTAACCCCTACTGAAGTCATAAAGAAGTGACAACTATTCACCCCCCAGTAAGGTAAAATTTTGGTGCAATGCTAGGAATGGCAGAGCGCTACACAACACAATTATCTCCTGAGTGTGGGAATAAGAACAGAGTTACACTGTGGTTAGGGTTGCTGACCTGAAGTAAACCAACCCCTACTGAAATCATAAAGAAGTGACAGCTATTCACCCCCTAGTAAGGTGAAGTTTTGGTGCAATGCTAGGAATGGCAGAGCGCTACACAACACAATTATCTCCTGAGTCTGGGAATAAGAACAGAGTTACACTGTGGTTAGGGTTGCTGACCTGAAGTAAACTAACCCCTACTGAAGTCATAAAGAAGTGACAGCTATTCACCCCCCAGTAAGGTAAAATTTTGGTGCAATGCTAGGAATGGCAGAGCGCTACACAACACAATTATCTCCTGAGTCTGGGAATAAGAACAGAGTTACACTGTGGTTAGGGTTGCTGACCTGAAGTAAACTAACCCCTACTGAAGTCATAAAGAAGTGACAGCTATTCACCCCCCAGTAAGGTACAATTTTGGTGCAATGCTAGGAATGGCAGAGCGCTACACAACACAATTATCTCCTGAGTCTGGGAATAAGAACAGAGTTACACTGTGGTTAGGGTTGCTGACCTGAAGTAAACCAACCCCTACTGAAGTCATAAAGAAGTGACAACTATTCACCCCCTAGTAAGGTAAAGTTTTGGTGCAATGCTAGGAATGGCAGAGCGCTACACAACACAATTATCTCCTGAGTCTGACAATAAGAACAGATTTACACTGTGGTTATGGTTGCTGACCTGAAGTAAACCAACCCCTACTGAAGTCATAAAGAAGTGACAACTATTCACCCCCTAGTAAGGTGAAGTTTTGGTGCAATGCTAGGAATGGCAGAGCGCTACACAACACAATTATCTCCTGAGTCTGGGAATAAGAACAGAGGTACACTGTGGTTAGGGTTGCTGACCTGAAGTAAACCAACCCCTACTGAAGTCATAAAGAAGCTACAGCTATTCACCCCCTAGTAAGGTAAAGTTTTGGGGTGGGAATTAGGTAGCACTATGGACATGACTAGTGACCCCCTGTCAGTATCACGTAGGCGGTGTCCTTTTTAAGAAACTGCTTTATAAAATTGGAAATAAAACACAACAAAAACTAAAAACCTAGTTGGCAGAGATTCCGAAGTTTGACCTTTTAAGATGCGATGCTTCCCAGAAGTGCGTTAGTATGCAGTTATTTATTTGTTTATAACCTTAACTCACAAGCCAGTTTAAGTTTTACTTATCAGATCGTATATAGCTACATTTAGGTTTGAAAAAGGATTAACAAACTGACGAGTAGTTTTTGTTATATCTAAAGAAGATTTTATAGCCAGCGGATTGGACAAATGGTCCATATAACCTCTCAGTTACTTATTTTTTCATTATTATCTTGCATTGTGCTATTGGGTGTAATGTTACTTATTCGACATTTAATTTTATCTCCAAAAATCGTTCGTTATATCTCTTCTTTTATTGTGGATAGAGAAATAGGTATACCACAGCATGCGACCTCCCTTACGTTAGTGATGATTCTTCAGTTTTATCCTTAAAGAGGGAGTTTTAAATATCTCTACTCAGATTGGTTTAAAGCGTAGATTGTTGTGTGCGTCTTAGTCGCTCTCCACTGGTGATCCGTCCGGATCTGTCGTGGAAGTCCGTGACTTGACTTAGCCGCGGGAACAAAGGATCAGTGACTTAGGCGGTACGTCACTTCTATAATCTTCCTGATACTATATAATCTTTCGGGCCTCAGTTATTGATTCATTGAGAAATGGCAAATCCTACTCTACAGTTTCCCTTATCCTAATTGTTGACGGTGTCGTAAAATGTAATGTTCGGGTTTTATCTAACAAGATTCAATCTAAGAATAATTAAATTCATCAACGTTTTACATAAATTTAAGATAGAGCTACACGTCTTTAAATGTATTTGTTTGATTTGTTAAAGTAAAGGTATCTGCGGTCAAGAAAATCGACGTTTGGTTCTAGTTTACAAGGTTAGATCCGTATGGGGTAATGTATAAACAAGTAGTTGTACCACTAGAGGAATCCACTTAAAGTGGAATAGTGCTTAAACAAAATTTATAAACTACTATGATTATATCTTTTACTTAAGTTTACATAATTGTAGGTAGTAACCTCTTAATAGATAATGTGATTTATCTTTTAACAAGATATAAAACTAAATTTATTGTTGAATTGTTTTAATTTCATTATATATAATAAGTGGTTTAAACAAATGCTTATAGTAAAAGAGAAAAAATTATAATTAAATAATATTAATAAATACTGTAAAATTAAGATGAAAGTCTTAAAAAAAGTGTAGATCCTTAACAGAAATTGATTTTTATATCAAAGCCGAATTAAGATAATTAAAATCGATAGAGGTTTAGGGAAATCCTAATTGTATACAGTATTAAAACAGGGCCATACAAGTTCTCTGGACTGAGTTAAGTGGACGGTCGTGGTTAAAGTGCACAGGGTTGCATCTCCGAGCTACATACCGGATGTCCTAGTACGCACTTAGGTCCGTAGTATCACAGTCTATCGTGGTTTTATCAGCTGTCACAATAAAGCGATTCAGAAATTTAGTTTATCGCATTTGGTAAAAGGGAAACAGAATATATTGAAGATACAAGTGGTAAAGTGTTTAAAATTTACAGAAATGCAAGTTACATGTATTGTAAAACATTTTAAATATTTTAAGAGCTTTCAATGAGCTTTCCATCAGTAAAACCACAAAGAGCGTATAGTTTGGTAAAAATTTTGGATTTTGTTGCTCATGACATCGGCTTTTGAACTTTATAAATAAATTCCCACCGAACAAAATTATAATAAAAAAGGGGTAAATAACAAAAGGTACTTTATAAAACAGTTATTTTTAATTTTCACATTCCCTTTTTCCAATATGGGACATACGATATTTAGAACAGGCCAGATCAAGTGCTGATACGTGTCCAACTACAAAAAGCTCTTTAGTCTCAGTTGATGCTTGAAAATAAGGACACGTAATTAGTCCTCGAAAGTAGGATCGTATAAATACAAAGTAAGACTTTTGTTTAAGTATATTATAGTGTAAGTGTTAAGTGAATACAGGAAAACAGTGTTGCAAAGTTAAATAAATATATATATATATATATATATATATATATATATATATATATATATACATATATATATATAGTCTTTATACAGTCTTGTATATATATATATATATATATATATATATATATATATAAAAGATTGTGTGTTAGTAACAATAAATAACAAGAAACATATCGACAAAATTCACTGGTTCAGAACGTATAGGTTTTGTTTTCACTATATCACTTTTGACGTTGCGTTATCTTTAGTCTTTTGTTTTCTTATCTTTACATTAGTTTCCATTGTGTCGAGCAGAGATGCTATCTACTGCAGTACGGATCGCGGACACGGCACCGTTTATATTGTTCTATAATGGATTCAGTATTCAGACATCTCCATCGCGGGTTGCTGTTTCAGGTTGTATAAATATGCAAATTGAGCCTTAAATCTACTTGCTGTTTAAGTTGCGTCGAACAACCTGTCCACACCCGCCCTACTTCTTCCTGTTGACTCCCCATTTATTTATACCTATATCTGTGGCTATTTAGCTTTCTCACTATAAGTTTGAACAAATATAATTACATTTTGTAATAAAAAGAAAATTACGCCTGTAGCAGTATTATTTTATCCAAATTTTGTCGCAATCTTCAGCTCTTTTTGGAACAAGATGAAAAAAGTAATATAATCAAAACATTTTTAAAATCAATTCCTACAATGCCGTAGAAGGATTAAATAGCGAGATTATTGCTCCCCAAAATTAAATTTAGAATGCCCCCCTTTGATAGGAATTTTGACAAATAACCCTCCTCGGGGCGTGAAGGTTGTCCATACTTATGGTTATATAAATTTAATAGATATAAAATATTTACCTGGTGCTGTGGTTTATATAATGACTAAGGTTACCTCTGGTGTTCCCTGGATTCCTTGGGAAGCGCCATTCGCGGAGTCACCAGCTAAACCAGCTTCCTTTGCCTGTTATCTTTACTTCACTTTTCGGTTCTATTCTCGCTATAAGACTCTTCGTAACTGGATCTTTATTTTAAATGGGACCTAATAATTCAGGCTTGTTGCAATCAGCTGTTTATAAACGGTTCGCTGGTGAGTACGAGGCAGCCATTGAAACCTATAACTATTTTTCGTTTTTTTTTTTTATCGGATGTTTGACGGTAATACATGAAAAAAAAGTTACACCTCTTAAGTCAACAAAGAAAACTTTTATTTTAGATACTTTTTAATAAATAATTACAATAATATAAATAAAGTAACATAACCTATGCGCGTTAAAACAGCTGTTCTATCACATAGCCTATAACCTTTGTCAACCATTCCTTTGGCCAACTATGTAACGTATAGCAAGGTGTCTCCAGTGGGTAACCAAGCAAATAAAAAATTAATACTGAAATATAACAACCGAAAATAAACCATTAAAGGAGGGTGTAGAACCCTCCGCGTAAATTCATATCCATTTACAATTAACAATATCTTGCATTTACCGTTTAATACATTACAATACAATGCTAATAGGACGTGTGGTATTACCATAGAATTATAAATGCAAAATGTATTAAAAACTTTTATTAATAATTTGTATGTTTTACAAATTAATACAATGTTTTGTTACTATACAGTGTTGCGTTATTTTTATTTTAACATTTACTCTCTCTAGTTTTTTTTATTTATTTATAAAGACTTTCATAAGGAAGTTTTAGATCGTAGTTTTAAGGTATTAGGTGTCTAGTGTTATATTAGTTTCACTTTCGAATTTTAGTTACAATTATGTTACTATTTTCGATTATTGTCTAATTTGGTCTCACACAATGACAACTTTAGTCGAAAATGTTCTTAGTCAGTTATATTTTTGAAACTTTACTCGAAAATTGTACAAAATTGTTGTGTATAAGGTTTTTATTTTTATTACAGTTTTTTTCATGAAGAATAAAAAAAATGCATATATATATATATATATATATATATAGCACTAATATGCTTGAAGTACTTTGAGGATAACAATATATTATATTCTTAGTTCAATATCAATATACTCGTGTATATATATATATATATATATATATATATATATATTTTATAACGACGAGCATGTTGTTTATAAATATTTATCAAGAAGAACTCGAGCTACTAATGATATGGATATTTATGAAGTATATTTTACATAAATGTCTTATCTTTATAAGTACCAGTTTATATTTGTAATATATCTATCAGTCTATTCGGTAATAAAAGATTATAATGTATCATATGGCTTTCGAGAATAATATAATATATATATATATATATATATATATATATATATATATATTATATATATATATATATATATACAATTATTTTATAGTATTATAATTATATACATGAAATAACCCTTGAAACGATTACTTAAATATGGTAATTTTTTATTGATAAGAAGTCTACTTTATCTGAAGGATTCTTTAAGTCATGATATAGGTAATTCCACTTTGTTAGAATTCCATTAAAAGCACTATTCAGTTACTAAGTATAGTTAAAGAAATTTTTACAGTTTCTAAATTCTGATTCATATTTTTAGGATTTTAAGTGTCTTCAAATTTGAAGTAATTTGATTATTTCGCGACGAGTCTTCAATGTTTTATAAACCCAGGCGACACAGTTTCTGCATTACATTCAATTTCAGAACGCGTTGGAATTTTGGTTATGAAATACCGCACACATTCTGTCAGTCACCCTCGCAAGATTAAATCTTTAGTGACGGCGTAAAATCTGGCTGTTGGGGGGGGGGGGGTAGAAACTGTTCCTTGCTGCATGTTTAAGCGGCATCGTTTTAAGTGCGTTACTAAAATAAGTAGTTTATTTCGAAACACATAATTTTTGAACTCTGATTTAGTAATTTTTTCAATTCATAAAAGTTATTGTTGAAAAAATCTTTACAGGCGAAATAAAATTTTGAGGGTTTTCTCTCTCTTTCTCTCTCTCTCTTTCACATCCCCTCTCTTTCTCAATGTGTTTTCTCTCATACTATATATATTATTATTAGTAATTATTAATTATTAAATCCATATTCATGATGGTGTCAATTGTTAGATGATATTGCAAATATTCAAAAACGTCATAAACAGTAACCTAATAAAAATAAAAAAAGAATACACCATAACCATAAATCACTTTATGCCACAACACACACACACACACACACACACACACACACACGCACGCACACGCACGCACGCACACTTCCAGATTTCACAATTAGCTTCAACTAGTAACTATTAGTCACTGATGATGGCAGCGTAGTTTCCAAAACCAGTCTTTAAAATTATTGTGAGAATTTGAATATTTATGTTTTAAGTGTTTATCGGAAGCATTTATAATTGTTTATTACATTACCTAAAACAAATAGACAGAAGTGATAATTTTGCATAATGACAATAAAACAATATGCATTTAAAAAAAACCAATAAAATAGAACAAATTTCCTCAATGCAACGTTGTGATGTTCCTTAATTAAAAATTTCCCATCAGTGTTAAGTGTAACGCTAAACTAGGTTAAGGGTCTTGTGGCATGTCTTCGTGCTGAATTTTAATAATTATATTGTATGCAACGTTCTGAAGCTTGCTCCCTCTGGATGGCGAAGATTCCAGTAATTATAAAAGTACAGCACAAGAAGCAATTAGGAAATAATTGTTAAACAGAGAATCTGTTCGATCTATTATTAGTAAGCATTTTACCCGACTCGACTTTGTCGGTGATGTTTGTTTCACGTTATTACTAAAGCAATAACAATAGTAAACTCGATATATATATAACATAAGTTATTCAAATATAAGAATATATATTAATTTATATTCAAAGTTTTTCTTTGGTAAACATCATCAGGAATGAATAATACAATAATGCAAGATATAGGCCTAAACATATGTTAAATTAGAAATAGAATTGTTGCTAAATTTATACAAATTGCCAAGTTTATTTTGTTGCTGTAACATTCTAGACATTGAATATAGTATCAAATAGATTGTATTTGTATTTGTTCTTTTAATAATTTGTTATTATTACTGTATTTATATATTTCGAATGCTTCATATATATTCATTCTTCTTATTATTAATACAATGATTTGCAAAATTTGATTTATATATTTCTGGATTTATATAAGCATTCAAATGTTCTTTATATCTTTATTTTAATTTCTTTTGGTTTGACCTATATAAGTTTTATTACAGTTTTCGCATTCCAATTTATAAACACCACCTTTTTCATGCATATTATTTATTTATTATGTTTATTATTTTGATATTAGTTTTGTATGCAATTTTGATATTTGTATTTTTAAGTAATTTGGTGATATTTTTTATTTCATAGCCTATAAATAAAAATGGAGTCCATATTGTATTATTATTATTATTTTTGTAATTTAAATTATTATTTTGATTATTAATAATATTATAATTAAGTTTGTCAACAGTTTTCTTTTTATAACACTTTTCTATTGCAATTTGATAAATTATGTTTTTTTCTCTTATTTTACTTTCTTCATTCATGGGGATTTTATGCATTCTATATAATAAGTTATATAAAGCAACCATTTTTTGGTTATATGGATGAATAGAATTATTTGGTATAATTTGGTTTCTTAAAGTTGGTTTACAGTATATCATATATTCAAAATTTTCATTTTTCTTCCTAATCTAGAAAGTTTATTTTATTATTTGTTTCAATTTCATGAGTAAATTCGATTTTATTAATAATCTTATTTATTTTATCAAAAATATTTGTTAAATTCATGTTATTATTGTTTGATATATACATTCCATCGTCTACATATCTAAACCAATAACCATTTTTATCGTTTATTTTTATAATTTCATTTATTTTATTATCCAATTGTTGTAAAAATATTTCAGACAATATATATTTGATAATGGCGAGCCCATAGCAAGACCATCTTCTTGTTTATAAATTTTGTCATTGTATGAAAAGTAATTTTGTTTTAATATTATTTTGAGTGTATTTAAAATTTCTAATGTTAATTCTTTATTTTTCTCGTGTTGTAATTTAGATTTTATAATTTCGAGAGAGATCTTTTAATAGCCCTATATACTATAGAACTAGGAATTTTCAAGTTCGAAGTCTAGCGCGCTTTGACACTACCTACTTTCCAATATCTTGAAATTTCTTTCTTAAAGATGTATATGAAATCCCCCTCCCCCATCTGGATGTCATCGAAACCTCCATTGTACAATCTTGAATGCATTGGTTGCCATGGTTATCACACAATATCATAAATATTAGTCTAGTGTAGAAATGAATAAAATAAATAAAATAAAGAAATAAACTGGAAATAAACAAACAATGATAAAACTTTTCTTTGTTGACTACACTAGAAACTTACTTTAAACATTTTTTTCTACATTACATGTTGCATTCCTATTTCTAAATTATGCATACTATGAGTAAGTAACAAAGCCCGATTTTATAACGAAGCAAATAATGTACTTATTGTGCAGCATCTCGAAGCTCCACTAAACATTTTATATAATGATTGAATATTCTTGCACTGTATTTAATTAGCACAACTCTCCTGCAAACACTTACTAAATGAATAAGAAACGTTGAAATCGGTTTTAATTAAAGCCACTGGTAGTAAAACTCTAGCGTTAATGTTTACCTTACAATTAAATACCCCGTTGGAGCTGAGCTACTTCCTTTCCTTATCACCCCCTGGCATATTCTGATTAGAACCCATCCCCTGTTCGACATTAATTAACCTAACCTATTGCACTTGCCTTGCATATTTCCCTATAATGTTCCTACAGTTTCAATATATATTCTGAAATTTACCAAGCAATATAGACAAAATAATTTTAAAGTCAATTTATACTTAGCTCAACAAGGAATAGTTTTATTTGAGTTATTTTTCTCAAATAATTACAATTAATATAAATAAAGGGACATAACTTAAGCGTTAAAACAGATGTTCTACCACGTAACCAATAACACAAAATCTGCTGCTTTTGGATATAAATATGTTATCACTTATTATGAGCCAAATGGGATGAAATAATCATATTGCATACCTTGCCCCTTTTATTAAAGTTTTTCTCCCATATAAAACTAAAATAAATAATTAAATTTAATTAATAAATAAATATTTGAAGAATATACAATATCAAGAGCACAGTGGTGCAATATATTACAATGTAAATATTTTTAAGAACCCCAATACCACAAAAATAACAAACACAAAAAAAAATGTTTAAAATTAAACCCTTATGTACATTTCGATGACATACAAGAAGTTACAAACTCATTTGAAGAAGCAGTATTAACATCAAGCGTCATCCACTATAAGTTTAAAAAAATGAACTTGAGCGGATGAAAAAAAAGTATTTTTTAAACAATTGAAAGTTTGTACAAGATATATATATAATACAAGATAATACATATATATTTATATGTATATAAAAGAAGAATAGAAGGAATTGAAAAGCATTGAGAGGAAGGAAAACATTTATTATAATTATAGAATAAGAAGAAAAGTTTTCTTTACAAGGGACGTAAAGATTTAAGTAGAACTTTTAGATATGTTGGATTTATAAATTGTTTACTTCACTCCTTTATGAAAACGCTCATTAAAAATTTATGTAAAACTAAAAGTATCATTAATATAAAATAACAAACAAAACTCTCAATGTTCATTTATTTTTTAAAAGTAATATTTTGTAATTAAAATTCCAAACGAAAAATAAATAAAGGGTAAAATATTTATTTAAAACTTGTGGATGTATTATCCGTGACTAGCGAAACCTTAACTTTTATTTTAAACTGATTAGTAGTTTTAGTGCTCGTTGTAATCACTGATTAAACTACAAATAATAGTTGCATTAAGGCGTGAATACTCGTACTTAGAACTTACGTGCTGACGCGTTTCCAAACAATTTATCCAAACAATCATTTATGTGATTTTGTGTGAATTTGTTTGAGATACTCACACACCTTCCAAGCTGCCACCCTCCACTGACGAAGATCTGCGTGAAATAAAAGAAACCTTTTGTCTAAGTAATGTTTTCATGAATTTAGTTTATATAAGTCATTATTCCATGACTGAGTGAATATTTTAGAACGTACGAAACGTTTCGAAAGACTCTAGAACTACAAGTCTTATCCAAGTAATGTGTAACCGTCTATTTAATGTAGACCAAGTTCTGACCACAGCAATGCCTCCAATCGTAGACAATGATGAAGATCGACCATCAGTAACGTATAAATTTGGAAATTAGTGATTTATAACAGTTTTTTAAATGTCCACGGTCTCTAGAACTACAAGTCTTATCCAAGTAATCGTGTAACCGTCTATTTAATGTAGACCAAGTTCTGACCACAGCAATGCCTCCAATCGTAGACAATGATGAAGATCGACCATCAGTAACGTATAAATTTGGAAATTAGTGATTTATAACAGTTTTTTAAATGTCCACGGTCTCTAGAACTACAAGTCTTATCCAAGTAATCGTGTAACCGTCTATTTAATGTAGACCAAGTTCTGACCACAGCAATGCCTCCAATCGTAGACAATGATGAAGATCGACCATCAGTAACGTATAAATTTGGAAATTAGTGATTTATAACAGTTTTTTAAATGTCCACGGTCTCTAGAACTACAAGTCTTATCCAAGTAATCGTGTAACCGTCTATTTAATGTAGACCAAGTTCTGACCACAGCAATGCCTCCAATCGTAGACAATGATGAAGATCGACCATCAGTAACGTATACATTTGGGAATTAGTGATTTATAACAGTTTTTTAAATTAATAATTTAACATCCTCTCGTCAGTAGTTAGGCGAAGAATATTAGTATTCACATTAAAGCAACAAGCCCCCCCCCCCCGGGACCATTCCAATAGACGTCATTGCGCGACGCAACCCTAACCCCCAATTACATTGACCAATATAGTGAATCCTTGGGGGTTTGATACGCAATGACAGTCTGTTATTGGCATGAGAGTAACTTGTAGCATTTCTGCAAATACTGTAATAGTCCTTATTAATTTACCCTCTTTTTAATTTGCAGATTCAAAGTTATACATGAATGTTTTAAATTTTGAAATAACAAGTAGCTAAATACATCTGTGTAAAAATAACAGTGGGAAATTTTTTGTCTTCTATTTTTTTCGAAACACGTCCGAATGTGTCAATGACGTGAATTTACGTTATAAGAGAACGTATTGATGATTTTACTTGGACTTACGGATGTTACGTATAAATATTGCTGTGTATTACGAGGGTTTTAATCTTACTGAGGGAATAATTACTCATGAACTAGAGGGTGAATAGTGCAAACCCAGACCAAAAGAGGCAAAGATTTGCCATTTCATCACATTAAAGGTCCCATCTGTTCTTACGGATAGAATTAGGCCTTCTGAAATCCTATTTTTTTCATTCCTTCTTTTAGCTCACACGCTTGCTATACATACATACATACATACATATATATATATATATATATATATATATATATATATATATATATATTACTATTTATTAGGAATATACTGTGGTTGAATTTAATAATAAATACACAAAAACCTCTTAACCACAAACTTTCTTTAATTTACCCTAATGTACATTTCAGTTACAAAGTAACCATCCTCAGAGGGATAACATACAAAGACTGATTAACGCTAGAAAAATACCTTATTTATAATCTACAGTACTAGTCACTCCCACTCCGACCGCCGCGGCCCCACCTGTTAAACAAGGCGTAGCCACGCCCATCGAGGATATTGGCAAGCATTAGGCTTCATTTTGTCATTCTTACCTCAGGCCAATATGGGGTAGCTATTTTCACTATCGAGTCAACATGATAACTGAAATAAATACATGAAATCTTTAGCCCATACCTGGGATCGTACCCAGGATCTTTATATTAGTAGGTCAAGGTTTCTACACAGCCGCCAAATGTCTAAATGTGTGAGTAACTTCTCAGTCTGCTTTTCTTGCGGTGTGTGTCGGCGTGTTTCTAATACTACTATGCCAATTATAAGAGATAATTGTGTTTTAAAACGAAGCAGTATCGGAGAAAATGGGATAATATTCATATTTACTAGTTTCCTCATTGAAGAAAAACATATTAACCTAATTAAAATTTGTTTTGATCTGATAAAGTCAATTCGTTTTTAAGTGTTCCAAATTAAGGCCCTTGATTCGTTTTTGTGTTGAATTTGCTGGCACCTCTCGTAACGAAGCAAAGCCCCTATCCAGAATGCCCTTGTATCAGCAATATTCCGACAAGAATTGCTGCACAAAAGAGTTAAGAGGCTTTGGAGGGTCAGCTAGAAAAGGCTTACGGAGGGCCTCTTTACTTTGGCTCGTTAATCAGGGCTTTGTCTTTTACGGCGGTTATTTAAAGATACATGTTCTTAAAATAAGTAAGATATAAAAGAATAAATGCGCATTTATTTAGAAAACGTTACGTTGCTTGTGGAATGAATGAAGTAAATCATATTTTCAAAAACTATTACTTAAATATAATAGTTTATTAAAAGTTAAATGGAATTAATAAACATTTCCCCCGCAATTTATTATTTTCCCGTACGATTTATAACTGATTTGAAACGAGAGAGAAAGAGAGGGAGAGAGAGAGAGAGAGAAAGAAAGAGAGTTTAAAACACTAGTGTAGTATGGACTTATAAGGAAGCTAAGGGAAAGTATAGAATATCCATGGATACAAAATGGAGTTGAATTCAGAAGAATGGACAAATAGAAGATGGTGGATTGAGACGAAAGAATGGATTTGTCAAATAATCTTATAAATTTTTATAGATTGAAATATAATAATAATAATAATAACGATAATAATAATGGCAGACCTGGTGTTTGGGACTCCTGGCGAATACCCACTAAACCCTTCCTCCTTTCCGGCCCTTTGTAGATCTGACCAAGGTATCACTGTGTTAGCATTCTTCCTGGTCAGAAGGCCCTTTATTAACCCCAGTGGTTTCTATTTCTAATACTGAATGTATTTGGCCTGGTCACTGATCTTGACCTCGACCATCTTCTTGTCTCATTTTACTCCCCAGTATGCTCTCGATATATGTCGCTATCTCTATCCAGTTGGATGCACTCCACACCATCTTGCCCACAATGTTGTCTGGGTCTATTGGCCCGACGTTGCTTTCCAGCGTTGTTCTCTCCGATTGCCATCTCCTGCACACACAGAAGGTGTGTTCGGGGTTATCGGGTGACCCTTCATCACAATGGGAGCAATTTGGATTGTTCACCTTTCCCATTTTATATAAATAGACCCAGAAGCAACCGTGTCCTGTCAAGAACTGTGTAGTGTAGAAGTTTACCTTTCCGTGGTGCCTGTTAGTCCAACTGGATAGGTTTTGGTCTGGCTGTCCATCCTCCGGTGGGTTCTGTAGACCATCTTTCCTGCTACTTGGTCATCGTCTTCCTTCTCGCTTCCTTTTTGTTATCCCTAACGTTCATATTGTTTCGTCGCTCTGCAATGGTCTTCTTTTCTAGTGCCAGCAGATCAATAGGAATTATTCCCGCCACCACTAGAGCAGCCGATTCCGAGACTGTTCGATAAGAACACGCCACTCTTAGTGCCCCTGTTCTCTGCACTAAGGCCATCCGCTTATTCTTCTCGGTTTTGAGGGCACCTGTCCAAATGTCCGCTCCGTACAGCCTTATAGATTGCGTCACGGACATCAGAAGACGGCGTCTGCTCTGAGTAGGGCCCCTAACGTTAGCCAGAAACCTACTCATAGCTGTTGTGACTCTGATCGCTTTCTCAGCTGCGTATTTAACATGATTCTAAAAACTCAGCTTCCTATCAATCATGATACCTAAGTACCTAATGGCATTTTT
Organism: Prosapia bicincta; assembly: GCA_036971475.1. Classification (NCBI taxonomy): domain Eukaryota; kingdom Metazoa; phylum Arthropoda; class Insecta; order Hemiptera; family Cercopidae; genus Prosapia; species Prosapia bicincta. The sequence goes on from JBAIZL010000050.1 coordinate 2,770,959, forward strand.
AACCGCTAATTTCTAAGGGCTAGGAGTAAGGTTTTTCTTGGATATCAGAACGATCCCGGTTTTTTCCAGAGCCAAGCGCAGACCATGCTCCATCATCCAGCTGTTAACACGACGCATTACTTGGACCAGTCGCAAATAATAATAATAATAACAGGGAATAATATTTGTGTTTATCTATTAAAAAAAAGATTAGTCCATTAATTATTAAAAATTTCATAGTCATTTAGAAAATTATAATCAATTTTGAATATAAAAATATTTTGGCTTTCCTTTTTGAAATTTTAAAACTTACCGTTATCTGTAAAGCACAACATTGTGCCTGAAACATTACTTCCCACTAAACCAAGAGCTTTAGCCATTACCTTGTGAAGCCTATGTTTGCTAACGGTAAAGAGTTGCTAGACAGTTTCCTGACATTTCCGACACGGAAACGTTTCAACGCCGCAGCCCTCACTCACTTAGTTACCGACGGACGGAATGTGTAAGCTATTTGGTCAAGCAATTCTATCTACCTTCAAAAATAGTTCTTTTGTTTTTAATGAATTAAACTTATGTTCGTGCACTCATAGAGAGATATATTGAATTTATTGTAATCTTTGGGCATATATTGTTTTATAAATATTGTAAAAATCAAAATACATTATGTAAATTTAGAAACATTTTCCATTTTCTCAAAAGTTACCATTCTTAAAAATATTTTTTTTAAATTTCTTCTTTTGAACTTCAAGATTTACTGGTTTTTTTCAACAGAGCTCTATATATGAATTCGTTGTGGTTTCTGTTATTGTTTCATTTCACAATTCACATCTTTGTTTCAACACAGCTGTAGCTAGAAATTCTGTGTAGTGTAGGTTATTATTTTACCCCACGATTTACTTGTCTATTTCACCACAGGTGTAGTTAGACATCCTGTGTAGTGTAGGTTATTATTTTACCCCACGATTTACTTGTCTATTTCACCACAGGTGTAGCTAGAAATTCTGTGTAGTGTAGGTTATTATTTTACCCGACGGTTTACTTTTTTGTTTCACCACAGGTGTAGTTAGACATTCTGTGTAGTGTAGGTTATTATTTTACCCCACGATTTACTTGTCTGTTTCACCACAGGTGTAGTTAGACATTCTGTGTAGTGTAGGTTATTATTTTACCCCACGATTTACTTGTCTGTTTCACCACAGGTATAGCTAGAAATTCTTAGAAGTGTAAGTTATTGTTTTACCCCACGATTTACTTGTCTGTTTCACCACAGGTGTAGTTAGACATTCTGTGTAATGTAGGTTATTATTTTACCCGACGGTTTACTTTTTTGTTTCACTACAGGTGTAGTTAGACATTCTGTGTAGTGACGGTTATTATTTTACCCCACGATTTACTTTTTTGTTTCACTACAGGTGTAGTTAGACATTCTGTGTAGTGTAGGTTATTATTTTACCCGACGGTTTACTTTTTTGTTTCACTACAGGTGTAGTTAGACATTCTGTTTAGTGTAGGTTATTATTTTACCCCACGATTTACTTTTTTGTTTCACTACAGGTGTAGTTAGACATTCTGTGTAGTGTAGGTTATTATTTTACCCGACGGTTTACTTTTTTGTTTCACTACAGGTGTAGTTAGACATTCTGTTTAGTGTAGGTTATTATTTTACCCGACGGTTTACTTTTTTGTTTCACTACAGGTGTAGTTAGACATTCTGTGTAGTGACGGTTATTATTTTACCCCACGATTTACTTTTTTGTTTCACTACAGGTGTAGTTAGACATTCTGTGTAATGTAGGTTATTATTTTACCCGACGGTTTACTTTTTTGTTTCACTACAGGTGTAGTTAGACATTCTGTGTAGTGTAGGTTATTATTTTACCCGACGGTTTACTTTTTTGTTTCACTACAGGTGTAGTTAGACATTCTGTTTAGTGTAGGTTATTATTTTACCCCACGATTTACTTGTCTATTTCACTACAGGTGTAGTTAGACATTCTGTGTAGTGTAGGTTATTATTTTACCCGACGGTTTACTTTTTTGTTTCACTACAGGTGTAGTTAGACATTCTGTTTAGTGTAGGTTATTATTTTACCCCACGATTTACTTTTTTGTTTCACTACAGGTGTAGTTAGACATTCTGTGTAGTATAGGTTATTATTTTACCCCACGATTTACTTGTCTGTTTCACCACAGGTATAGCTAGAAATTCTTAGAAGTGTAAGTTATTGTTTTACCCTACGATTTACTTGTCTGTTTCACTACAGGTGTAGTTAGACATTCTGTGTAGTGTAGGTTATTATTTTACCCGACGGTTTACTTTTTTGTTTCACTACAGGTGTAGTTAGACATTCTGTTTAGTGTAGGTTATTATTTTACCCCACGATTTACTTGTCTATTTCACCACAGGTGTAGTTAGACATTCTGTGTAGTATAGGTTATTATTTTACCCCACGATTTACTTGTCTGTTTCACCACAGGTATAGCTAGAAATTCTTAGAAGTGTAAGTTATTGTTTTACCCTACGATTTACTTGTCTGTTTCACCACAGGTGTAGTTAGACATTCTGTGTAGTGTAGGTTATTATTTTACTCCACGATTTACTTGTCTATTTCATCACAGGTGTAGTTAGACATTCTGTGTAGTATAGGTTATTATTTTACCCCACGATTTACTTGTCTGTTTCACCACAGGTGTAGTTAGACATTCTGTGTAGTGTAGGTTATTATTTTACTCCACGATTTACTTGTCTATTTCACCACAGGTGTAGTTAGACATTCTGTGTAGTATAGGTTATTATTTTACCCCACGATTTACTTTTCTATTTCACCACAGGTGTAGTTAGACATTCTGTGTAGTATAGGTTATTATTTTACCCCACGATTTACTTGTCTATTTCACCACAGGTGTAGTTAGACATTCTGTGTAGCATAGGTTATTATTTTACCTCACGATTTACTTGTCTGTTTCACCACAGGTGTAGTTAGACATTCTGTGTAATGTAGGTTATTATTTTACCTCACGATTTACTTGTCTGTTTCACCACAGGTGTAGTTAGACATTCTGTGTAGTATAGGTTATTATTTTATCTCACGATTTACTTGTCTGTTTCACCACAGGTGTAGTTAGATATTCTGTGTAGTATAGGTTATTATTTTACCTCACGATTTACTTGTCTGTTTCACCACAGGTGTAGTTAGACATTCTGTGTAATGTAGGTTATTATTTTACCTCACGATTTACTTGTCTGTTTCACCACAGGTGTAGTTAGACATTCTGTGTAGTATAGGTTATTATTTTACCCCACGATTTACTTGTCTATTTCACCACAGGTGTAGTTAGACATTCTGTGTAGTATAGGTTATTATTTTACCTCACGATTTACTTGTCTGTTTCACCACAGGTGTAGTTAGACATTCTGTGTAATGTAGGTTATTATTTTACCTCACGATTTACTTGTCTGTTTCACCACAGGTGTAGTTAGACATTCTGTGTAATGTAGGTTATTATTTTACCTCACGATTTACTTGTCTGTTTCACCACAGGTGTAGTTAGACATTCTGTGTAATGTAGGTTATTATTTTACCTCACGATTTACTTGTCTGTTTCACCACAGGTGTAGTTAGACATTCTGTGTAATGTAGGTTATTATTTTACCTCACGATTTACTTGTCTGTTTCACCACAGGTGTAGTTAGACATTCTGTGTAATGTAGGTTATTATTTTACCTCACGATTTACTTGTCTGTTTCACCACAGGTGTAGTTAGACATTCTGTGTAATGTAGGTTATTATTTTACCTCACGATTTACTTGTCTGTTTCACCACAGGTGTAGTTAGACATTCTGTGTAATGTAGGTTATTATTTTACCTCACGATTTACTTGTCTGTTTCACCACAGGTGTAGTTAGACATTCTGTGTAGTATAGGTTATTATTTTATCTCACGATTTACTTGTCTGTTTCACCACAGGTGTAGTTAGATATTCTGTGTAGTATAGGTTATTATTTTACCTCACGATTTACTTGTCTGTTTCACCACAGGTGTAGTTAGACATTCTGTGTAATGTAGGTTATTATTTTACCTCACGATTTACTTGTCTGTTTCACCACAGGTGTAGTTAGACATTCTGTGTAGTATAGGTTATTATTTTACCCCACGATTTACTTGTCTATTTCACCACAGGTGTAGTTAGACATTCTGTGTAGTATAGGTTATTATTTTACCTCACGATTTACTTGTCTGTTTCACCACAGGTGTAGTTAGACATTCTGTGTAATGTAGGTTATTATTTTACCTCACGATTTACTTGTCTGTTTCACCACAGGTGTAGTTAGACATTCTGTGTAATGTAGGTTATTATTTTACCTCACGATTTACTTGTCTGTTTCACCACAGGTGTAGTTAGACATTCTGTGTAATGTAGGTTATTATTTTACCTCACGATTTACTTGTCTGTTTCACCACAGGTGTAGTTAGACATTCTGTGTAATGTAGGTTATTATTTTACCTCACGATTTACTTGTCTGTTTCACCACAGGTGTAGTTAGACATTCTGTGTAATGTAGGTTATTATTTTACCTCACGATTTACTTGTCTGTTTCACCACAGGTGTAGTTAGACATTCTGTGTAATGTAGGTTATTATTTTACCTCACGATTTACTTGTCTGTTTCACCACAGGTGTAGTTAGACATTCTGTGTAATGTAGGTTATTATTTTACCTCACGATTTACTTGTCTGTTTCACCACAGGTGTAGTTAGACATTCTGTGTAATGTAGGTTATTATTTTACCTCACGATTTACTTGTCTGTTTCACCACAGGTGTAGTTAGACATTCTGTGTAATGTAGGTTATTATTTTACCTCACGATTTACTTGTCTGTTTCACCACAGGTGTAGTTAGACATTCTGTGTAATGTAGGTTATTATTTTACCTCACGATTTACTTGTCTGTTTCACCACAGGTGTAGTTAGACATTCTGTGTAATGTAGGTTATTATTTTACCTCACGATTTACTTGTCTGTTTCACCACAGGTGTAGTTAGACATTCTGTGTAATGTAGGTTATTATTTTACCTCACGATTTACTTGTCTGTTTCACCACAGGTGTAGTTAGACATTCTGTGTAGTATAGGTTATTATTTTACCCCACGATTTACTTGTCTATTTCACCACAGGTGTAGTTAGACATTCTGTGTAGCATAGGTTATTATTTTACCTCACGATTTACTTGTCTGTTTCACCACAGGTGTAGTTAGACATTCTGTGTAATGTAGGTTATTATTTTACCTCACGATTTACTTGTCTGTTTCACCACAGGTGTAGTTAGACATTCTGTGTAGTATAGGTTATTATTTTATCTCACGATTTACTTGTCTGTTTCACCACAGGTGTAGTTAGATATTCTGTGTAGTATAGGTTATTATTTTACCTCACGATTTACTTGTCTGTTTCACCACAGGTGTAGTTAGACATTCTGTGTAATGTAGGTTATTATTTTACCTCACGATTTACTTGTCTGTTTCACCACAGGTGTAGTTAGACATTCTGTGTAGTATAGGTTATTATTTTATCTCACGATTTACTTGTCTGTTTCACCACAGGTGTAGTTAGATATTCTGTGTAGTATAGGTTATTATTTTACCTCACGATTTACTTGTCTGTTTCACCACAGGTGTAGTTAGACATTCTGTGTAGCATAGGTTATTATTTTACCTCACGATTTACTTGTCTGTTTCACCACAGGTGTAGTTAGACATTCTGTGTAGTATAGGTTATTATTTTATCTCACGATTTACTTGTCTGTTTCACCACAGGTGTAGTTAGATATTCTGTGTAGTATAGGTTATTATTTTACCTCACGATTTACTTGTCTGTTTCACCACAGGTGTAGTTAGACATTCTGTGTAGTGTTATAGAAGTTATAGAATTTGGAATGTTCGGAAGTTATAGAACTTAAAATGTCGGACGTTATAGAATTTCTAATGTTCGACATTATAGAATTTGGAATGTCGGAAGTTATAGAATTTGGAATGCCGGAGGTTATAGAATTTGGAATGTTCGGACGTTATAGAACTTGGAATTTCGGAATATCTAAGTCTTCATCTTTATCTTCCGCTTTAAAGTTTAATAAATCCAACTTTAAGTTTAGAGCATAGAGTTTAAAGATTAAACTTTAATAAAAAGTATATTATTTTATAAGTTATGTAAATGTAAACTAAACGAGAAACGCTATAAACAGTTCTTGGTTTTATTGCGAGAAATAGCAGATCTATGCTCTGGGGAGCCCTTAATAGCGCCCAGCGTGATATTTGTCATTGAGTTCACCAAACCTTACAAACTTTTAATGAGCAAGTTCAACAAGGCCCGCGAGACGACGCCCATTACGTTTGCATTTTAGTTTTAAAGTTTATTTATGCGTTTTTCTTGTTTCTTAGGTCTGACTGCTATTGTATCTTATTTCACAGGTAAAATTAGGTATTAAATTATGTTATATGCCTTACATTCATATTCAACAAAAGCTTTAATCATGTTAATTTAAAAATATTACACACACACAGACACACATACATACACAACAAGAAAAAATTATTAATCTACTAATAAATTGTGTAGAAGTAGCATAGATACCACTCAGACACCTCTAACGTAGATGTAGCATAGATACCATTGAGTTGTAGACATGTACATTCTCTTCGTACTCCCGATTCAGAAAGATTTAATAACTTGCTAATATTAAGAATGCAGTAGAAAATGCATAGAAAAGTAATGCTCCAACTAGATAAAGTTTAGCGAGGACGCGTAAGACGAATCGTAACGCATTCGTATAGAAACACATGTAGGTTTCATTTCGTGAAGAAATATGAGTAAATGTTTATAGAAGTAATCTAATTGGAATTTTTGGAAAAACAAATTTACGTCAGGGAAAGTTGGATCGTTTCTTAGGGGCTGCGCGCACAAACAGCAAAATGCGCGAAAACAATTAGGACCTGTCTGTGATTCGTAAAAAGAGTAAACGTATTTGAGACGTGTAGTATCTTGTAATTATCGTTGAAGGGGGGGGGGGGGTGTTATAAATCCGAAGCTACACGTGAATAATGCAAATTTCGGAAGTGTTTGGGTTGTAAAGGCGCGAATCCAATAGAAGTCGCAAACAAAGCGAATCTTAGAATCAGATTGCAAAACTTTACGTTTGCAACCACTCTGAGTAATTAGAATAGATTAAACTTTGCGAGTCTGTAGGAAACTTTAGATGGCGTCTCCACAATACAGTAATTACCTAAAAACTCTTGCATTCATTTGCAAAAGCTGTTTCCTCATTACTTTTTAATTAATTTATGGTATATATATTTAAAATTCAAAGAGCTGTCCTTAATTAATTAAATGTTATAAATTCTTGTAATTATTCTATTCAGTTCACTCTCACTCTCTCACTCTCTCTCTCTCTCTCTCTCTCTCTCTCTATCTATCTATTCATCTATCTATCTATTCATCTATCTATCTATCTATCTATCTATCTATATATATATATATATATATATATATATATATATATATATATATATATATATATATATATATGTATGTATGTGTGTGTATGTAATATAGTATTAAAATTAACAATTTTCAATCGTGAATAAATTACCTTCTATTCATCCACTCAATTTCAAACATATTTTTACAAACTTGTAGAAAATGTTTTGAAACAACAAAACCACTCTTATACATAATGTATCCACAGTTACAGAATCAATAATATATAAACATAGTTGCGTTGTAGCGAAACGTTCATCATTAATGGATTGTAACTAATTTATTTTGATTTTCCAGTATGTTTGCCTAAATACATATTGAGAAGGTTAATAGGGGTATACAAATCTACTGAGCCCCTCTTTGGCGCAGTGTTTCTCGGGTGGGTAGTGGTATCTTTGCTGTTTGTAGAGAAATAATTGCTTTCCTCCTGATAATATTGCTACAAATGACCTTTTCATAAAGACTTGAAAGTCATATTACTTTAATGATTTAAAAACAGCTCTGTAACACATACTATAGTGTAGATACAATAAAACACTCTTATAAAAACATAATATACCCTAAACATACCTATAATATAAATAATATAACAGTTGCAATATTCAGAAGAAATCGAAGCTGTAATGATTAGTTGACGTGAGATTAGAATATGTTGCTATTTCCTTGCATATGTATTGTTGCTCTTAAAATAATTTATTTTCTTTGTACCAAAGAAAGGTTTCTTATATATATATAAAGAACATTAACCTAAACCTATCCTGAATGAGGAATGGTTACTCTAGAGGCGAAATAAACATAAATATAGTGATTTTGTTATATATTATCATTCTATAATACGAAAAACATTATAGAATATTACTATAGTTCCCACTTTGAAGGCTTTTGAAACTGAAATTTATTTTCAATCTGACGGGTATATAAACTTTGACGAGGTTAAACTCATCATTATGCAACGTGGTCAGATAAGCCGTAAAATACGAGCGCGCTCGTGCTGCAACTACTTACATGTTGCTTCGTGAAGTAGTTACGGGAAAACGCAGTTCATGCTACAACTACAAAACTCGCTGGATCGTAAGAAAATATATTATAAGTTTAAAACAGTTTTATTCAATGGGTTAATTATTCGACAATCCGTTGTTTGAACTATTACGAATGCTTACGATGTGTTATTCCGTTTTTCAATTCCTACTGTTAGATCTCATTACATATATATATATATATATATATATATATATATATATATATATATATATATATATATATATATGTATATATATTTGCAATTTTGAATCGTGAATAAAATACATTTTATCTATCCGCTGAATTTCAAATACATTTTTTTAAACTCGAAGCGAATGGCAGTTGATGTTAATACAGTTTTTTTTCAAATATGAATCTAATTAATTAAATTTAAAGAGTTCATTTTATTTTATATCGGAGAAAAACTTTTCACAAAAGGTGTAAGGTATGCAATATACTTGTTTCGTCCCCATTGGACTTAACAAAAGTGGTAATGGGAGATAGGTGGACAACATAAGGTGGACGTAACATAAGCTCCGTGGTGGCAAGTGTATTTATATAAATACTGTGTACTGAGACACGCACACACACACACACACACACACACACACACACACACGCACGCACGCACACGCAGCTCATATTTACTATATCGGTACGTGTGAGTGTTAACATAAAACCTACTAAAAAGTAATCCAACTGTTCTCTACTGAAGCAAGACTATAATCTGTTATACAAAAATGTATATATATATATATATATATATATATATATATATATATATATATATATATATATATATATATATATATATACATGCCAACACACAAATACATATTACTATTATATGTGGTAATTAAAATGCTAAGGAAGAAGAATATGTTATTAGTCTTTCAAGAAATACTATACTTTCAGCTTTTGCTTCTATTGCTTTCAGTATTTCAATAAGTTGAGGTGGAAACTAATTACTGAATAAAACGTGCAAGCTCAAATAACACAATATTCACGACACCTCAAAATTAAATTAACAAATTCCATCATCCCCACAGCTACTACATTAGATTCAAAATACAATTTCTAAAGACGATGGCATCTCAGATATAAAATACCGCACATAGTCTATGAGCCAGTAAACCCCGGCATGATTAAATCTTTAGCGATCCGTTAAAAGCTTTTGGAATAAAAACAACCTACCACAGAACGTGAACTGCAAATAGGGTTTTATGTTTTGTGAAAGTAACTGCTCAAGTTAGAGAATTTGGTAAAATAAATTTATTTTATAGAAGTAAAATATTTGAACTGATTCAATTATTCTGCCAATGTAATTACATCATGTATTTGTTTCATACAAATTACGATAATAAATTACTTTTAATTTTAAACTCAAAATCTGCTTAGTTATGAAAAAATTAAACAAAAATTCCTTCGCTGTACGTAGTGGATTATTTCTTAACTAAATTATAAATCGATACTATGCAAACAAGCACTTTAAACGAACACATAGTTAAAGTAAACTTTTTAATTTTATTTACTTGTTTCGTATATACTAGGCAAACATCATCAATATATTACTTGACAGCCAAGTAACGTGAGAATCCACCGGTAAACCAGCAGAAAATACAACGGTAAAAAACAAAATATTCAACTCAAAGTATCACCAGAAATTAGCTAAGCACTGAGGAAGGTCACATCGTCGCCGAAACTAGTCTGAGTTATGAACTAGTGTGTTTGTTTTGTAAAAAAACTAATTTGTGGTGAGATTTTGAGTTCGAATTAACTAAATATTGCAGCAGAAAATATTTTTCTAATTTCAATAGTGGTGCGATGTTCCGTTTGTAAACAGCTGATTCTCACAAACCTGACCTTCTAAAATGAAGTAAGTTTAATCGAGTAGGTTGAGTCGAATAGGTAATGTCGAGAAGGCAACGAAGTGAATGACGCTGGTAACTGCGAGTGACATCATCTCGTCTATCTGGCGTCGCGTAAAGGAACCAGCAATCAAAACCAGGAATTAACCTTATACTAAAGACCTCGACACGGGTAAATCTTTTAATTTTTGAAGACTGTAAGTATGCACAACGTCCGCGGCACGAGAAGGGCTATTTGTTAACATTTTTTGTAAGGGGCGACATTCTAAATTCTATTTCGGTGAATAATTTCGTTATTTAACCTTCCTACTGCGGAGCGTATCATAATGGTAGCAGAGCATGGTATCGATCCATGAACCTCTAAGTTATGAAACCAGCACGTTTCCACTGGGCCTTCTATGGCGGAGCGTATCATAATGGTAGCAGAGCATGATATCGATCCATGAACCTCTAAGTTATGAAACCAGCACGTTTCCACTGGGCCTTCTATGGCGGAGCGTATCATAATGGTAGCAGAGCATGGTATCGATCCATGAACCTCTAAGTTATGAAACCAGCACGTTTCCACTGGGCCTTCTATGGCGGAGCGTATCATAATGGTAGCAGAGCATTATATCGATCCATGAACCTCTAAGTTATGAAACCAGCACGTTTCTACTGGGCCTTCTATGGCGGAGCGTATCATAATGGTAGCAGAGCATGGTATCGATCCATGAACCTCTAAGTTATGAAACCAGCACGTTTCCACTGGGCCTTCTATGGCGGTGCGTAACAAAACGGTAGCGGGGCGTGGTTTCAATCCACGTACCTCTGGGTTATGGCACCAGAACGTTTCCCTTGGGCTTCCTATGGCGGTGCGTATCATAATGGTAGCAGATCGTGGTTTTATTCCACGAACCTCTGGGTTATTGATCCAGCACGCTTCTACTGGACCTTCTACGGCAGTGCGTATCATTATGGTAGTAGAGCGTGGTTTCAATCCAGGAACCTTAAAGTTATGGATCCAGCACCTATCCTTTGGGCCTTGTACGGCGGTGCGTATCACGTTGACGAGCTGGGACGCAATAGTTCTAGTGATAGCTATTCAATATTGTGGCCAATGAGTGTTGGTGTTATGCCAGTTTTGTTTTTTTTAACATGTTTCTACTCTTCCGGAATGTGTGAACATTACATATTTTAATAGTGTGTTAAGAAATGTTTGTTTTGTTGATGCAGAGAACTATCATATAGGTAATTTTTGTATGGTTATAACATGATTTATTATGTTTGTTTTGCACAAGAGGGGTTAGATTAGTTTTTAATTTAGTGTATGTTCTTTGTTTAAAGCGAGTTCTATTTGTCCAATGTAGAATGTATATCAGTAAAGAAGGAAGAGCGTGTAGTATGTTTTACACAACTTTACTTGGCAAAGTAATACGACACTCAGACTGCATTAAATTAATATCTTTTACATTACAACAACAGATAAAATCCACTTTTAGGAATTCAAACATTTTTCTAGCCTTTGTCAAGTACTCAGTATTTTCAAAGAATTTATTTCGAATAACTTGTTCAATTTATTCCGTCTACGAAATATATCTGAAATATTTAATTAAAAATTCTAGAACTATAAACTCTCTGTTGATCTATGTCCCGAAATAGGTCACTGGTCATAATTTAATAAGTCTGACGACAAACTAATAATTGTAGAAATAATATTTAATAACATTATGGGAACAATATAATTCTGGAGCAGTTATTTAGCAATATTTAATTATAGTTTGTACTGAAACAAATGTTTTAAAAAAATATTACATTTAAAAATAAATTTAACAATGTATAAATTACTTCAACTCGAAAAATATTTTAATTTAAGATAGATAGTCGTTGTTCCTCTTCTACTGGCCCAGCCACTGGGGCTTTTTATTCCTCCAACGCTGACCGTTCCTCCTCTGCTGGCTCAGCCACTGGGGCTTTTGATTCCTCCAACGCTGACCGTTCCTCTTCTGCTGGCTCAGCCACTGGGGCTTTTGATTCCTCCAACGCTGACCGTTCCTCCTCTGCTGGCTCAGCCACTGGGGCTTTTGATTCCTCCAACGCTGACCGTTCCTCCTCTGCTGGCTCAGCCACTTAGGCTTTTGATTCCTCCAACGCTGACCGTTCCTCTTCTGCTGGCTCAGCCACTGGGACTTTTGATTCCTCCAACGCTGACCGTTCCTCCTCTGCTGGCTCAGACACTGGGGCTTTTGATTCCTCCAACGCTGACCGTTCCTCTTCTGCTGGCTCAGCCACTGGGGCTTTTGATTCCTCCAACGCTGACCGTTCCTCTTCTGCTGGCTCAGCCACTGGGGCTTTTGATTCCTCCAACGCTGACCGTTCCTCCTCTGCTGGCTCAGCCACTGGGGCTTTTGATTCCTCCAACGCTGACCGTTCCTCTTCTGCTGGCTCAGCCACTGGGGCTTTTGATTCCTCCAACGCTGACCGTTCCTCCTCTGCTGGCTCAGCCACTGGGGCTTTTGATTCCTCCAACGCTGACCGTTCCTCCTCTGCTGGCTCAGCCACTGGGGCTTTTGATTCCTCCAACGCTGACCGTTCCTCCTCTGCTGGCTCAGCCACTTAGGCTTTTGATTCCTCCAACGCTGACCGTTCCTCTTCTGCTGGCTCAGCCACTGGGACTTTTGATTCCTCCAACGCTGACCGTTCCTCCTCTGCTGGCTCAGCCACTGGGGCTTTTGATTCCTCCAACGCTGACCGTTCCTCTTCTGCTGGCTCAGCCACTGGGGCTTTTGATTCCTCCAACGCTGACCGTTCCTCCTCTGCTGGCTCAGCCACTGGGGCTTTTGATTCCTCCAACGCTGACCGTTCCTCTTCTGCTGGCTCAGCCACTGGGGCTTTTGATTCCTCCAACGCTAACAGTTCCTCCTCTGCTGGCTCAGCAACTGGGGCTTTTGATTCCTCCAACGCTAACAGTTCCTCCTCTGCTGGCTCAGCCACTGGGGCTTTTGATTCCTCCAACGCTGACCGTTCCTCCTCTGCTGGCTCAGCAACTGGGGCTTTTGATTCCTCCAACGCTAACAGTTCCTCCTCTGCTGGCTCAGCCACTGGGGCGTTTTATTCCACCAACACTAACAGTTCCTCCTCTGCTGGCTCAGCCACTATGGAAGATGACTTCAAAGTTGACCGTTCTTATTCCGCATCTGTGGATCGTATTTCTTGTAAACAATTCCACTCATTCAGTGACAAAGAGCTCAGAAGTTTCTTCTGGAAGTCATCCGGCTCTTAAATAAAGGTGGACCACAAATAGCTCTCCCAGATAGGATGTTTTCTTTAAGCTTAATACCGAGGAAATTCTTCTGCGTTGCAGTACCAAACCCTCTCCCGACCGGCTTCTGCTGGTTCGATGCTCATAGAACATATTATTTAAGGAGAAATTGTGTAGAAATGGTTTTATCATGAGTCAATCACAACAGAAAACAATGTGTTGTTGGATTTGTTTGCTGAGCGGTTGTATCGTTTGAAGAAGAAAATTCCAAAAATATTCTTGAGGCAGAATTCGAGTAATAGTAAGTATTAAAAACAAAAAAACACTGTCGATATTATATATATATATATATATATATATATATATATATATATATATTTAAATGTGTGTGTGTGTGCGAGCTAGCGAGGGAGCGCGTGTGTGTGTGTGTGAACAAAATAAGAGAAATACAAATACCAAAATAATTAATTGAATTATACGATTCAAAGCTTTTCGAAGCAAACATTACAGACATCCGCAGGAATAATAAAAAATATCAAGCATACAAGTGTTAGCTAGAGCCAACATACAATTTTGCCAAATCTATTACAATATTTTCAAATTTGGTAATTTGCAGCCTTAACATTACATACATTGAATATCGTGTTAAATTGTGATTTTATTTCTATCTGTTCATTTATCAGTTTGTTAATATTATTATATTTACATATTTCTAAAGGTTTATTATTGATACAATGATTAAGAAAATTCGACTTACATATGTCTGGTCTTTATATCTGTCTTAAAGTTTTTTCTTAGTTTACCCAATATAAACTTTATTACAATAATCACTTTCTAACTACACAGTTTCTACATTCATATTAATAAATTTACTATTATTCATTATATTTATGTATTTATTGTTAGTTTTATATGCAAATTCAACGTTTGTTCCCCTAAACAATTTGCTATATTTTTATTACAATACCAGTAAATGTAAAAGATCTCCATATTGTTTTATTATAATTATTTTTGAAAATTATATTATTTTTGTTGTTTTTTAAAAATATTACGATTAAGTTTATCTACAGTTTCTTTTTATGACCATTCGCTATTGCTGTTTGCTAAATAATGATTTTCTCTCTAATTTTATTTTCATTATTCGTAGGTATTTTATGCAATCTGTATAAATTGTTTAATGCTGCCATTTTTTATAATCAAAGCCATTTTGTTAATTTTTTTCATTGTTACACAAGAATAGATATTTTGTTATATATATATATATATATATATATATATATATATATATATATATACATACACAATCAGTTTGTAGAAAGTGTCAAAACAGAGTTGGTGTGTGTGTGTGTGTGTGTGTAAGTGAGTTTGTGTGTGTGCGCGCGCGCCCGTGTGTTGGTGTATTAGTATGTCTAGTTTATAAAATAATTTTGAACTTTAATGGAATTCCTAATTTTTTTATAAACTGCAATTACACATCATGATAAATAAATAACTATACACGAACAAACAAAACAATATACTTTATCGTTATACGCGTTTCAATAACTTATGTCATCATCATCAGTGACATTATTACAAATTTACAACTGAAACTAAACAGATTATTATAAGACTGCATAGCCCGTATTGTTTGTACATAAAGGTTAGGACCGAATCTGGTGGTGGCCAAATTTACAATCATTACTCAGGGTTTATGATGGAGACATAAGTCATTGAAACGCGTATGGCAGTAAAGTATATTGTTTTGTGAGTTCGTGTATACAGATTTTTTTAAAATTTATAACCTTCATTTACACGCCAGCTCAATTATTTCTTACATTATAATAATATATTAATATAAATATATTTTTGAAAAATTGCAATAAGATAATTTTAATAGAATTTTACAGGGCTCTAATTTCCCTTCGTTCTTTCCCCACTATATAACTTTCCAGTACCATATATTTATTTCGATTTAAAATTCTACAAAACAAAACGTCTATCTTATTCCTGTATAACCTGATTAAAATCTCCACAACCCACAGCATTTTTAATCGGTTTATCGTGCGGCTAAATAGGGCGCTTGAAGGCCGCTAAGCGACAGAGCAAATCTGAAGCGGTATATAAGAGCCTTTGCAGCAAGCAATTATGCAAATCCCTTGTGTCAATATTGCACCAAGTCTAATGTAACTTACAACCGTCTGGTGTAGGGAAAATAACCCTAGCCACTTCCCAACACTGTATTTTAAGTGTATGTTAATGCCGCTCAAGCAAATACGTCTTCATTGCTGTGGGCAGGGATTTTTTAAAAACATTAATAAGGTAAAGAAGATTTATACTTGAATGTAATAGGATAATGGCTTATGTTTTCGTTTAAAATAAAAGTTTAAAACCTGTTGCGATCGTAATGAAGTCTACAGGGTTAGTCGTGGTTTTCAAGGGAGGGTTTATAATTAAAAAGCGCGTGTACCATGATTAGCCGAGCAAGAGGTTTTAAAATAATGTTTTACCAAAATGTGGCAATACTGTGAAAACCTGTTTGAGAAATTTGTTTAATAGTTGTATTATGTGTTTATTATTGTACATACTTTTTATACGTAATTTAAAAACTTGTAATACAAATTTTGTTGAACCTTATTTGAAGTTTAATATTGCATATTTATAATTGTGTCACTTACATGTTATTGTTTATAATAAGAAAGACATTTGTTTAGTGTTACTTACATTATCAATTCTCTTAATATATTAATCGTAATAATAATAATATTAAACTGTTATTATTAATATTTATAATTTTAATTATCAGGTTTTAATAATTATTAGCCATTTCATATTATTAAAAAAAATCAAATACTTTAGAGTAAAAAAGTCATATGACATTAGCTTTAATTATGTTTACTCTATCAACCTAAATATATTATACTAAAATTCTTAAATTATATATATATATATATATATAT
The DNA here is from genome assembly GCA_036971475.1 of Prosapia bicincta. Lineage (NCBI taxonomy): Eukaryota > Metazoa > Arthropoda > Insecta > Hemiptera > Cercopidae > Prosapia > Prosapia bicincta. The sequence goes on from JBAIZL010000050.1 coordinate 2,787,537, forward strand.
ATATATATATACTTATAGGTTTTTTTAAAAAATAAATTAGAAGACAATTTTATTTGAGATTTATGTAAATAAAATACATAGCCTAATAAAATAAAATTTTCCTTGCAATTTTATTTTCCACAGAGTATATTTATTTTATTACTTTTACTTAACCTAAAACTTCGTGTTTTAAAATACTAAATGTTTTCTCACTCGTATGAAATTGTTTTGAATAAAATAAGCTGTTGTTAATAATAATTTAAACTCATATAACCATTATTATGAGTAAAAACAATTTTAACTCTCCATTACTAATGATAATATTTAATAATATTTATTACATCCATAATACTTGACCTATCATGATGTTGGCTTACAAATGATAACCCAAGTACATTACAACACAATCGGTAAATTAGATGAATATATTTATACTTTATTCTAAATGAATTTAAATACTACATATATAATCAGTTCTATAAAACATATATAAGATTTTCCCTATACTTTTATAACTAAGAGAATGTATTTATAGTATTTATATTATATAGTATTATATAGTATATAGTATTTATGTATTTATAGAATGTATTTACCAAACATAAAATTATTTGTTTTATGTAACCCTGGGCTTAATTTTATATGATATATCAATAATTTGAACTTGATAATATAAAATTCAGCAAGTAATATTATATAAGATTATTAATACTAGATGTTATATAATTTACGATACAATTAAATTTGATCGAATATTCCATATTTATGAATAGAATGGATATATTTTAAATTACAAAAACCACCTACAGATTATTAAAAAAAAAAAAATTTTATCGCAAATTCTGTACATTTTCCGATAGTTTATATAATAAGCATTGTTGCACAGGATTAATATTAAAAACATCACCTACAGCACACGAGCCTTGACATCTTTCAAGAACCCAGGTTCCCGGTCAAACCACCCTCCTTTGTGAATATAAACTTGAATCTCCTCGTACCCTGCTCCAAAAAAGAGCCTCAAGAAACAATCAAGAGGAAAGGAATGGAAACTATCGCCAAGATTTTAAAACCACACTTGGTCGCTGCTTACACCGACGGCTCTTCGAATTCTGACTGCGATAGAGGTGGATCCGGAATCTTTATAACCTACCCTGATGGCTCAACTTCCAGACACAAAATTGCAGCCGGCAAAATCGCCTCCAACTTCACAAGCGAACTCATCGCAATCAAAGAAGTTCTGAGTATTTACCTCACTTGGACAACACTCAACCCCTCTGATGGCATAGTAATCTTCACGGACTGCAGATCTGCTCTTCAGGCCCTCCAAAAAGGAAATACAAACCTCGCCCAAAAGATCAATACCCTCCTGTCCTTAATAGAGGAAAAGAAGGAGCTTTGTACGCTTTAATGCATCCCGGCACACGTCGACATCAAAGGGAACGAAGAGGCCTATTCTCTGGCCAAGGAAGCGAGGACCATCGAACCAGCCCCCGTGATTACAACATCTTCCGACGTCATTGCCGTTGCAAAACAGAAGCTCTCCCAGAACAACCGAAGAAAATCATCACTTCCCGAGCTTAACTTCGACAGGGAAATAACAAACACAATTGCCAGACTGAGGACAATGCACCTCAATGACATGAAAATCTTGCCTGATGGATCAAGAACATACCCTGATTGTAGGCACTGCCCAGGGATACAGCTTAATCCCGATCATCTCTTCAACTGCCCGTCCATCATTGCAGCACTATTTAAAATTGACTTAAACTGTTCTAGGGAGATCCTTTATACGGACAAAGCTGCAGATGTGGCCAGTGCAGTGCTGAACACCTTTTTTTCTGTTTTTATTGCACTTGTCACACGACAACAACAACAAATAGTCTATGTCATCTAAATTAAAAAATGAATACTGTTACGTTACTCTGTTCACCTTCAATTCAACTATCTTAACATATTTTCCTTTAAACTCCTTTCTAAAGGTTTGCTTTTGTCCAATTAAAAACCTCGCAGACTTGCTATTGCGTGGTAATAATAAACCCCATTACGGGTAAGCTTTATGTTACATTTATAGGCGTTTTGTTTTGTTTTCTATGTTAAATATTACGTCGTAAGATAAAACTACAATGTAGACCTTAGTTTAAGAGTTACTTTAAATTAATTTATAATATTTTTTTAAAATTTTGTTTCAGGTAAGTCCTAACGAGGAGATATGTTTACAATGGCATTGTTGTAAGTATTATTTTAATCTGTAATATAAGAAGTGTGTTGTGTTGTTCTCCTAGTTTTTTCAGTTGCCCCTATTAGTTCACACTCTCCTTATATATGTCTTGTTAAAGTTTCCATTCTTTAGTACAGTTCCTTCATTCAATCAAAAACAAATACTTTTTTCAAAAGCTTTTACTAGATGGCACGATGTTTTTCCAAATAATAATAATAAGAAAAAATATAATTCATCAATTTAATTCGAGGAATTAATTTTAATCACATTAACTAAATAATTAAATAATATGTAAAAAATGTATATAAAATCGAGTGTCATCCACTAAAAGTTTAAAAATATGCATTTAAACGTGATTGGATGAATAAAAGTATTTTATTAACAATTAAAAATGTGAAAAAGATATAAATAAATATATATATATATATATATATATATATATATATATATATATATATATATATAAGGAGACTGTGAACTATTAGGAGGTATTGAATAGTGAAATTATTAAACATTTGGCTTTAAGTAACTCGAATACATAAGACCAAAGTTTCGAAGTTGCATTTGACTTGTATAAATATAACGTGTGAATGAAGTGGCAGCAGCTGTTGTATGGGATCGCATGTCGGGTCCGCGGAGCAGCCACTCCGTTTCCCGTTTCCTTTACTCACACCCGAGCAATAAAAAGTTCACACTTCAATTACTTTTACCCAAGTTCGTGTAGTATTGAACTGAATACGTTTCTCTAGTTTTGTATTCTTTGGTAATTATAAAATTTACTTTGCCTTTTTGTACTTATATGTTTTACTGGCAATTTTCTTGTTGTTTAGTTTACGAAACCACAATCATAACGGTTTTGTTGTACTCGTAGTTTTGTATAGTTTCCAATTTCGTGATTTACTGAGGAGGGAGGGGGAGGGAGAGAGAGAGAGAGAGAGAGTGAATGAATGAAGAATCAACAAAGAACAAAGAAATGCAGCTTTTAGTAAGTTACTGAAACATGGAAGAAGACAGGAGAATATGAAGGAAAATAGTATAAAAGGAAATCAAGACATGAATATTGTTGATCAAAGCGTCGAATCGTGAATAATAATGTTATATATAACTAAGGGAGGAGAAAGACGGCTAAAGACGATTAAGGCTTCATACTTGGCAATTATATCACCATCCCCTAAATGGTTCCATTAACGGTCATTGTAATTCATATTGTATGTTGTGATGGAATTAAAATCTCTAGTCACAAAAAACTCAGTACATTTGGGATTTATGAAATAAGCTACATCTCTCTATAATATTTCAATATCTAATAATAATAACAAACTGCTAAGGTTTTGGAGAAAGTATTACCATCTTCATGCGCCTTACGGTAAGCAATATATTAATTACATTGATTGTATCCTTTTGTGAGGAGGCTGATATAAGCAACTCGTGAATAGCAAAATACTAAGATTTTATTTAATTTTTTATACGTTTGAGTACATTTTTCTTCCTCACATTACATTAAAATATTTTTATATTTTGACGCGTTTCGCATTAACTCCATTACCAAAACTGTAAACAGTGCTGTTCTCCTTAACCTTGAGCTAGTCTTCGTATGCTATACGAGCTCAAACTTTGAGCGGATAGACCTGTTTAACGTTTTGAGAATGGAGTTATTTTAAACGTGTCAACAAAGAAAAATATTTTAATGTTTGAAATGGTAGAAAAATATACACAGAAATGAATATGACTATATTAAACATTTTAATTAAATCTTGTATAAATAAATAAATCTGAACTACCCCCGTCGTTAGGCCTTAGCCATCTGTACATTAAACCACTTGAACATGAACTCTGTTGGAAATTTAATGTTGACGTTACAATTAAATACCATTCAAGGGCAACCCCTTTCTGTATTACCCCTGGCAATGCCTGATTAGAAACTGTCCGGGATTGTACATTAATTAAAGTAACATATTCAAATCTTGCTGTCCGCAGATTGGATTGCAAGCTACCCTTGTACAAGGGATGAACTTTGTTCCTTACCGAGTTTACTTAAGGATTTGTGTTGTTAAAATTACATTTTGGTTCCAAAAAATAAATATATCAATTGCAGTTTGATGTTAAATTTCCTTTATTTAAGAAATTTTTTTATTTTTATTTAGACATTAAGGGAGTGGCTTATTCATTAGTTTAAAATAATTTTGTTTGTTTGTTCTTTTGACAGAGTTCAAACTTCTTATTTAATTTATTTAAAGAAAAATGAAACTAGTTCTTGGTTTATTACTTAATAACTTAATATATTAAACAACTTTTATTACCTAATTTCCTAAAACCAATTACAGTCTTCGACAGTCGTAGGACGCCCGAATTTCCAAGAAATCAATTTATATAGTAAAATAATGTGTCATTAAAAAGGCGATGAAACATAACACAACCTTCTAATAGTCTTTAACAGTTTAACGTTTATTCGATATTTATTTATTATTTGCTTAGGCTAATTTATAAGTGGAAAGACATAAACATGAACCTATGCTATACAGCAGGAAACATAACCTTTTCTATTTAACTTTACATGTTTAATTAAAAAGGTAGATATGATCATATTTATGTATTTTTCAATCCTACTAGAAGCATATTTAAATCGATTAGTATTAAATGAAGGCTATTAATAAACGAACTAAATAATAAAATATATACCAAATAATTATTAAATCAGTATCGATATACTAAATGTTAATTTCATGTACTATGATAGCAAAACACTCAAGTTATCAAAGGCTTCAAATATTCGAATATAAACAGCTGTTGTATATAATTATAGTTTGTAATGAAATTTATTCAAATCGGTCATATTTTTGAATAGGTAAGAAACTAAATTAAAAGTGATTTAAACATAACCTCATAATAACCTCTAAGTAACGGCAGCTGTTAGCATTAACAGGAATGTTTCGAAAGCAGAATGCATGTTTTGTTTCTGTTCAGACATTATTTACAAAGTAAATTCCACTGTTGGAATTCTTTAACAACTTGCAAATTACAATAAGTACATGACGTTGACGAAAGCTTTCAGTGTGAAACTTAGGTAAAAAATGATATTGTTTTCAATGATTTGTAAAATATGTATCAAATTGCATCTTAAAGTTGAACAGCTTCTAATTCTCCTGACAAGTTCTAATCTACAGCCTGCGGTATTCTAATCTACATTGTACATCACTACCGTACATAAGTTACAATAGTATTGTGAGGTATTTAAGAAACCGACCCCGGCAGAAGGCTGTTTGTGAGCACTGGCTTTTATTGTTTGCACTGCACTTAACAACTAAGGAAATAACTCAGTGAAAGCAATATTTTTATCATCCCTTGTAAAATGTCTGGTGTATATAAAGAATAAGACTGAAATTATATAGGTTTTTTGTCAACAAATTTGTATTGTAAAAATAATAAATAATATTCTTTAATGATATAAAGTAATAAAAGTAGCTACGAATAATAATTCCTAAGTTTTGTGTGTGTGTTAGAAAGAATGAACGCCTCTAATTTAAGAATAATGTTCAGGCATTAAGAGAACTGTCCCGTTGTCACAATGAAAAAATTGTCATATGATAAACTAACTTCATAAAGAAATTATAATTTGTTAAAGTTAATGAATGAAAACTGATAGAACGTGTGGATGTTTTATAAAATTGGTAACGGATTGGGCTGCGTGTAACAGTTACGGGCCTAATGGAAAAGGGATTGCTTATTGAGGGCGCCTACATGACTGCGATTGCCCACGTGAAACACAAACATACAATTACCAGATTGTAATCCGGTCTGGCACTAATGAAAATTAACTTGATTATAACACGTGCAGTAACTACTGTAAACACGCCTTGGACGAGACCTGTTCAATGTGTAACAGATGCATATAGAGTTCAAGTGATCCCTGCATTAATTTATTCATAATATTTTTCAATTTCTTCACAATCTCTCTCTCTCTCTCTCTCTCTCTCTCTTTATATATATATATATATATATATATATATATATATATATATATATATATATATATATATATACATATAATCTCTCTCTCTCTCTCTCTCTCTCTCTCTCTCTCTCTCTCTCTATATATATATATATATATATATATATATATATATATATATATATATATATATATATATATATATATATACATATAATGTTCAAATTTCCAATCGGTAATAAAGAATCAGTTTGCTGTGTCTATTAAATAAATATAAATTCGTTTCTTTTAAACAAGTTGAGCCTTAGTCTCTTTATAAACTAGAAGCATAACTTCCTTGTTTCCCCTATTTTTCCCAAACTCTACCCTATGTGAGTAAAGGGGTAGTTACTTCTTCCAACCCCGTTTAAGAGCAGGTGTATACGTCAGGTAAGCGACTTTACCGTTGTGTTTCTCCGTCCCTAGTACCAGAAGACCCTTCCCTTTTGATGTAATTCCATGGCATTTCGCTTATCTGGTAAGAATATGCAACCGCCAGATCCTGAGAAAGGATAAGTCTACTTTACCGTTGTGTTTCTCCGTTCCTAGTACCAGAAGACCCTTCCCTTTCGATGTAATTCCATGGCATTTCGCTTATCTGGTAAGAATATGCAACCGCCAGATCCTGAGAAAGGATAAGTCTACTTTACCGTTGTGTTTCTCCGTTCCTAGTACCAGAAGACCCTTCCCTTTCGATGTAATTCCAAGTCATTTCGCTTATCTGGTAAGAATATGCAACCGCCAGATCCTGAGAAAGGATAAGTCTACTTTACCGTTGTGTTTCTCCGTTCCTAGTACCAGAAGACCCTTCCCTTTCGATGTAATTCAAAGTCATTTCGCTTATCTGGTAAGAATATGCAACCGCCAGATCTTGAGAAAGGATAAGTCTACTTTACCGTTGTGTTTCTCCGTTCCTAGTACCAGAAGACCCTTCCCTTTCGATGTAATTCCAAGTCATTTCGCTTATCTGGTAAGAATATGCAACCGCCAGATCCTGAGAAAGGATAAGTCTACTTTACCGTTGTGTTTCTCCGTTCCTAGTACCAGAAGACCCTTCCCTTTCGATGTAATTCCAAGTCATTTTGCTTATCTGGTAAGAATATGCAATCGCCAGATCCTGAGAAAGGATAAGTCTACTTTACCGTTGTGTTTCTCCGTTCCTAGTACCAGAAGACCCTTCCCTTTCGATGTAATTCCAAGTCATTTCGCTTATCTGGTAAGAATATGCAATCGCCAGATCCTGAGAAAGGATAAGTCTACTTTACCGTTGTGTTTCTCCGTTCCTAGTACCAGAAGACCCTTCCCTTTCGATGTAATTCCAAGTCATTTCGCTTATCTGGTAAGAATATGCAACCGCCAGATCCTGAGAAAGGATAAGTCTACTTTACCGTTGTGTTTCTCCGTTCCTAGTACCAGAAGACCCTTCCCTTTCGATGTAATTCCAAGTCATTTCGCTTATCTGGTAAGAATATGCAATCGCCAGATCCTGAGAAAGGATAAGTCTACTTTACCGTTGTGTTTCTCCGTTCCTAGTACCAGAAGACCCTTCCCTTTCGATGTAATTCCAAGTCATTTCGCTTATCTGGTAAGAATATGCAACCGCCAGATCCTGAGAAAGGATAAGTCTACTTTACCGTTGTGTTTCTCCGTTCCTAGTACCAGAAGACCCTTCCCTTTCGATGTAATTCCAAGTCATTTCGCTTATCTGGTAAGAATATGCAATCGCCAGATCCTGAGAAAGGATAAGTCTACTTTACCGTTGTGTTTCTCCGTTCCTAGTACCAGAAGACCCTTCCCTTTCGATGTAATTCCAAGTCATTTCGCTTATCTGGTAAGAATATGCAACCGCCAGATCCTGAGAAAGGATAAGTCTACTTTACCGTTGTGTTTCTCCGTTCCTAGTACCAGAAGACCCTTCCCTTTCGATGTAATTCCAAGTCATTTCGCTTATCTGGTAAGAATATGCAACCGCCAGATCCTGAGAAAGGATAAGTCTACTTTACCGTTGTGTTTCTCCGTTCCTAGTACCAGAAGACCCTTCCCTTTCGATGTAATTCCAAGTCATTTCGCTTATCTGGTAAGAATATGCAACCGCCAGATCCTGAGAAAGGATAAGTCTACTTTACCGTTGTGTTTCTCCGTTCCTAGTACCAGAAGACCCTTCCCTTTCGATGTAATTCCAAGTCATTTCGCTTATCTGGTAAGAATATGCAACCGCCAGATCCTGAGAAAGGATAAGTCTACTTTACCGTTGTGTTTCTCCGTTCCTAGTACCAGAAGACCCTTCCCTTTCGATGTAATTCCAAGTCATTTCGCTTATCTGGTAAGAATATGCAACCGCCAGATCCTGAGAAAGGATAAGTCTACTTTACCGTTGTGTTTCTCCGTTCCTAGTACCAGAAGACCCTTCCCTTTCGATGTAATTCCAAGTCATTTCGCTTATCTGGTAAGAATATGCAACCGCCAGATCCTGAGAAAGGATAAGTCTACTTTACCGTTGTGTTTCTCCGTTCCTAGTACCAGAAGACCCTTCCCTTTCGATGTAATTCCAAGTCATTTCGCTTATCTGGTAAGAATATGCAACCGCCAGATCCTGAGAAAGGATAAGTCTACTTTACCGTTGTGTTTCTCCGTTCCTAGTACCAGAAGACCCTTCCCTTTCGATGTAATTCCAAGTCATTTCGCTTATCTGGTAAGAATATGCAACCGCCAGATCCTGAGAAAGGATAAGTCTACTTTACCGTTGTGTTTCTCCGTTCCTACTACCAGAAGACCCTTCCCTTTCGATGTAATTCCAAGTCATTTCGCTTATCTGGTAAGAATATGCAACCGCCAGATCCTGAGAAAGGATAAGTCTACTTTACCGTTGTGTTTCTCCGTTCCTACTACCAGAAGACCCTTCCCTTTCGATGTAATTCCAAGTCATTTCGCTTATCTGGTAAGAATATGCAACCGCCAGATCCTGAGAAAGGATAAGTCTACTTTACCGTTGTGTTTCTCCGTTCCTACTACCAGAAGACCCTTCCCTTTCGATGTAATTCCAAGTCATTTCGCTTATCTGGTAAGAATATGCAACTGCCAGATCTTGAGAAAGGATAAGTCTACTTTACCGTTGTGTTTCTCCGTTCCTAGTACCAGAAGACCCTTCCCTTTCGATGTAATTCCAAGTCATTTCGCTTATCTGGTAAGAATATGCAACCGCCAGATCTTGAGAAAGGATAAGTCTACTTTACCGTTGTGTTTCTCCGTTCCTAGTACCAGAAGACCCTTCCCTTTCGATGTAATTCCATGGCATTTCGCTTATCTGGTAAGAATATGCAACCGCCAGATCTTGAGAAAGGATAAGTCTACTTTACCGTTGTGTTTCTCCGTTCCTACTACCAGAAGACCCTTCCCTTTCGATGTAATTCCAAGTCATTTCGCTTATCTGGTAAGAATATGCAATCGCCAGATCCTGAGAAAGGATAAGTCTACTTTACCGTTGTGTTTCTCCGTTCCTAGTACCAGAAGACCCTTCCCTTTCGATGTAATTCCAAGTCATTTCGCTTATCTGGTAAGAATATGCAACCGCCAGATCCTGTGAAAGGATAAGTCTACTTTAGGTCGAGGCAAAAAAAAACTTTAAGACAAAAATTGTGTGCTCCCTATATTTTTCTTATCTATAATTGAAATCAAAATAATAACCAACAAAATTTTAATTTTTTTCATGCAGGAATTAATTTTAACCGAGGTTTTGGTAATAAATGCACGTATAGAATAATTTTCGGTAATGCAATAAGAACATGGAAACATTGTATGTTCCTTCATTATTGTATCCTTTATTGTAATTTCGACACAAAAGAACCCTCTGATGATGATGACATAGTCATCGAAATTTTTCATAAGGGTTTATTCTTAGGTGACTTTTAATATTAGTTATTTTGGATTATTTTTGTAGTAGTGGAGTTTTGTCAATATTTTTAATATAATATACAGCACTACTGTGGGTTTGATATTGTATATAACGAACAGAAACTGATAAAAAAAAGAATTGATCGGGTAAAACTAAAGATCATTCTTAGATAGAATTTAAAACACAATTAAACACAACTAGCACTACATACATACGTCAACCTACATATGCACGAAGACCAGCACAACTTGTGCATCAGAATATACAATTTTCTTAAGGCGTGCGACATTTTCTAGAATTATTCCCCGTAGAACATTGCTCACAATGTGAAGCTGCACAAAATATATATAAATGGGAATGGCTTTGTCTAAACAATATTACGTTGCATATACTGAAGAATGTCGCCAGCCCGGTTATTCCAGCTTACCTCGTATATTATTGTTGTACTGTAATGCATTCATTTACATTGCAGAGCTCTGTGTACGCCTTGCGACAAGAATGTCGGGCAGGCTTCCGGGCTGAGTCTAAACTAATTTTTAATTTAAAATTATTTACTAGATTTTCACTAACAAATACCTATCTGTTTTGTAAACTTTAATTGCGTTATACATCAGTCAAATCTGGGATTAACAACAAATTTTGTTAAATTATAAGTAAACAAAATCTCTCAAACCACAAAAACATATTAATAATGGCGTATGTACTGCTCGATTTGAAAGCAGTCATCTTCAGAGGAAGTTACTAAAATATGAACAATTACATCTGTTAGGTATGCATGAATGTACATTAAAAACATGCAAGCGTTAGTCTTACGGTAATTTCCTTTGCATAGAAAAGTGCGTAAGGAGATACGTAGAATGTTTTCGAGGTTTAATAACTTTTGGTTTGAATTTAAGGTTTTGTTTATTTATAATAAAACAACTCGCCACAGCTCCTGCAAGTTATTAATCTTTATTTCACGTTTCTCTAATTACCATTTTACCAATTACGTGATGCAGATTTTCTATCTAATTTTAGCGGGTTAAAATGATGAAAGCATAAACGAAAAAAATATTTTGTAAGGAATTTTACATCACAATCGTACATAGCGAGATGTAGCAGCTAAACAGCTGATTCATTTAAACAATGTTTTAAATGTAACTCCTAATATCACAACTAATAAGAAACTGTACGAGAGTGAGTAGTTATAAAATGACGTCATTATTTAAGAATTCGCATGCATTGTTTAACGATTCTTACTTACTCATTTATTTACTTGCTAACATAATACTTACTTACTTGGAAGCGCTTATTCACGTAAGTTACTTTACGTACTTATTGGCGACGCGCTGACCAATAGAGACGGGCTTCCCTGAGGTTGCGAGTGTTGTAATCCTGGACCTGGTCCAAGGCTGAAGACGTTCGGCGTTGATGACTTCATAGCAGACACTCAAGGGTCGGCAGCGCACGGATGCGATGGAGGTTCGCAGTAAGAGAGGCTTGTGCCGTCTTCAATCTGAATGCTGCAATGCTTATAGCTTGGGGCAAGTTATAGACAGTTAGTCCATCCGATACTAGGCCTTCCGCCGAGAATCCGTTTAATTGATCTTGGTTTGACGTTTATGGTAGTCATCTTTAAAGGACTTGGAGGACTGTAGTGAGCTCAGGCTGGTCGAGGGATGTTCCCTGCTTGGCTAGTTGGTCAGCATTTGCATTGCCACTGATGTATACGTGACTCGGGATTCACAAAGCACTCACCTGGTATTTATGGGAGCGTTTAGTCTTCTTCTAAAGTCTACGGTTCTTCTACAGTCAGTGTTTAAGTTCCCAGGGAGAATGTCTGTGGATTTTGTTCAACAATTCTGAGGTAAATGAATATTATCTAGAATATTTCCAAATGCAAATAATGGCCGTTAGTTCGAACATCTGTTCTCGTCTTACTTGGAATTATATAGACGTTATCATATAATGTCAACATTCAGAGCTACCGTATATTCGAAATAAATACGTGATGACGTTAACTTTCATACGCGAACTTTTTTTAAGGTTATGTACGGTATTGTACAGTCACATTAAATGAAAACTAATTATTTCCAACAATTGACGTTATAATATTATAGTTAGCTAACACTATGATCAGTTGAGGACTTAGTTATGTGTGATATTAAAATAATTTATTTTTTAAAAATATTTTAGGAAAAAATAAAAATTTAGACATCTAATAAATTGAAAACTATAAATTAATTAAATGTAATTTACAACGTAATAATTAAATGTGAAGTTGTAATAATTAATAAGATTATCCGTTATTAATAGGTCCATATTGTTTGTTTTTTCAATAAAATATTCAAATATACAATAAATACAGACAAAGTATAAACAAGGAAAATTAACGGGGGTCTCGTTACTATCGCCTGATGTTTTCTTGCACTTTACTTTACGTTAACTTTTGGATCTAGCCTCACGCCTGCCTCGTTCTTTTATTTTATTTTCTTCTTAAGTTTTAAATATTTTGTTATTTAATCGTGGGGATATAACATCTTCAGAGAAATATATAGAAACTTTCATTATTCACCTAATTATCCTTAATGTATTTGTGGAAGAACGTGTTTTGAAATTCACTTATGAAAAAACCCTACTTCCCAGAGTAGAACCACTATGTTTAATTAATTTTTATGAACACAACTGGCGCTCTTTATGAATTTCAAGTAGATTGTTTTCAAGCCACTTCCACGAGTTTTACTAATTTTAAACGAAACTGTTATTACGTGCCCTCTGTGGTGTTTCATATATATATCTGTATGTTTGTCTTTACATCAGTGAATTTCTCGAAAGTAATTTCCATTCATTTAATAACCTCGGTTACATCTTACGTAATCTTTGAATAAGAAAATTAAAAGCACAAAGTCATTAAATCACATCTTTCTCAAGACAATAAACTTTAAAATTTGTAAACATTGTTGTATGCACGTTTTCAATTTTTCAAATTACTAAAACACATACAGTTTTTAATTTTTAATTTTCTTTAAAGGTAAGATATTATTACAATGAAAATATTGGAAAGAACCCGAATACCACAAAAATAATCAAAAATAACAAATAAAACAAGTTACTTAAGATTAAACCCTCATGTACATTTCGATGACCATGTCATCATCATCAGAGGGTCTTATTACAAAATAAAATGTAGCAAACAAGAAGTTACAAACTAGAATGATTTTTGATTATTTTTGTGGTATTGGGGTTCTTTCCAATATTTTATTTGTAATATATTGTACCACTGTGCTCTTGATATTGTGTAAGATATTATTAATTAAAAATAGTACTTATTTATTTGTTAATTAAATTTTTTCGAAAATATGACCTTAATTCCATGATTCAGTAAAATACAAACTGTATTATTTATATTAGTAATATAATTTATCACTAATTTTATTTAACTTTATTTAGTAAGCAATAAATTATTTCATAAAATTTTATAAAATTGAAATTGTTAATTTGGAAGATATTTGCATGAATTATTTTTTTTTCAATTGGCCAATCGCAATGAAAAGTTTAACAATGTTACTTGAATACAGCAAGATTAATATTTTTCACAAATTTAGTTTTTTTGTTTTATATTTTGTAAATGAGGCGTTTTGAACTGTTCTAAACCTTTTGCTAATATAGTTGATTTATAAACTTTCCTAAAGTTACATGGAAGCATTTTTACACACGTACATTTCTGTCCTTCGACAACTTTCCATTAAATCGCAATCTATTAAAAGGGCTATTTCCCTTTAGAAACCTTTTGTAAATTTCCCCAATTAAATTAACTTAGAAAGATTAAAAAAGCTTTCCAACAGCCAACATATCACACAGCCTGCAATATACGTGCACTCGCACGTGTCAGCAAATACTCTTTCCACTCTCCTGTTTATGACAGTTTTTATTATATTATTGTTTCCAATAAACGCGAACCTATATCACAAACATCTCACGAACGTCTGATGATGTTTACGGCGTGATGCGAGACGGATTGAAAGTATTCATCCATTTTACTTTTATCCACTAAAACTGTAATCACTAGATGAAGGTATTCACGTCCTCTGAAACCTGAATACCTACTCTCTTATGAATACCTCTAGTACAAGCAAGTAATAAATACAAAAAAAAACCTAAAGTCAATTCCTTCTTGGGTCATCAAAGAAAAATTTTATTTTAGATACTTTGTATATAATAATTCTAAATAACATAAATAAAGTAACATAACTTATGCATTTAAACAGCTGTTCTACCACATAACCTATAACATAAAATCAGCCGTATAATGAAACCATATGTTAGCACTTATTTTAAGCCATATGGGACAAAATAACTATATTGCATAGCTTACCACTTTAAAAAGTTTTCTTCCATATAAAATTAAACTAATTTATTAATTAAATTAAATTAGTGAATTAGTATTTGAAAAAAACTGTATTAACTTCAAGTTTCATTCACTACAAGTTTGAAAAGATGTTTTTGAAGTTGAGTGATGAATTACAAAGTATTTAATTAACATTAAAAATTTGAATGAGTGGAAACTAAACGTGCTTAAGGGATGAATAGGTACTGTCGCATAAAGGGCTGGAGTCCGGTGGAGCTCAGTGAAGTAAACACTCTTCCAAATGTTTATTTAATCTTTTCATTCCTATAAAGAAACGCAATTGAATAAAGTTATGAATAAAAGAGTGAAGAGGGCTTAACGCATTCGGCATCGCATCGGTGACCGGTCCGGAATTATACAACATTCCATTTCTCGGGCACCTCATTCAGGAACGGTTCATAAAACTATAATGAATATCTTTAGGTACACAAAGAAAATATAAAATAAGGTTATGATATCTTGATGCAGCCGTGGCGTGATGTTTTTATTACGTAATTAAAACTAACCTTTCATTTAAACTGTTTGTACATTTCAATTGCAATGCAATCAACTTCAGAAAAAAGCTTTATTTGTAGTTAGGAGGTTATTAATTATTTATAGTATAAAACATAGTTGTCAATAACCTTGAAGTTGATTTGAAATAAATACATTTTCTTGACTACAAAATAAATTTAGATTTCGATACAAAATAAACGTTTATATCCGTTTCGATCGCAAAGGAATCATCGTCAGAAGACTTTGTTACAAGAATAATTAAATAAATTTTATAGGGTAGTTATTCTTGCCATAGATCCCTTCTTGCCATAGAAGGTTATTGTAGTTAAGAGTTTTATTTATTTAAAATGAAAAAATCATAACAGTTCCTCCAAGCTGTTAGATTTTATAATAGTATTAAATTAAATTGGAAGGGTCCACGTTTATGTGAAACTATATACGAACGGAAATTTTATAATTTAGAGTTTTCAGAAAGTAAAGTTTTACTACTTATGAATAATATTCGTTATTGGTGCTTTCACAAAAATTCTCTTTATACAGTTCTAACAACATTCTTATATATTTTCCATTTTTCTTCTTCTTTGTCATAACAGTCTGTTTGTCATAACTTTTGAATGTTGAAGTCATAAAGCTGCTGCCCGTGAGAGAAAAATCTTGCTTTTGAGCATATTTTTGTAAATTGTATGCAAAATTGTTCTCATATTCCGAATTTCCAATGCTAAACGTGAAATTATGAATCGAAAGTTTTCACGAACCTTTCCCGTTTTCACGAACTTTGAGCAATTAATGGGCACTTCCCAAATTATCTGTGATTACGAATGGTCACATTGATGGCGCTTCATCATGGACATCGCCCTTGTTTTTATCATTTCTCATGGTAAAAAAGAATTCTAAAAATGATTTAACGAGCTGGCGTTAAGTGAAAACATTCAGTCCATAGTATCACGATTTTGGTTTGCCTATATCGTTTTCTAACTTGAAATCATATAATTCCAACTTGTTTATGATAAGCCTGTAACTTACGCTTTCTTAAAGTGGAAAAACTGTGAAAAACGCTACTGAAACACAAACAGATTTTCCCTGTATGTTTTTAAAGTTTACAACCATTTCATTTTTACAAATTCATTGACGCGTTAGGCAGGAATCCATAGAATTAGCAAAGTTGAAATATCATGTATTGTTGATTGGAATGTTTATTCTAATTAACATAACTATGATACTAAACATTCATATAAAACAGTACAACAATCAAATATAGGTTATAATCCCATTTTAGTAGTTTACATAATTAGCTCTGACCAAACACAGTTAATTCTTATGCAGTTCTTGTGAAGGTTAATAACCCACTATGAGTAAAATGTGTATCTATGATTCCTAAATATATTGCTTTATTTAGATGAACCCATATTTGAAGTTATCATATAATTCAAAGCTTTACTTTTCAATGGGACTTATTGAAGGTTATATATGGACTAATTCATAT
This sequence comes from Prosapia bicincta, assembly GCA_036971475.1. Lineage (NCBI taxonomy): Eukaryota > Metazoa > Arthropoda > Insecta > Hemiptera > Cercopidae > Prosapia > Prosapia bicincta. Next base: position 2,803,979 of record JBAIZL010000050.1, read on the forward strand.
AATTAGAAGCAATAATCAATATTGATTAGAAACATTCAACGATAATTTCCATGTTGTGGTCTCAAGTGGATTACGAATTTAGGCCAGCGACATTGACTTTGCCACATGACGTTAATCTCAAGTCTAAAGTGTTATTCCACAGAACCAATACCTTCCCAAATGTAGAACACCAGAATGTGTATACTATACAACCCATAAATTAACTTTATGACGGCTACGAAGTAATAAATTTTACGTCTATTTCACTAAACCTCTTTCGCGACACATTTAGGACAACAAATTATCAGGAAGAATTTCACACAAACTAAACACCCGCACGAAAATAACCTTCGTATAGCAATAAAGTGGTCAAAACTTAGATGGTGTCTATAACGTAATTTTTCGATTCACATTATAAAAAAATTATGGTAAAAGGATATTTGCTTTTAATTTTTTATAGGATAAATTAACCGTGTACTTAGTAAGCTAAACGTATTGCTAACTTTAAAAACAAGTAATATAAACACCCAACGTAATATAAACAAACAAAGTAATATAAACAAACAAAGTAATATAAACAAACAAAGTAATATAAACAAGTAAAGTAATATAAACAAACAAAGTAATATAAACAAACAAAGTAATATAAACAAACAAAGTGATATAAACAAAGTAATATAAACAAACAAAGTAATATAAACAAACAAAGTAATATAAACAAACAAAGTAATATAAACAAACAAAGTAATATAAACAAACAAAGTAATATAAACAAACAAAGTAATATAAACAAACAAAGTAATATAAACAAACAAAGTAATATAAACAAAGTAATATAAACAAACAAAGTAATATAAACAAACAAAGTAATATAAACACACAAAGTAATATAAACAAACAAAGTAATATAAACCAACAAAGTAATATAAACCAACAAAGTAATATAAACAAACAAAGTAATATAAACAAACAAAGTAATATAAACAAACAAAGTAATATAAACACCCAACGTAATATAAACAAACAAAGTAATATAAACGAACAAAGTAATGTAAACAAACAAAGTAATATAAACAAACAAAGTAATATAAACAGACAAAGTAATATAAACAGACAAAGTAATATAAACAGACAAAGTAATATAAACAGACAAAGTAATATAAACAGACAAAGTAATATAAACAAACAAAGTAATATAAACAAACAAAGTAATATAAACAAACAAAGTAATATAAACAAACAAAGTAATATAAACAAACAAAGTAATATAAACAAACAAAGTGATATAAACAAAGTGATATAAACAAACAAAGTGATATAAACAAACAAAGTGATATAAACAAACAAAGTGATATAAACAAACAAAGTAATATAAACAAACAAAGTAATATAAACAAACAAAGTAATATAAACAAACAAAGTAATATAAACAAACAAAGTAATATAAATCAACAAAGTAATATAAACAAACAAAGTAATATAAACAAACAAAGTAATATAAACAAACAAAGTAATATAAATCAACAAAGTAATATAAACAAACAAAGTAATATAAACAAACAAAGTAATATAAACAAACAAAGTAATATAAACAAACAAAGTAATATAAACAAATAAGTAATATAAACTAACAAGTAATATAAACAAACAAAGTAATATAAACAAACAAGTAGTATAAACAAACAAAGTAATATAAAAAAACCAAGTAATATAAACAAACAAGTAATATAAACAAACAAGTAATATGCACAAACAAAGTAATATAAACAAACAAAGTAACATAAACAAACAAAGTAACATAAACTAACAAGTAATATAAACAAACAAAGTAATACAAACAAACAAAGTAATACAAGCAAACAAAGTAATACAAACAAACAAAGTAATACAAACAAAGTAATACAAACAAACAAAGTAATACAAACAAACAAAGTAATACAAACAAACAAAGTAATAAAAAACAAACAAAGTAATACAAACAAACAAAGTAATATAAACAAACAAAATAATATAAACAAACAAAGTAATATAAACAAATAAGTAATATAAACTAACAAGTAATATAAACAAACAAAGTAATATAAACAAACAAGTAGTATAAACAAACAAAGTAATATAAAAAACCAAGTAATATAAACAAACAAGTAATATAAACAAACAAGTAATATGGACAAACAAAGTAATATAAACAAATAAAGTAATATAAACAAATAAGTAACATAAACTAACAAGTAATATAAACAAACAAAGTAATATAAACAAATAAAGTAATATAAACAAACAAGTAGTATAAACAAACAAAGTAATATAAAAAACCAAGTAATATAAACAAACAAGTAATATAAACAAACAAGTAATATGCACAAACAAAGTAATATAAACAAACAAAGTAATATAAACAAATAAGTAACATAAACTAACAAGTAATATAAACAAACAAAATAATATAAACAAACAAAGTAATATAAACAAAGAAGTAATATAAACAAACAAAGTAATATAAACAAACAAAGTAATATAAACACACAAAGAAATATAAACAAACAAGTAATATAAACAAACAAAATAATATAAACAAACAAGTAATATAAACAAAGTAATATAAACAAACAAGTAATATAAACAAATAAAGTAATATAAACAAACAAAGTAATATAAACAAATAAAGTAATATAAATAAAGTAACAGGTGTACTACTATCATAACCTATAACAAAATCAACTGTTATATGTGATCGTATGTTTTCACTTATCTTAAACCAAATGGAACGAAATAACGATATTGCATATCTTTCCCCTTTTGTGAAACGTTTTTGTCCCCTATAAAACTAAAATAATTTATTATACTTAATTAATGAATTAATATTTGAAGTAACTATATTAACATCAATCGTCATTCACTAGTCTACAAGTTTGGAAAGAAATATTTCAACTTGAGTGGATGAAAAAAAAAGTATTTCATTAACTATTGAAACTTTTAACAAGATATATATTAGGAGAGTGTGTACTACCAGAAGGAAGTAAAAAACAGTTGTTATTAAAGTATATCAAATAAGTAAGCTGTTCAACATGGATTGATGAATTGTTTTATTAAAATTCTATACACACACACACACACACACACACACACACACACACACACACACACACACACACACACACACACACACACACGCACACGTACACGTACACATATAGTCAGTTGTATGAAAATTACAGTAATTTAAAACAGCCAGAAAAAAACTACAAAATTTACTATTTATTGGAGAAACTATTTGTGATCGAAATAAACTCTGTTCTGTGCATATTCCTTTAACATTCTAGATAAAACTTGTGTCAGTCTGTCTGTGTGACGTGATGAGTCATTATATCGACATCCTGTCACTTAATATTCTTGTTCGTGGCTTTTAAGCGTTTTTTTCTATATTACTATAACTTAAACTTTAACCCAACATACTTTAGTTAAAATATAAGGAATGTAAAGGAAATTAGCTTAAAAATAGTGTTATCATTACTATTTATTCCGAAATAGTTTTCCAACAAACGTTTCGTATACCAGTACTTATAAAATTAATTTATTGGTTAATATTTGAAACAAGAGTATCTGTATTAACAACAAGTTAAAAAAATTGTATTTGAACTTGAATGAATGTATAAAAAGTAATATGTAATCGATTGAAACTTTGAACTATATATATATATGTATATATATATATATATATATATATATATATATATATATATATATATATAGAGAGAGAGAGAGAGAGAAAGAGAGAGAGAGAGGAAAGAGAGTGAACTAATTAAAGAAATTGAATAAAAACATTGACTTGGTTCGTTTAAGAAAAACTTATTATTAGCTAGATCTTCGGTGACTGAAAAAATAACATCCTATCCATAGCCTCGCCCTATTAGTTACTTTTAGACTTATACATTGTAAGGAATATGTCATTGATGTGTTAAAGTTTCTTTCTCTAGGTTTAATTATTTCTCCAGTGAAGTGAAAGTGATTTTAGATTTAGTGAAGCAAATAAATTGAGTTTATAAGTAGATATGCTGGGTTCGGCGAACACATTAGCGGCAAGTTATTGGACCGAGCGCATAAATACGTCAGTACGGCTTACATGTGTTTGTAGCGTCTAATTACTTTAGTAAAACTAAATACCGTTTACGGAGGATTCTTCCTAAAACCTACTTTATTAAGGCAGCCCCATATTATACGGAATACGTCATGTATAATATATTTGGAAGGGATTCATTGTGTCCACTGCTTTAAAAAAAATGTCTCTGAGGGTGAAAATTTACTAGATTTTGAAATGTTTTTTCTAAAGTTTAATTTTTTTAACAATTAATTATATAAAATTTTATTTAGTTTAATAGGTTATACCATTATTGGTATTTACTCATATACACATACACTTAAGTTATGTCTTAAGACAGTTTATCAAAGACGCGATGAAAAAAATCTCACAATTTTTAATTAAGTTGTAGGTGTCGTGACGTAAGCTGGCACTTAGACCCGGTGCGGCACTATATGCGGGGGGGGGGGGGGGTGTAGATTAATTCAAAGAGAGTTCTGCGAACATTTCCGAGGAAGTAGACATACATCACTTTTCGTATTTCATCTACTTGAGCGCCTTTACGTGTACCGAGAGGACAATTGACGCAACCCGCATGACGGCATACAAGCTTTTTTATCTTGGCTAGTATGGACGATCGCTCAATTGCCAGCTTAACGTGTAAACACCTATAAATCTGTGCGTAAAGCTAAATAATCTGTGAACTCTAACAAAACTTCTGTAGCCATTACTGCACTGCTTGAGATATATGTACAGTAAACTCCCGATTAACCGGTTTGCGGATTATTCGGGGTCTGCCATTGTTTTACAAATATCCAATTTTTATTCCAATCAGATTCGTGTTTAAATTTCCAAACGGTGTATTACGACGCAAATACATATAAGGCTTGATAGAAGTTAAGATGAAGGGAATAGATATGTAAATATGTACGTACTAATTTTTACATTGAAAGGGAAGCATCCCGACGCGGGCTAGCGAAATAAAAGGGGCGAGTAGACTACTGTATATAAGAGACAATGACAAAATGCTTGGACGCCCGAAAACCTAATGTGTATCATAAGATTGTAAACAAATTTCAGCTAATCTCGGCTATAAATAGTCTAGGACGTGACATATGCATTATCCATGTCTGTCGTATACATTATCGATCTTTATGGCTTTGTGACACACGTGACACAAGTAGACACTGTACGACAAAATGGTTCTCAAGAAACTTAGATCGCACATTAAAGCTAAATCAATGCTCACAAAAAACAGACGAAAGTGACAGATTTTTTTTTTTTGAAAAGTGAAAGTATTATGTGTAAAGGAAATTACATATGTACATACATACTTAATTTTGACATATACTTATGTACGTATTGTAAATAGTTAGACATATAAATGTACATGTTATAATTCGTCAAATACATCGACATTTTAAATTATTTTCTGTATTTATTTTGTCCTTTGACGATTATTTTAAAATTGCATTAACCGGGGTTATTATTTGTGTAACTTATGGTATAATAATCGATTATCGATTGTTTTGCCTATTCTTTGTTTATAGCGGATTATCCGGGGAATTCGTTATCCGGCGTTGTCGGGCCACCCTATTCCACGGATAATCGGGAGTTTACTGTACTTTTATTCCTTGACTATGATACTTTTTTGTTAAAACTACGTTTTCTCTCTTTTCTAATACGTTTTGGTAATGTCTGTTCTAATAATTTAAATATAACCCTAACAAACTGTTTATATGTCTTAGAATAAATTTAGTTATAATTGTAAAACTTACTGTACTGATAAAAAAAACAATATCAAATAGTTGTTTTATAACTATAGTAAGGGAAATTAGAAAAGTTGAAACAATTATATCAAAGGAAGGAAGCTTTGTGTTGATGGGAAATATGAGAAGTAATATTTAGAGCAGATAGGAATGATAAGAGAAACAGGTAATAACAGGAATTCTAGAAATTGAAGTG